>CM076258.1:6751833-6869333 GCA_038380765.1 Odontothrips loti | reverse complement strand
AGAGAGAGAGAGAGAGAGAGAGGGGGGGCCGCAGGGGCAGGTACGTTATACGAATGCTTGTCTTGTCTTGCGCAGAGACTAAAAATAAAATCGAAACGGGAGATCCCGCCGCGGTTCGATTCAAAAATTTACAAAAAAAAAACACAAATTTTTGCCAACGACAATCTCGATATGTGATGCAATCTCCCCCCCCCCCCCTCCCAAAAAGACAAGAAAAAGAAAAGAAGAAGTAAAGGTAGCTAAAATCACGGTTGTTGTCAGGCACCTTATTCCCACGAACGGTGCATGGACACTTCCTCGCGGAAGATACTCAGAATGACCTGTGGCTTTACACCGCAAGTCCGCGCAGATAGAGAGGGGGAAGAAATATATATTTTAAAAAAAACTAGTTTGAAAAAATGTGCAATCTTTTGCATGACCTGCTTTCTTCCCGATCTCCGCACCGGATAGATAATCCATTACGGGTGCATCGAGATGGTTTTTCGTGTAAAAAAAAAATAAAGGAAAAAAAGTGACCCAGTTGACCCGTTATATGCTAAACATTCACCTAGCGGTTTGAGGTGGGCACCACTGGGCACCGCCTTGTCATTCTTTGTGTGGACAGTGATTTCCGGGTGGGGAGAAAAAAATGTGATGTATTGGCGCAGAGTAAACACCTAACGGGCAGCACCGGTCGCAAGAAACCAATCTTGTTTTTTAAGGGTAAAAAATCGTGCTTTCCCACGGAAATGATGATGCATAGGTGAGGGAGAAGCTTGAGGGTGTTCCGCATTGGCGCGGTTTTTTTTTTCTTCCTTTTTTTTGCATCCCTCTGAAGGAAATTGCTTGATATAGGGTAAACAAAGGCTATTAAAAAACCGACGAAACTATTCTTTGCAAAACAGGAGGAATCTTGCATCTGCTGTATCAGGTAAATCTTCCGTGTTCCTCCACTGACCTGGTTTTTATGTCACCGTTATTCCGTCTTGGGATGTGAAGACATGAAGTCGAACTCCAGAACATCTCTCGTCCCTCTGACGAGTGACTAGGTCGTACTTAACATTAACCAACTATTCTTCAAAATTCTCGGCAAAGAATTTCTTTTTTTAAATGGGGGTATCCACTTTGTGTTGACTTTTAATTAATTTTTTTAGGTTGAATTTGACAAATGTTTAGTTATTAAAATTGAAAAGTCGTTCTACAATCTCTGATAATATTCGGCTTGAGAGCGCTGCCAAACTCAACTTGTAACCGAGACGAACAAGGTGCAGCGGTCAACCGTTGATCGCAAGGTCCCTTTCCTTCCCTCCGAAGCCGTCCGGCCGCTTCTTGCCGCTGCCGCGTCTTTCTCCCCTTATCTCACGTGGGTGACCATTGCTGTCGACACCACGCTGCTGAATACATTACACGATTATCATTTCAAACCCTTGTCTTACGGGAAGGAAAATCGGATAGAAAAAAATGCGATCGCTTTATTTCGCCCCCCCCCCCGTTTTTTCCCCTCGTGTGTGTGTGTTGTGTGTCCAGACAAATACGAGACGACGCAAACCCGTATTAGTCCGTGTGGTCAGAGGGGTCCGGCGAGGTGTCCGAGGGGAGTGGCATGGCGGTCAGAGACTTTGCTTTGCATTACACTTCATCACCTCCTTCCTCCTAGTACTGAGACGATATCTCTCTCTCTCTCTCTCTCTCTCTCTCTCTCTCTCTCTCTCTCTCTCTCTCTCTCTCTCTCTCTCTCTCTCTCTCTCTCTCTCACACACACACACACACACACACACATACTAAAAAAAAAGAGGAGATAAAAAAATCGGTAGCAGCCAGGTGTTGAACCCGCGACCCCGCGCGCACTCACTGGCCGGTCGCGTAATCACGTCACGTGTTTGTGTTTTTGGCGGTTCGAGGCAGCAAATTGTCCGATTGTCTCACCTCTGCCGGCAGCGGTCACCACCTTTCGATAAGGGAAGGCCCCTGGCCCCTGGGCCCCCCTGGCCCCCCTGGCCCCCCTGGCCCCCCTGGCCCCCTTGGCCCCCCTGGGCCCCCTGGGAGGCCTGCCTGACGAAGCCTCGCTGCTGTCGCCAGGAGGGACACCGACTGTCAACAATTTTTCGTGATTTTTTTTATCTGAAATAGTATTTCCTGCAAACGACTTTTTCTGATTTTTACAACTTATCGACTTCTTCTTCTTCTTCTTCTTCTTCTTCTTCTTCTTCTTCTTCTTCTTCTTCTTCTTCTTCTTCTTCTTCTTCTTCTTCTTCTTCTTCTTCTTCTTCTTCTTCTTCTATTTGCCGCCCGATCAATTTGAAATATGAGAAATCCGGTCTTTGAACTGAAGTTGTCTGCTTAAGGATGAGAAACGTCGTGAGTCTTTAGTTACAGCCGCGGCCCCGCGGACTCCCTGACCTAGTACTTGACTGTGTTCCGGGTTGTCCGCCCGGCCTGGAATAAAGTCAGCTCGGTTTACACGCCGAAAAAGGGGTGTATGGCGTGTCACGTGGTGTGCGGCGCGTGCCGAAGGGTTGCCGCCACGCGTCGTCCACCCCGCGGCGCCCGCGGCGTCGACCGGAAGCCAACACCCGGAGAAAACCAAAAGTCGCGGCTTCGAATCCCGGCAGCGGCAGCCGCCTTTTCATTTTTTTCTTTCGCGGCACCACTAGCCTACTACGATACGCGTCGTCCGGCAAAGCCGCCGGCAGCTTAATCACGATCCGAGGTGGGGGGGGGGGGGGGGGGTAGTGTCAAAGGGTGGGGTAAAAAAGGGGCATCGCCGGCAGGGTTGTCACCCCACTCCCTCACCCCTTGCGAAAAATCGCGAATATCTGTGCCCGCAACCCTGCGTGTGTGTGTGTGTGTGTGTGTGTGTGTGTGTGTGGGCGCGAAGGGGGTTGGAGGGAGTGAAAAATAAAAAGAGGAAGGCAACACACACACACACACACACACACACTAGCAGCTGTAACACATAGCACCATTGTGTGCGATTTCTCTCTCACTCTCGCTCTCCCCCTCCCTCCCTCCCGGACCGCTGAATTGGATAAAAAGTGCATTCGTTCGCCTCCGTTCGTCATCTGCCTCGCTGCCCCCCCCCCCCACTTCCCCCTCATTCCCCCCGTATTGCCAAAAGTCTTACTAAGATGGACAGCAAAGCTGCAGCTCTCATGTTAGTGCTCCGAATTTTGAACTTAGAATATCCGCATTGGTTGGGTCTCGAAATTTCGCGTGCCTTTGACAGGCGCAGACGCCGCAGACGAACAAGACAGACAGACAGACAAGCACTCGCCTGACTGCGGATGGGCCCGCATCGCCGCGAGAGGATATGGAAGGGTTGGAGTCTTCATTAGCGGCCAACCTTATGAAGACTGCGTTTGGGCAGCAAAGTTGTGGTGTAGTAGTAGTATACCTGGCTGTGTAAGTTAATCGGATCACGCAGCAAAACATTCTCATACAGCAGCTGTTCGGGAATAGCTCGTGGTGGCCGCAGCCTTGCCGATGGAGGGCGACGACTCGGCACGCGAATGCACGCGCGCACACACGCACATGCGCGCGCGCGCACACACACACACACACACTCGCTGCCGCTACGCCCCGCTACGGGTTCAAGAACCGACGCGCGCGACGCGCGCCCCGCCCCACCCCGCACCGATCAAAATAGCGCCGCGCACGCTGTCTCTCTCGCACTCGCTGACAAGTAGTACCCGCCGGCGCTCGCAAGTCATGCACGTCCCCCCCCCCTCTCTCTCTCTCTCTCTCTCTCTCTCTCTCTCTCTCTCTCTCTCTCTCTCTCTCTCTCTCTCTCTCTCTCTCTCTCTGTCGCATGCGCACTCTTATCTCATCTATCTCACTCTCTTCTTCTCGCTCTCCCTCTCTGCATGCCGATCATCGTCCGCTCTCGCTCGCCACTCCCGCTATGTGCCTCTGCTCTGGTGTTGCCCAAAGGAAATTTGCTCGCCCGACGTTCGCGAAGTGTGCGATATTGCCACCGTGGCCTCTCTGTTAAAAAAAAGAAAAGAAGAAAAAAAGATGGGGCGGGGGGCTGTCAGCGGCGTTGGCGTATTGCTTTAAGACGCAGGCGCGGATCCAGGGGCGGCTCTAGGGGGGCGGGGGCGATGTACCGCTTTCTGCCTACTTTCAGGCGGATTGTAACGCGAATTGCCTACCTTTCGGGCGTCCTAGGGGGGGGGGGGGGGAGAGGGGGGCGATCGCCCCGTCGCCCCCCCCCTCCTGGATCCGCGCCCGTTTAGACGAGACCGGTGGTAGTACATACTTCAACCCGCGGACACAGCGACGGGCCGACACCTCCATGAGCTCTGCTGGAACTACAGTACAATACTACCAGGTGTCCCATTTGCCCCGTGACAAGGATAACGTAGGCAATCCCGCAACGCACTAGCTCCGTCTCTTTCTCTCTCTCACGCGTCCGACCGAGACAGAAAGAGACGGAGCGAGTGCTATGCGGGCTTGCCTACCTTTTCCTTGTCACGGGGAAAATGGGACACCTGGTACATGTAGTCGAACTTGTTACAGTATAATCCTACTCGTGACGTCACGTGCGTGTGTGTCAACGGGGGGGGGGGGGGGGGGGGGGTACCGAGCAAGGACTCGCGCGCGGCTGTGGTATATGCTTACCGTTTGACGGGTTAGCGGACCGAGTAGTATGGGGGGGGGGGGGGGGGGGGGCCTCGCCGGGGCGATGTCCTGAGCGCCTTACGTACAGCGGCGGCGCAGCGAGCCAAGCGAGCAAAGCAAGCTCATCCGCCAGCACAGCGCCGCCGTAGCAGAGCCCGCCAGACCCCTCCCCCCTCCCTCCTTTCCTTCTTTTCGCGAGGTCAGTGCCGCGACGACGAGGAGGAAGGAGGCAAGCAGGAGGAGAATACGTGGAGACAGAGAGAGACACGGGTAGCTCTTTCTCTCTCTACTCTGCCCCCCCCCCCCTTTGCCTCTTACTCTACTTCTTATTTCTGGGAAGCGTTTTGGGGCATTTGGGGATATGCGCGTAGGGAGGGGCGTTGGCACCAACCAGGGGCCGAGCCGAGCCGAGCCGAGGGTGGCGGTATAAATGAGGTTCATCCGACTGTATCGACCAAATGATTATATTACTTTCCGCTACGCTTGCCTTGATGGCTTTGTGACTCCCCCGCGCGGCCCCCTTCTCCTGCTTCACCCACGAGCCGCCACCGCCCTCTGACGCGACGCCGGATCAGTTCGTAGGCCGGAAGTCCCCCCCCCCCCCCCCTCCGTTACCCGCCCCCCTCCCCACCCCTCGTGAGGTCACGTGATCCCAGGTCACACACGACGGGAATCGCTTAGCGCTCTGGGCTCGAAGTGGCGCCCCTCGGCGGGCACCACACACACACACACACACACACACACACACACACACACACACACACACACACACACACACACACACACACACACCTTGCGCGCGGGAAAAGAAAACATAATTAAAGCAAGGCCCAGGGGACGGTATTTGAACCCGCGCCCGAGGAGAGCCGCGTGACCTACATCTGCAACGCTCAGAAAAATAGGGGGAGAAATTTTCGCGCGTCGAAATGCAAATAATGTCCACCTTGTTTTAGGCCCGGCCTGCTGCGCTGCTGCTGCCGGGCCGTTTGTAATGAGTGGGACAAGGACGGACGCTAACCGGGTCGTGTTCTTTTGTTTCCAGGTGGGTGTCACGTGGCCGCGCGGGGACCAATGGCGTCGTCGCACGGAATCGCAATCGCACGGCAGGAGGAGGACGGATGTGAACGTGAACATGAATGCGTGGCGTGCTGACGCCTGCGAGAGACGCACTTCGCCAGTCGGTCTGGCCTGCACGAGGGAAGTCAAAACAAATAAATTGGCACAGAGAAAAAGCTGCGGGGCCTGGGAGATTCGAACCCGTCACCACGCACGGTGGGTGTTACGAGTGCATTTGCCTTTTACCGTTAATTTTTTTTTATTTCCCAAACGGGTGGTCTGCGCAGTGAGAGGAAGAGAGAGAAGCAGGGGGAAGGAGAGACAGAGCGAGAGCAGAGAGATGGCGGACCGGTGGCGAAAGGGAATTAAGGAGGCCGGCGGAGAACAAGCCCTCTCAAATTGGGCGTAAAATAAATATAAAATTCTTTCCCCAGTCCTGCGCAGGAGGCGAGCGAGAGGAGCCAGAGGGACTCGGATGACAATATGCAGATTGGTATCGCCTTGCGGGTGCGAGTGAGAGCGACGGTCTGCTCTTTGTCTAGCAAGCGGAGGAGGAGGAGGTCGTGTCGTTGGGGGTTGCATTCAATGACGGTCATAAAACGTCAAGATCGATCTCTCGACGTCTCCTCACTGACTGCTGCTGACATAACCCGTATCGGTCTGTCATCGGTCAGACTCTGCCAATTGAATCCCTCTCGCTGCTGTCTTGTGTGTGTGTGTGTGTGGGGGGGGGGGCAGAACGTAAATGAAAATTTGCAAAGCGAAGGTTATAATTTGCAGTGTGAGCGTGCGGGACTTTTGAATGCAGTCGCGCATTTCGACTTCCCTTCCACTAATTTCTCTGTCTCTCTCTCTCCCTTTCCTTGTTTGCACACGCCGCTAATTGCTCGTCTTTGGGAAACAGCAATGCGCAGAAAAAAAAAGGAGAGAAAAAAAGGAGTTCGGAGCGTGATCGCCTCATTTGCACGTGGAAAGGTTGTCGGCTCTGTAATTGCGTTTGCATTCGTGCGACGAAGACTGGGAGCTCTCCGATGTCCGGCCCAAATCCGTGTCGACAAGCCGCGCGACCAAGGACTTCTCGAGAACGATTCTTTCACTCTGTCCCACTCCTTTCACCTGAAAAGAAAAGAAGAAAAAAAGCGCGCGCAAGCGCAACGGGTATTCGAACCCGCGACCCTCAGCACTTCTATGGCCCGGGTTCAAATACCGCCGGACTATCGAAAGGGCGCGCGGCTCGCTTTCCCGCCCAGCTTGAGATACTCGACCAACACGTGAAAATGACTCTTTCCCGCGGGGCGCGCACGCGGTACTTGAACCCGGGCCTCTCGGTCGGGACGCGGGCTCTTAACCGCGGAGCCACAGCGACAGCAGCCGCAGCCACCTGTTGGCCCCGCGCCCAAATTACCCTCCCGCCGCCTCGCAGGTGTTTCTTCTCTTGTCGTCCCCTTTTTCTTTTCAAAAGAATCGCGCGCGATGCCGCCCCTGTGTCCGGCTACGCCACTGATAACACCTGACAGAGGAGCGTCTCGCCTGGAGGCCTCCCTGGATTTGCAAAAGTGTGCGTGTGTGTGTGTGTGTGTGTGGAAGGAAACGGTTGGGACGGTGCGAGGGGAGGGGCGCGGGGGTTGGGACGGAGGGAGGGGGGGGGGGGCTGCAGACGCATGGTTCTGCAGCCCGCACTGCGCTTCGGCTTCGACAGGGCGGCCGGCAGAAAGCCAGACATGTTCACCTTGGCAGCCGGGGTCCACTGCCAGGGCTCAGCCACAGAGCTCAACGCCCTGCCCCCAACTGCAGCCAGTGGCGTATCCAAATGGGGGAGAGGGATACTAGGTACATGTTTTAAAAAATATTTTTATTTCCATGGGAAAAGTCAGTGTGGCGATAATTGCCTGTGAGGCTGCATTATTCGGACGCGGTGGCGTAGCTGTGACGGGGAGGGGGGGTGCTTCCCTGAGAGAGTACTCAGCCACGTGTACCACACGGCGGCCTCCCTGTCTTGTGTTTCCAGTTTTGGTACGCTGTATATACCGCCCGTGCTTACACCAAACATCCGGCCCAGGACGATGACGCAGGCCGTGCGGTGCTAGGGCTCGACGTCTTTCGCCATTTCTCCTCGAGGAGAGCATTTGCAACTCCTTTCTCCGATACTGTATATATATAGCGGCTGGAGGGGTGACAAGGACCACCACTGCACGGCAAAATTTAGTGGCCGTTGAGAACAATGCTCGAGGCACGCGCCTTGTGCCACTCAGCGGCGGGGCTGAATTAGGGGAGGGGGGGGGGGGATCGGAGTGGACAGGGTGAAAATTCGAGGCTGCCGATGCGGATGGGACGGGACGGGCCAAAGTTTGGCGCGGCGACGGTTGGGCCTGTGGACGCATCGCATTCTCGTTGGGACGGGAATGCAGCAGACAGTCTGCGAGCAGAATTGTGCCAGGCCCTCCCCCTAACTCCTGCCCCTGCCTCCCCCCCCCCTCTCTCCCCCTTTTCCCTCAGCCCCCCTCACCGCGCTGCAGAGGCCTCCACGCCCCCTACACAGCTCTTTGCAACCGATCTGCCAGGCGAAAAAAGAGGAGAAAAAAAAGCAGAGAGAACCAAGAAGCTGGGCTGAGCTCCTTCTTCTTCTCCTTTTTGCTCCTTCTCCTTTTTGTCGGAGATGCAGGAAGAGAGAGAAGTGCAAGGCTGCAGGGCGATTCGGGCCGGGGGAAGAGAGGAGAGGAAGGAGGGGGGGGAGGGAGGGGGGGGGAGTGTCTGCACAGGACAGATCCAGCCAGCCCAGACGCGTTGTTGCCAAGCTGAGGGGGAGTGCGTGTGCGTGTGTGTCGAGGGAATGAATTAGAAGGCGACAGCCACGTGTTGAATTCGATCGCTGCGAGTTGAATGAATGAGTGAATAAGCAGAGACAGGTCACGTGGTATATGGATCTACATAGTGGATGACCGCTCTCCCACGGTGTGACCGCATTGCATCTAGTGGACCGTGACTGGGACCAACTGGGACCCTGCCCACCTCATATCCGTTCATAAGCACTTCCAGCCGCGGCCTACGCCCTGCCAGCCCTACCGGGCCGCCCGTTGGTCACACGGTGTCACTCAGTTCAGCCGCCCATACCAAAAGAAAACACAAAAAAAAAAAAAAAAAAAAAAACAGCCGGCCCCGCGAAACTCATGGTATTTGAACCCGCGAACTCTGCGCTGCAGCCGGATTCAGGAAAGGGAAGAGTATTAGTTATTGTGAGCAAGAGAGAGAGAGAGAGAGAGAGAGAGAGAGAGAGAGAGAGAGAGAGAGAGAGAGAGAGAGAGAGAGAGAGAGAGAGAGAGAGAGAGAGAGAGAGAGAGAGAGAGAGAGAGAGAGAGAGAGAGAGAGAGAGAGGGAGGGAGGGAGAGGGAGGGAGGGAGGGAGGGAGCACACTGAGGCGTTTCATGATGCTCAGCTAGCTGGAGGTAAGAGGGGCTGAGCAGCGGGGTGCTGCCCCCCACCCCCTCCCCCTTGCCCTGCCACTGCCCCTTGCGCCCAGTCCCAGACAGCATGCGGCCTTGAGGTTGCATGTTCGTGGGCCGGGCCGGGCCGGTCGGCACGAAGGACTGCGTCCGCGCTGCGTTTTCGCAGGTATCACGCGCTCACCTGCAAGAAGTTGGGTTCGTGTACCCTCCGGGAGCACGGCTCTTTCGAACGCAGCTTTTTCGAACGTCCACCCGCGCCGGCCGGCCGCTTACCTTCCCCCCCCCCCTCTCCCGGTCGCCCCCCTCTCCCTCCTGCCGCTCCTCACTCTCACTTTCCTGCCCGGAGCCGTGGCGTTCGCATCGTGCCGCGTCGCTGCGCCTGCGCCCGGCCGCCGGCCGGCTTCGACGTCGTCCTGGTGGTGATCCTGGCCCCCTTCCGCGCTGCCGCCAACCACACCGAGTCCGAGGCTCGCCGCCAGCGCCGTGTTCGGTAAAGCCCCGCGTCCTCTAGGAGCAGCAGCGCCCGCTTCGGTGTCGGTGAGTTAAACCGGACGCAGTGCGGGTATTCGAACCCGGGGACCCTGGAGGTGCCCCGCCGCGGACGGGACTCGAACCCGGGCTCAACTGGGGTGTCCAGCCGTGCGCCATGGGGGGTGTGCCATGCTAGGCGCGCCGGCGCCGCGTCTTTGAGGGCACTAACCTGTCCTATCGCACTGCTCCTGGTGTGCGTCACGCCATGGGTCATGGGCGCGACGGGACGGGGGCTCGTCTGGCCGTCCTCATGGCCATGGAACCCCGGCGGGGGCCGGGGGCCGGCGGGGGGTGGGGGCGGCGGCGGGCGGCGGTGGCACGGCGTGCGACAGATTACATTCGGTTGTCTGCCGCCACCGGCGCGGCACGGCGCGGCACGGCACGGCACGGCACGGCACGGCGGGCCTTCGTTTCTGGGTCAGACGGCTGGCGTCCTCCCCTCGCTCCGCCGCCGGTTCGCCGGTCCCCCGCCGCACCCATCCTGGAGAGAGAGAGAGAGAGAGGGGGGGGGGGGGGGGGAGAGAGGAGAGAAAGGGGGAAGGGGGCATCGTCGTCTGGATTTTGGCGTAACCGAAGCGGGGGAGGGGAGGCGAGCTCATGCTCGGTGTCGGGCACACCCTGTGAGTGTGTGAGTGTGTGTGTGTGTGTGTGTGTGTGTACAGACCACCAGGCCAGGCCAGACGCAAGGCAAGCCGAGTGAATGACCCTGCCCGTGGCCGCGCCCGCGCCGCTGCCGCTCGCCTGCGGCCCTCGCGACCACGTCACCATCCCCTGCGGTGTGTCGCGGGTTCAAATACCACCGGCCCCCTCTCATCTTCGCTCGTTCTCTCTGGTTTGTTGACAGGTTCGCGGTGGGCGCGCGGCGCACCAGAGAGCCAGAGAGCGCGCGGGCAAGGACAGTAAGTGGCACGGCAGAGCGGGCGGGCTGTTGGTGCCGCGGGTTCGAATATCGCAGGGTGCGCGGCGACTCCCAGTGTCCAGCCCAGGTATGGCGTGTAACGCACACCTGCCCAGTCTGTCACCTCCGGCCGGCCGCACAAAGCAAGAAAGGTGTGTGTGTGTGTGTGTGTGGGCGGCGTCCGAGAGTCTGGCCTCGCCATTCAGACGCAGCCCGCTGACCTGCGCCGGACCCTGCCGGACCCTGCTGGACCCTCCGGCCTCCGGTCCCGGCCGCCTCACGGTGTGTTATGACCACTCCGCTTGTTTGTTATTGCTAGACGATTGTAATGAAGAGGTGTGCGGACAGTCCCCCCTCCCCGTCGGCGGCCACGCGTCGGTCCGGCAGTATATGCGCGGTCAGATCCGGTCAGATCTGGCAATCGATTGCGATTCTCATTCTGATGTGACAGAGAACAGGGAAAAGGGCGGGTGCTCAAGTGACAGGGAAATCAGCTCTCCTCTCACTTTGATTTTTCAAATACCCCCAAAAAATACGGCCGCGCAGAATCTCAACGAATCTCCATGACTTTAGCTTGCTCCGCTTATTCTTCTCTGTCTTCCTCGCACCGGTGGTCCGGAGCCAAGGCGGCGGCGGGGTGGTTTGTAACCGGTTGCCAAGGAGCCTAAACAAATTCGCGCTTTCAAACTGGGCAGCCCCCCCCCCCCGCCCCGCCCCGCCTCGCCCCGTCCCCTGCCCCAGTCTGAGTCTGTTTCTCACCCTCGGCACGGACCAGTCTCGCCAAAGGATTAACCCGCCTAAATCAGATTAATTAGTGCATATTTTAGAGATATCATATGTGGCGTGGGCAGCTCACCTTTCGTAACCCAAGTGTGCAATGTGCAGCGTGCAACAGAGCTTTTCATTAGTACGTGGTTACACCAATAAGGTACAGTCTGGGAGAGGAAACACTACAGTCTTCTCGTTCGTCGAACAGCTGTAGTTTCCGGCTGCGCGAATATTCTTTCCTTTCAGTGTTAGTTTGCCTGGGCCATCGCACGACAGCAATTCTTCGTGAGCTGCTAGGATATTCCCATCACAGGCACTTTCGGAAACGTGAATAAATATCTGGTTCACAATGGCGCCAACAGCGTTGCGTGATTTTTAATTCATATTTCTTTTCTTTTTTTCTCTTTTTTTTGTGTGTGTGAGGGGGGGGGGGTAAAATGACGGTGTGTTAGTGTTGTACTGTCTGTTGTGTTCCCAGAGCCGGCTGCCCTACCCGTCCTCCGCAGATAATATATGGTCGGCCCCACGCGGCCTCTGCCGGCCTCCCTGCCCTGCCGCTCGAACCCGTAGATCCGAACTTGTGTTGATTCGACTGTACACAAGTCGGAGGCTGCGGGTACGAGCTGCCGGGCGCAGTCAGCGAGTACCAGCCGCCGCTCGACGCCAGCAGCCCAAGCCGGCGAAGCCTCAGGCGAAGCCCACCAGGTTCAGCGACGTGTGTGCCGAGTTGTGTTACTTCTTCCCCCCGACCGCTCCCCTAAGAGCTCTTAGTCCTCACACAGGGCTTGCATGGCTCTCTCTGGGGCCGTTCACTAATCGCGTAACACCAGAATGTGCTTTTGCACACGGAGACAAGAGATCTAGTGGTCGCAGCCAATATTTTCGTTGATTTCCGGACAAGTAGTAAATTTGGTGTTGAGAATTGAAATTTTGTTGGGGGAACTATTTTTTAGTTCATTTCAGAAGCAGAAAAAAATTAGTTTGGTAGTACCGGCAACGTACCCTTCGTTGGTGCGACTAAAAAATAGTTTCACCAACCAAATTTTAGTTCTTACAATCAAAATTTACTGCTGGTCTGGAAATCAACTTAAAAGTTAGTTGTGACCACTAATCCTTTTTTTTTTCGTGCAGACGTCTCAGCCAAGGAGCTGGCGTTGCGGAATTCTTGGATTGCCTCCCTCTTTAGAATACTGGAGAAAGAAAAAACCCACCTGAACACTTGTGGAAAAATTACAGTGCATATTTGTGCTCATTCATGGCGCTGGAGTAATTCAATATCAGCCCCTGCCGTTTCTAGTACCTTCTCAGCACGGTGTCTGTAAGGCTTAAGCACCACGAGACTTGTGGGGATGCAGGTGAATCGTCAAGTTGTTATAAGGATTTCGATTCGCCTGCATTCACCGTGAGATGACGCACAAACCATCACCCCCAGGCTCTGCCGGCTGCCTCAACGACTCGCCAAGACGCTGTGAGTGATCGGGAGTGGGAGTGCGAGTGGGAGTAGTGTGAGGATGAGAGCGAGCGAGAGAGTGGGTGAGAGAGAGAGGAAAGGGGGGAAGAGAAAGACATTGAAGAAGATGCCACAGAAGAGCGGTGATTTGGTCTAGAGCAATGTGGGGGCTGCCAGGTACAGCCGGGTTGAGGTAGTAGGTTGTATAGTAATGAACTACATCACTCTGGAGTACTGTACAACTTGCTAACTTTCCCTCGCTGGGCCGTTTCGCCTGTCACGGAGCCTCCTCTCTTCGGCACCACAGTCTCCCAGCTTGTCAAAATTGATAGTAGTAAAGCAAAATACTGCAAAGCACTTGACACTGACTCGAACGACCCTCGACCTGTGACGGGACCTCTGTGCTTCAACACTATCAGATCCCGCCGTCGAGGCGTTTGGACATGTTCTCTTGTCAAAGGACATGTTTGACAGTATTTATTCACTGAATGAATTCGTAGTTTTGTTTCTTTTCTCGTAAGCAAAGTAGTTATTATCAGGTCTTAAATTCGTATAATTAAATGTGAGTAAAAGAAAATCTGGGAGAAAGAAAAACCTCCAGTTTTTATTGTCTATACGTTTATCTCGCGAATTTTTCTTTTTGTTAACTAGTATAAGTATACTTTGTTAAATAACTATAGCGCTCTGTTTAGGCTTAGTGTTTTGTTATGCGTTTGTATAACACTAATTGCACAATTGTTTGGTTTTGTTTTCATTTTCCTATGTACGGTTTCACGACAGGTCGCCTGCCTGGATAGCTAGACCACTCTGGTCTCTTGGAACGAAGGATTGCTGGACGTCTAAGAAACGTTTTGTAAGAGTACAGTGGGGGAAAATCAAAGTTAAAAGGTCTCTCCTGTAACACTACAAAACCGTTCTTAGATTGCTTTTGCAGCGGCGATAAGCGAAGAAACAGGCAAATGCCTCCAAGTACTTTGTTTTTCTTCCTCCAGTTTGTTGCTTACTTAACTCCACTTGATTTGTTTTGTGTTTGCTGCGAGTTTGTTTTGTTGATTTTACGTAATTAATAAACCAAATGTCCACACGCCTGTCTGATTCATTCAGAGCATCTTATTGAACCTTTTCGACATATTTTACTTGGCGCTGCTTTGCCAGGGCTGGGTTTTAGTTTCGGCCACTCGATTATTCAAAACATAACTGTGTTCCGGGAATCAAAAATAAATCCAGGATTTTTGTTTAACGTGTTCTGACGCTTTCTAACGAGTAAAGAACAAAGGTTGCTTTTACCAAGACGACGTACTTTTTAACTATACCAACACGCCAAAAAACAACAACAAAATTATTTGAGACGGGTGTCAAACTCTTGCCTCGTATATGACAATGGTTTGGAGCTGTGGCTGTAGACGTATTGGCGCAGCTTCTCCTCCCGCTGAGAGTGGGATCAGCCGGTGAGGTAGGCAACCCATTCGGCACCACTGACCTCCTGGGAAGGGGGCGTTGCTGTGCTGACAAGGGCTGTACCGGGGATGGAGGCGGTAGCCAGCGGAAGCCAGCGGTAGCGCACGAGTAGAAGCCAGAGCAGAGCTCAATTTTTGACACACAGAGGGATGCGAGAGGGTGGTTTCAAATACTCGCCCGGTCAAAAAGATTAACTATCGCGCCCACTATATTTTATGGTACGGGGGCCGGTAGTTGGTGCCGTGTGGGCAGGCTAGCCCGGATTACTCCGGCGCTCACACCGTCGGTATATTCTGAAGGCTCTTCTTTATCACGAAAATAGTATCGCGAAAATTTTCAAGTAGGCAGAGCACCTGGGCGACACGGGCGCGGTGTGGAGCGGAGCCAAGCTCGGCAGGGACACAGCACAGATAAGCTGTATATATCAATCCCGGCCCGGCCCGGGCACACACTACTCGACTGCAGTCAGACTGGAGGGATGTGAAAACGCAAGTGGAAATTTACGACAAATAAAAAAAAAAATTAGAAATCGTGTGACACGTGTGTGGAATTGAAATCCCAAACGGTCCTAACCCGCGCGGCATACGATCTCATACCGCGGCCCGCTTTCCAAATTGGGCAAAATGCTGGAAGCTGTTTCGTTAGAAACAGGGTTGCTCATGAGAAAGTGCAAGGCACCGTCCAGGAATCGAACCGACAAGGAAGGTGCATATTCAGTCCGTAAGCGCATGTTACGTAGGTAAAGAGGCTTTTATTTTTTTTCGCGACCATCCCCGTTGACGATTTCCGTGCGAGGGAAGGCAGAAATCATATGACTGTCATCGCAACAACCCTATGAATCAAACATTTCGGCTGTTTTCTGCTTATGGCCCCTTCAATTTTGTCTAACAAAAGTATTCCTTCCCTGAGGTCTGAGCTTTCTTTCTACGTTGCAGAGTTCAGTTACGCTTCCCGCCCCCCTCCCTTCCGGCCGTTGGGGTCAGATTTTCAGGACCGCTCCGCCCTCCCCTCCCGCAGTCATGAAGTTTGAAATGCATTGTGCTTGCTTGTTCACAGGAAGCGTGCATTGTGTTCAGGACCCGTGCCGCGCAGGAGTTCAAGACTCGAATCCGAGAACTCAACAGGGCAGAGCCACGCAGAGCTTGCTGCCCGTTCCCTGAGACCCTAAACTGTGACGTCACCATTTAAATATCTCACAGGTTAGATTCTCAGGTATGGGAGGCTGCTTGCCGGCCCTGGACAACCAATTGTTTGTGTAGCTTGTTATGCAAATAAAAATTGTCTGCCAATGTTTGGTCGCTTTTTGTCCCCCATAAACCTCGCCAAGTGCACCTCACCGATGTCACAACCGTCTGGGCACCCTAGGCCATTGTCAGTACTCCGAACATCGGGACGATCGAGGGGTATAGCCGGAACGAGTCGAGCGAGTGCACCAAGGACAAGGGGTAATGATTGCAGATTTTGAAAGTGTCAGGATTGGGAGAATAAAGATGAAGAATCACACATCCGAGAGAATTCCATATAATTTCGACAACATAAATAGACTAGTACAGCTCTATTAAACGAAATTCATTACTTGTACAGAAAACTAGTCAACAATAGTTTAGGAACATAAAATGTTTGAGACTCCTACAGTACAATTCTGAAGCGGAACCGTAAACCAAGTTCAATCCAATTTTTCGTCAACATTCTAAACTTTTTCTAGTGCCAATTTGTGATACAGATCAAAATTAACAATTTTAAACTTCACAAGCACTGTTAAAGTTGGGCTCGATTTCAGAGAAAGAAAGTCTTTCCAAAACACCCACTGCACCAACAAGAAACTAATAATTAAACTGAAATAATTTTTAGCTTCCCTTCAGCTCCATTTTTTATAAAAAATAGAATAAAAGTCCCATAACCAAATTGATTGCTCTTGTAAACATGATTAATGCACTTAATCAACATAAACTGACTTTGTTCCATTTAAAATAATAAACAATAAAAAAGGATGACATTGTTACCAAGATGTTGCTTTGATTCTAACAACAACAAACACCAAACATTTCATTTAAATGATAGATGAATTTCCCACAACCAAAAATGAAGTTTATGTTGATAAGGAATTTAACACTTTCCTCACATTCAAACAACAAAAAAATAATAAATCAAGGTACGTTTAAAAGGAAGCAAGCTTCACACTGATGGCCCCAGAATTTCATAGGTAGCCCCTAAATTTGCACACAAACAGATAAGACACTTTAAAATGGAACAGTAACTTACTTAATATAAACCTTTTGTAGCTTCATCAAGGTAAAATCACATTTAAGAAACCAGCTTTGTCAAGGAAAACCCACTGTGAGAGGTTTTGTCCAAGGCTGCAAATGTTCCTTATATAAGCTTTCTGAATAAAAAGGAACTTTGTTGGACATTGTCATAAAATGATTGACACCGACTTAAAATTGTATCAGGCATTTACAAAATACAGGAACCAGCTGCAACTAGAATGTTAACAAATTATGATTGCTAAATCAATTTATGCCAAGTTACCTCCTTGAATTATGATGGTGTGCTCAAATCAATGACATCATTAGTTGTCTGTGTCAATTACTCTACAATCGATAGGGCAACTAGTTAAAATACACTTTCAAGCTAGATATTAAAAATCAAGCTGGTGTTAAATATCAGGGCTGTCTGCAACCATGTAGCAGACAATGTAAACACTTCTAAGTCACTATTTTAAAGGCTTCTTAAGATATATGGTGACACTTAGTAGAAAACGCCTCATCTCTCAGTACAATAATTTGTTAATCACTTCAGTTAAAACTATAAATAGACTAATAATCCTCAATACAAGCTGAAGTTAGACACCAACATGAAGCTGCTTATCAAAATTAAGAAAACTTCCAACTTAAAACACTTTCAGAGATACAGGGAACATAAGGCTCTAAGTACATATGCACCATTGAAAAAAAGACTTCGGTTCAAAGAAAAATAAATCTAGTCTGTGATTCAAAACGTTTCCTGTCGTAGGAAAATGAAAACTTAAAATAGCAAAAATAAATAAAATTATCCATCTAATGGCAGAGCCAACAAGCGCTCCCGCAAACGGGCAGACCAGGCACCACCCGGTTGAACAGACCTGTTCATGTTCATGCTGGTTCCCATTCCCACTCCAACACCATTGTGAGACTTTGAGGTACGCATCAGAGCCGAGTGTGACATAAGAGAGTTGTCCAGGGAGTGGCGCCAGTTCCAGCAAGATAGGCAGAAGTACCGGAAGCAAGTGATCTCTCGGCAGAAGTAGGGGCCATGTTGAACAGAGCAGAGTGAGCATGGCGAGTCTTCGAGGTAAGGATTCACCTGGACCTTCTTGGTGAACTTGTCAGTCTTGATCTCAAGAAAACGAGAATTGACAGCCTTGAAGAAGGAACGATTGTTGTTGAAAGTAACACGAGCTGATCCAATAGGGTACTTGAATTTGTCTGTGTCAATGCCTATTAAAATAATCACATTAATAACAGTGACAAAATGCATACAAATAATGCAATTCAGATGCAAAATAGCCCACCTGCATATACTACTCCTTCAAAGAGGTCGTTCATTATCTTGGCTAAACCATGGGCATTCAACATGCCATGCAACCCTCCAACAAACACAGTCTTTTCAGGATCCAATTTTTGTGATGGACTGCGAACCCAGTTAGTATCACTTGTCGTCCAGGGAATAACTTGAACTTCTTTGGCCTTCATCCTCTTTGATGAGATTTTGAAGTACCACTTTCCCTCACCATTGGAGAAATCATGGGAACAAGCTTGGAGCAAGGCTTTTACCTGAAACAACAGAACTATTACTTAAAAGCACCATTCAAAAGTAGTCACATCATAAAATGCCAGGGAATCTGCACTGAAATTTCCAATAACCTTTACCTGTTTCTCACACTCAAAGATGACATACACATATCCTCTGGGTGGGTTTGCCGCCTGCTGCTTTACACTTGGCCATTCCACACGGATCATTCCGCTTCCAAACTGCTTGAATGCATGTGAGAGCATTGCCTCATTAATGTCCCAAGGGACGCCTCCAAGAAACACCTGAAAAAGAAATTAAATTGTACAATACTCTTGAAGAATGGGAAGGAAAGGAATACATGGTCAGATAAGAAACTTATAAAATACCTTGTTTGAAAAAGTTGGATTTTCCAGGGACCTGGGAGGCAAGGTACCACTCCATGTGCATGTAGCATCACACTGAGGACCTGAGAAAAACAGAAAGGAAACATCAAGTGGGGGAGCACAGACAACGAAAACAGAGCAAAATATAGCAACCAAGACAGGTATATACTTACCCACCACGCTACGATGGAACCTGGAAACATTGCTGCCGGAATCCAAGCTAGAACTTAGCCTGGAAGGGGGGCCAGAGCCTGGCGATGGGGGTGTACTCGGGGCAGGCAGAGGCCCGCGCACAGGGCTGGACATGCAGAGCGG
The DNA here is from genome assembly GCA_038380765.1 of Odontothrips loti. Lineage (NCBI taxonomy): Eukaryota > Metazoa > Arthropoda > Insecta > Thysanoptera > Thripidae > Odontothrips > Odontothrips loti. The sequence continues at coordinate 6,850,661 of CM076258.1, read as the reverse complement.
AGATCCCGGCACAGAGCCGGACACTGAGCCGTGGAAGGACCCTGGGCTCCATGATTTGTCTGCCAGCGGAGAGGCAAGAGGAGAGGCCAGCGGAGACTGGCACTGAAGGACAAGAACTCACAGGATAAGTAGCAGAAAAGGTTGAGCCATAAACAGGAAATACCATCCAAAAAAGGCATAATACCTGCTGAAGCGGCTGGTAATTATTATTATGTTGGTAGTAGTTAGCCGATTGATTGTTGTTGTTGGTGATAGTCTGTTGTAGGGCATGCAGGTTTGTGAGGTTGGTCAGCTCCTGCTGCCTGTGGTCTTCAGTGGCATGTCCAGTTGACAGCCCAGAATCGCTGCGGGCGCGGGCGTGAAGATAGAGACAACTCTGCAAAGTAAACATCCCAGGCAATAATTAAACAGGGAAGTCCCGCATCCAACACCAAACACTCTCGGTAAAATCTCTTACCATTAAATCACTCAAGTTATTGTCTAAACTGGCAAGGCTCGACTCCGAATCGGGCGAATTGGAGCGCGAATTCATCGTGAAGGCATGCTCGAGGGGGGTTCCATACTCACTGCAAAGCAAAAGCACATCAGTCACGACACTCGCGCCATGGCCGTGCAGCTGCAGCTGCAGCAGCTGCATAGCTGCCGCCGGCTGTCCGGGTCCCGCCCACCTGAGAGTCTCGGAGCCCGCGCGGTAGGGTCGGGTGCTTCCCCCCGGCGAGAAGGGTCCCTGCGGCGACCCGGTCGGCGAAGGCGACGGCGGAGGGAAGGCGCCGGCCGAGCCCAGACGGCCACGGCGTGTGGGACCGGACTTCCCCGGCGTCGACATGTCCAGAGGCAGTGGGCTGCCGGGCAGACTCGTCTGGTAGCCGCTGTCGTCACCCTGTCGTAAATACAAACAACGCACCCTCGAGAAGACCGACAAAGGCGGTGAAAAATAAAGCAGAAAAAAAAACAACCCGCCATTGTCGATCGTCCGATTCGCAAAAGCGCGGCCCACCGCAAGTGCCCGCCATTCAGGCCCGTTAGGAAAGACCGAACAGCACAGCAATCTAGCAGTTTTGGAGAGGGGCCGTTCAAATTACGTAACGCTTCTGTATTGATGTGGCGGCATGACTGGGCGGTCTAGCATCCCGGCCGGGACATACCCCGCGCTCGAGCGCCCCGCCATCGACAGCCTCGGCCACGACAGGTCCTCTGGTGATCCCCAATACCGCAGGAACGTACCGAAAACGACGGTCTTGTTGGAGAACCCATGTAGAGCGGAGGCGCAGAGCGAAGAACATCCTCCTGCCCGCCCGGCCCGCCGCCGACCAGCGACCCGCGAGGCATGTTGAGTCCGAGAAGTTCTGCTATAGACATCAAAGACTCGTCTGAAAAAGAGAACAAGAGATGTCAGACGCCCCCACGCCCACCCACAACCACGACCTAAGGCCACGCGACATACTTCCGAAAATACAAACCGATGAACTGACTTACTTTCGGTTCCAGTTGTTCTCGAGAAACTCTCGTCCAAGGAACCATCCATCAAACGGTGGTAGCCCAATCCTAGCGAGTCCGCTTGCGATAAAGATTCCCCCACCTGGAAGTACACAGATGCAGTTTCAGCTAGGGTCGCTGAATTCATCAATGGGGGCAGGGGAATGAAGGGAACTACTAAACAAGATAACCGCCCATGAAGACCGAGACCCCTCTCCCACAGTTCCAGGAATGGAGCGCAGCGTGCGTCCGTCTCCTCTTTCAGCGCTCTGTGACTGGCGGCAGCGGCACCGCGGCAGCGGACGGGATGCGACCTGACGGTGTCTGACGCCCGGCCGGGGGATGCGGGCGGCGGGCGGGGGTGAAGAGACCAGACCGTGCAGGCGCCAGTGCGTCTCGTACGCTACCCAGTCAAAGCAGTCAACACCCTTGAAGTAGGGCTCGCCGAAACAAAAATTACGGAAGTCGGGAAAATGAAATCCCACAATCGGGTTTAACTGAACCCAGTCGTCCAGCTCTTGTAAAAACGACAGCAGGCGCATTATGTGCCAACTAGCGACTCTCCGCGAACTACCGGAAACTAAGAAAGTATACCCCAATCTAGGTTTTCTGGTGGCACCGAAAGTGCGCGAGCAACGATCGCCTAAACCGTAAAAGCTATACCAAAGGCTAGCAGCCAGTGCGTGATAACACTCGGAATATCACTTACCCGCCCACCAACCACATGGCTGCCGACGACTAGCATCAGGGGGAGCGAGAGATAGGACGAAAAACACACCGCGAACATGCAGTTCAACTGAGCCCAGCTGATCCACAGGGTTGGTGTGGTGGTTCAGTACAAGTAGAGGCGCGACAGGAAGGCGCGACAATCACGACCGTTTGAATGAAAAGCAAACACGTCCGAATATCATGGCGCAATTTACTACGAACTCCGGCCAATTTCAGTACGATACATGTCGAGGCAAGGTACCTTTCACTTTCACTGCGATCACCTAATACTTAACCACATAATGGCCAGTGCTGCTGACCTGCTAGGTAATCTAAACAACAAACACGACCCCCTTTGACCCTACCATTCAAACCGAATGGAACCCAACTGCCACTCACCTGTTGCAATGTAGGCATGACGTTTCCTCTCGGTGATAAACGATTCTTCTTCTATTTTCCCAGTAAACCTCACCACTCAATAAAATAGAATTATTAATAATAAAACACTTAAAGTAGATGGGATAAATGAGTCACTAACTCTGGTCAATACCGATCAGAGGCCAGGAACAACCGTCCGCCAAATATAAAACTCGTCTTAATAATTATTACAGTTAAATATTGAGATAAAAGACGCAAACATTCCTGCTCCCACTCTGCGGTTTCTTACGGCACATGGGGACATGCCCTTCTCCAGAAGAGGAAAGAAACGTTGCTGGAGCCGTGCAAACCTAAAGAGCTGTCAAAACACTGTGTCCCTCTCAGCTCGGCCCGGCTCCCGGTCTCGTCTCGACTCCGTCTCGACTCGCCCGCACTCCCCCCACCCCTGCCGGCAAGTGACGTCACAAACGTGTTGCGGAACGTTTTCATTGGTCGACGGAGAGCTAATGGGCGGGAGGCATAAGTTTCTGAATCGAGTCGCGTATGGAATGGACCTCTAGTAATCGAAATGACACAAACGAGAAAAATGGGTTCAAAAGTGATTTGAGTTTATTCAATATTTTTAATTTCCTGGCATGTCTAAAAATGAAATGCTTACAGATAACAGTATGGTCTCAATAATCCATAATTCTACCAATACAATTCACATTAAGAATTCACAGCCGCAAGATGTCACTTTCTTCAATTAAAAATAAATTCCCACAGTATTACTCTTTCTTTATAAATAAGAGAGAACAAGAGCACATTCAAAGTCCAATTTTGCACTTGGCATGAAATTAGGAAAACCTTACATTGTACATTAAAGAAATTTATACAGGCCTTAAAAAAAAAAATGGTTGAGAAATCAAAAGATTTTTCACCTTTTCATTGATTATCTACACTCTGCTTTGTTATTTTAAGTATAAACACATTGCAAGTGCATGAGAAAGAGCATTAGAAACAAATAAAAGACAGCTGTCAGGAAATACACGATTCTTAAAATTGACAAAATTACAATTTCAGATAAATGATGGCGTTTAACAGAGTATATACATCATGGGGAAATTTTGTCCAATATTTGAGATGATGTGTCCTGCATTTCAACTTCAAAGCTAGCAGAGGAACCTGCAGTTACATTAGCAAGTTCGGAATCGTTAGCAGTTTCACTCATCATCGGTGTTACACTATCTCCTTCTTCGTCAATATTCATACTTGAATCATCAGGGTTTTGATCATCATAAGAGATTATCCTATGCGCACGAGACATAGATGTTTTTTTGCCCTTGAATACAGGTAGTTTCTCTGGAGCACCTATGCAAAGATAAAATGCAGAAAAATTAATTTTGAACAATTAAAATTATACATTACAAGTATGAGATTGCTTAACAGTTTGAGATGACCTACCATGGAATGGTTTGGTGTCATCAATAAGTTGCTCAATCACATTATTAAGCATGGTTGTGCTGAATGTGTCATCACGGCGCAGACCTAATGCTTTATGAAAGCAGTCAACAGCTTCCAGAGTGTTTCCCATCATGGCATGAGCATATCCCATCGCAGAAAATGTAGATGGATTCAGTGGTCGCAAGACCAAGGCCTAAAAGGAAGAAAATTATGAGGAATTGAAACTTCAATGTTTGAGTGTAATAATTAGAGAGACATCAAAATGTCACTCACTTGCTGATGATAATCTAATGCCTCAGCAAATTTGCATCTTTTTCTTGACACATGGCCAAGATTGTTCAGCAGGGGTTCCCACTTCTCAGCAACTGAATCATCAATAGAACGCACCAACTTCAGAGCTTCTTCAAAATGCTTTTCAGCTCTATCATACCTACATAAAACATCAAAACATATCAGCATGAGCTATTTTCCCCCTTTCTATTTTGGAATAACAATTACTTGCATAACACTTACTCTTGGTTTTGAAAGGCAATTACTCCCAATTCATGCATCACAAATGGATCATTTGGAGCTATACTCTGTGCTTGTAAAAAAAATTTGTCTGCCAACATGACACTGTTTGTAAGACCACACTCAAGGCCAATATACAATAGGGGCAGGTGACACCTGAGGAAAATGAGATAAAAACCATGATTTTCTATTGCCACACAAAAAAGAACAGTCAACCTGGTTTTGAAAATACAAACCCTTTCATTAATTGAGATGCTTTAAAATATGCAGACATAGCCTGATCATGTTCATTTTCTGCAGCAAAAGAGTGTCCAAAGGCAAGCCAAGCTGGACCAAACAAACGATCAAGAACTGTTGCCTTAGTTAAATATCTTCTTGCTGGATCACTTTTGCCTGAAAAAGATAACAATGGTTAAGATTAGAGAAGTATGATGCACATTTAACACTACAACAATTTCAATTATGCAGTCAGTCCATCATAGCAAATCCCAGAAATTACCAATGATGTAGTAGTAGCAGCCCACAGCAAACCATGATATGGCCATTTCAGGATGTAGATCAACTAATCTATGGGCCAGATAGAAGAGTTCTGGAAATTTTTGAAAAGAAATAGTAGCACCCAGGTTTAAAATATCACTTCACAGTTTTAGAACTACTAATACATACGGTTACTTTTCTTCAGTTCCACCAAACAGCCAATATGAACACACAAACAATTACTGTGATGAGGATCTTTTTTAAGCACTCTGGAAAAGACATATGATCAAAACATAATTTCATGGCCTTGACAAGTACAAACACTTAAGTTCTCACTTCATAACAGAATGCAATACTTACTCTTCAGTCAGCTTCAGAGAGCTTTGAAATTTGCAATTATAAAACAATCTCTCAGCCTTTGCCACTAGAACATCCAAATTTGTGGGCAGCAGTTTTAAAACAAGATTGTCCGGATTGTCAAATAACAGTTGGGGTGTTGATTGCTTTTGAGAATCACTAGGACTTTGCGAAATGTCTAAAGCCAATTTAGCTTTGAAGGGTTGATCAGTTAGATTGGGTGACGTAGTAGTTCCTACATCAACAGGTCGTGGAGCCTCTCGGTAAGGCCCTTGGTACTTGTTGAGCTTGATTTCATATAATTGCCGGAGGAACTTGGCTTCAGCTGGTGTTTTGCACTGTTCAGAGTAAGGTATGGAATCCAGCAGTTCCATTTCTAAAGTACAAAAAATATATTGATGGGTAAATGTTTGCTTAAGAAGTTATTGATTGTTCATAGAATATCTCAATTCTATCACAAACCTTCCCACGATGACAGCATGTGATGTTGTACAAGGGCGTCAAAAGCTTCATAGCAGTACACATCACTACGTAATGCTTGCCTGTAACAGTCAGCTGCCAACTCCCTGTTATCCATGGCTTCTAACACCTGTCCTTTGATAAATAATATACTGCTCTGTAACTGAAAGTAATAATTATGAGAGATGGAAAAATTCATCAAAGAAATTCTCCTTGAAGGAGTGCATTGATTTTGTTCAATTACATTTGCTGGACAGTCTGGATCCACGGAACCATCACTTGGACTGTCCAAACTAATTATTCGTGTTGTGCGTGACAAGCTATTGTCGTTTTCAACTATGGTAAGGAGCTGTAGAGCATCTGAATAGCCACCAGCTGCCAAGAGACTTCTCACAGTTAGGTAATGGCAGAGAGGGTGAGTCTGCACAGCAAAGAAACACAGCAACATCAGACAACTACATCATGTGTTGCTTCAACCAATGGTTTCAGGTAAACAAACCTTGTCCAAGTCCTTGCTTCGGATCAAATGTACCGCTCTATGATACTGTCGTAAATGAAACATACACTGTGCGAGCCAATACACATCCTTTGGGTTGTCACTGGTAAGCGAAACCACTTTATCAGCCCAAAATAAGGCAGCATTATATTGATGCTGAAAATCAGACACAATGATACATGAGATCAATAGAAACTATACTTTGCCTTTTAACTATGCAAGTACCGAGCAGAGAATTTGTATTCTTGTCACATATGAAAACACTCGAACAATGTACGATACAGAGAAATGAGTAGCTCAATGTTTTGTTTGAAATGGAGCGTTTGAATCAGAAAACAAACATAACCTGAGACGTCATGGATTATTAGCCAGACAACCGACTCTCCGTTAGCAGACATTGCTTACCAAATCTAAATACGAACGAACTAATTTCCTTAGTATGTCAATATTGACATGTTGTTCACTGAGGTTTTTCGTTTCATAATCCATTTCTCCCGCCCCAGCCATCTTAGGTTCAGCTGGAGCCGGGGACTCAGGCCGTGCCGTGTGTTTACAAGAGGTTCAGACAGAATCGAACCAAATCGATAGTACGATAATGGCGGTGTAATTCGAATTAACAGCACGGATCTGATTTGGTTTTGAGTCTCGGGGGTCCAATGTCGAGTTCCCCTCACGTAATGTCGACAAGAGCCGGGGGAAAACCTTTGCATGAACAGCACATATGACAGAACTGGACGAAACACAGTACTTCATCAGACTTGGGGATTGAGTGGATTAGTGTATATCATTGTATGTATTCATGACTTCCAATTGGTAACAAAGTGATTGAAAAAATTGTTGTAAGAGATTTAAATATCTCATCAAAATAATAAAGGGAAATGAACCATGCAAAAAGACTGTAAAACAATAAATTCTTGTTCAAATTTTACATTGAACTTTTATTCAACTTAACACACACACCAAAAGGTACAATAAATTTTGGTGTAGCAGTAGAAACAGTAGATTAAATCATTACAGCTTTTCCACCTTCATGTATTTAGGAGATGGAGATTCTGGCAGTTGCTCGAGGTCAGAACCACTATCTCTTGAGGTTCGTCGTTCAGGAGGCAAGAGAGTAGCTGGTACCGGAGAAATAGAAACACTTGATGGATAGATCACTCTCTTCGGGCTCTGAGACCCCAAAGATGCTATGGTTTCAGGCCGTTTTTCAGAAATTTGCAAAATTGAGTTCCCACTTGATGTTTGATGATTGACCGGGGAGTCACTAATTAAAACACGATCTGTTTGTATGGATATGTTCTCCTCCGGATAAATAATAATGACAGGATCTGTCTGAACACATGCATCAACTTTGATGATACATTTCTGAACACCCACATCTATTCCTTTTGGTGACAGAGGAGCATGTTGACTTTCAGTGTTCATAATTGACTCACTACCAGCTTGTGAATTGTGATCAGATGTATTCTCCACTGGAGCAGAATCACATTGTTGCATACTGAACTCAGTGGACTGCAGGGGTTTAGCACAACCATTCAAGAAGTCAAATGACTCAATTCCATTCAATGATCGCTTCTGATTTGGACAGAGGCAATCTTGAAGGGCTGAAGGCTCTTTTACAACAGGAGTTATAGGAATTGGTTTCCTAGAAGAACATTGAGCCTGCATTGGTTTGAGTGATTCCCTTTGATGGTTCCCACTCTCTACAATTGACGTTTTTTCTGTAGCTCCAGCCCAAAACATCCCATCCTCAGACCAACCAGAAAGACACTCATTATCCTGGTCATCATTTCTACTGGCGTGACTTTGAGATGGTGGTTGCTGTGGTTCAAAAGAAGTAGCTGAAGAACCCGACCTGGGTTCGTCTTCAGACTCAGATAAATCAAGATACTCCAACAGGACAGGAGAAAAGTTCTCTGCCTCAAGTACTACTGACATGTTTAAATTCATGTTGGCTTGAATAGAGTTGTCACTGTCAGCATTGTCAGCTTTGGCCAAGTCATTTGCTTCACCCACAGTTGATCTTTCAGGGAGAGGATCAAGGCTAGCAAAAAGATCTTGACTTGATTCAGAGGTATTAGGCTTACTTTGTAGATCTTCGAGAATACTATGACTCTCATTGAGGACATTTTCATCATTCTGAAATTCTCCGTTTATAGGTTGGCCTTCAGGAGCATTTTTATTTCTTATATTTTCAGAGAAATCACTTTGTAATTCAGGTACCTCAAGTGATGAATGTTGGTGAATTGAAGTCACCTCTTTGAGAGAATCTTCACATTGTTTGGAAAGTTTTACAGGGGAGGACTGACATGGCATAGGGGTACTATTGATTTCGTTAGATCCTACTAAAGCTCTATTAGATGCGGAAGAATCTTGTCTTCTTTTTGCACCGGCCATTTCTTTTCGTTTCCTGGCCTTTGCTCTCTGATCTTCCTGTCTCATCATGCACTCCAACATGGAAGGTCCAGCCTTGCTCACAGAGACAGGAGTGCATGGAGCATACCTAGATGGTGTTTCAAACATGGAACTTGCAGTGAATAGTTTCCGCCTCTTTTTGATGTTTGGCACCATGCTATTCCTATTGGATTCTTCTTTGTCAGAATCACTTTCTAAAACCTGACGTGACACTGAAGTTTTTCGTGGTGATTGCTTACTATTTCTATTAGATTCTTCTTCTTCAGAATCACTTTCTAAAACCTGACGTGACACTGAAGTTTTTTGTGGTGATTGCTTACTATTTCTATTAGATTCTTCTTCTTCAGAATCACTTTCTTTAACCTGATGTGACACTGAAGTTTTTTGTGGTGATTGCTTACTATTTCTATTAGATTCTTCTTCTTCAGAATCACTTTCATTAACCTGACGTGACACTGAAGTTTTTTGTGGTGATTGCTTACTATTTCTATTAAATTCTTCAGTATCAGTATCTTCAGATTCGTTTGGCGACTCACTCTGACCTCATTCTTAAGTCTTACTTCTGAGGAAAAAAGGGGGAAAATGCACCGTAATAGTTATTTTTCAAAAAAAAATATAATTTAAAAATCAATAAGGAGTTTAAATAAGTTCTCTTACTTTCAGAATTGTTGTCATCAAATTCAGAACTTTTTTTCCCCTTTAGATGTTTCAGATACCTCTCTCTGACACCTTGCCACGTCCTACCTTCAGCCAAAGCACAAAATTACAGAAAGTTTAGAAAACTGAGATGAGTTCCAGTTCATCAAGATGAGAAATATGAAATGCTTTAACCATTACATAAGGTGATTTAGTGTAGTGTAACCAACCTTTGAGGGCCTTCTTTGTCTGTTTATCTGTTTCGATATTCATCCAAAATACATTGCCAGATAGACTAGCTCCTGCACCATATGTTTCAACATATGTTAAAATGGCCTTGTCCTCTTCCCTAGAGTATGACTTCCTAAAAATGAGGGGAGGGAAAGGTCAAAAGCAACAGTCAATTCAATTCACAGATTAAAGGAAAATCTGAATATAGCCAGCATAAAACAGGACGATACATAATTTTCCCCTCAAGAGTACAGAAAATAAAACTCACATGTTACTACGCTTTCTCGTGCCTTTGACAACCAACCCTTCATTAAACTTTGTTAATATTGCTCTTGATAAATTATAATTCTGGAGAAATGGCTTAATTTTTTTGATAAAATGCTCTTTTAAGCTCTGCCATGTATGATTGGGCATTTTCTGGGGAAGAGAAAAATAGATTAATAGGACACAAGTGAACAATACCTGCTTGGAATGCTAATTTTCAAGACATGTAAGATAAATTCATGCTACACACCACTGCCATTCTTTTCCACAGTGCGGCGCCTTTTAAGTCATTAAACGCCTTAGCATTCACAATAAATTGAACTATTTGCTCTCTTTCTGCTCGGGAAAACTCACACCTATATCTAATAAGCATGAAAAGAAATAAATACAATGGATTTTCAGCTGTAATATAATATTCATGCAACTATTAATTTGATAGACAAACTTACTGTGTTGCTGCTGTAGGTCCTAAAGCATTCGTAATTTTACATCTCTTCACACCGCTATTGCTAACAGATTCTAAATCAGTCGAATCACTTGAACAGTCATCAGTCACCTTGGGACTATGGAACACAGGATGAAATCATCAGATGACAATCACTACCATCAGAATAACAGTGGTAACATGAGGTTAAAATACGTACTACAACTCTTTAGCTTCAGTCCAATTAATTTGTCGAAGAAGTACTTCATTGGGGTTGAAGTCATCACAAAATATGCTTCGGGTATTGTTCCTGCAACCAAAAATGAACAAACATACCAGGATCTTAAAAGTCTAGTTTTGAGAATGAAAGTTATAGAAAAGCAACAGGTGTAGGTCTCCAGGCAGGAGCAACAATATTATTGAAAGAATGTAAAGAGACCAAATAATCCCCAAGGGAAAGATACCTACAAACAAGACTTACCTAAATGATTTCAGTGAGACAATTTTGTTGCGAGTACAGCACTTCATGATGAAATCCGGGAGATAAGTTTCCATTTCTGCTGGAAGGCTACACGTTGCTGCTGCTTCTTGGAAAGTTATGGTATAGGGCCCAAAACCCTCCACAACAGCACCGCCCCCAAACTGATCCCGGTAAACAAAGGGACTGATTAGGTTATGAATGAGTAGTACTAAACAAGTACACACAAAAGGGCACCCTACCTTAATATATTCTGAAAGTTCTTCTTTATTCTCACATTCTCGAATGTCAAAGCACATTTTCGCCCCATTTTCGGTAACAAATAGATCGTTCCGAAATGTGAAAGGTGGCGTCGACATCTCTCACTGAGTTGTCACCTCAGAAAAATGTGCGTAGCCGGATTACGTCCCACTAATCTGTGTTTATTGCGGAATGTTCTCAAAAAGCTCGGATCTTGCATGCACATCTGTCAAGCAGTTACAATGAAATTGAACGTGTTTTCTAACACATCATAAATCAAACAATTTTTGAAACGAGATGCAGTTGTGGTTGCGGAGCTCAAGGATACCAATGGCTACTGGATCAAACATCAAACCCGCTAAAAGTGCTTTGTTGTCGTGTCTTTAAGCACATGAAAAAGATGTAACGTTTCGGCCGAAACTAAAAAGAGCGTCATTAAAAAGAGCCTCATGGAAAAAGACCAAGCAACCTTAGAATGACGATTCTTTCCCCGTTTGATCATCCGGAACATTTTATTTTGTGTTTGGCTTTGGCCAGCATGTGCTCAGCCTTGTCGATTTCATTGTTTGTGTTTGGGTTTGCCGTTCTCCACCCCCTCCCCCTCCACCCTAGCCGCTCAGCCGTCAACAGACAGAAACTCGGAGTCGGAGGCCATTTGTGTGTTACTGTTTTAGAAATTGGAAATTTTTGAACAGATAGATCGGCAAAATGGCCGATCCGCTTAGTTTACTGAGGCAATACAATGTCAACAAAAAGGAAATTATTGAGCGAGAAAGCCAAATTATATTTGGAGAGTTTTCTTGGCCCAAAAATGTTAAGACAAACTACTTGATGTATGGGTATGTGTCCCTTGGTTTCCTCTCAGGTGTTAGATTTTGAAGAACCTGTCTAATTTTCTTTATTGCCTGCTACAACTGTTTTTAATGTCTAAACATTTCAAATTTTGTGCTCACTTGAGCAATTGCTGCTGTGTCACTGTGACTATCATTAAATGCTGAAACTTCATAACCTGCCCAGATTTCACCCTCAAGGATTATGAATGACATTATTTTTATTTTTTAGAGGCGTTTAGTTTGTACAGGACTCAATTTAATACCGGTACTCCTATGTGCTTGTCTATTTCTCCTGTTTTTTTGTTTGTTTTGGTTTGCATGTTAAAATTATCTGTTTAAAGTGGCCAAGGCTATTGATATTGTGTTGGTCAGGTATTGTGAAAGTAACAATTTTTTTTGTTTCAGTTCTGGAAAAGATGGTGCACCTAAAGAATACTATACTTTGGAATGTCTTCTATTTTTGCTCAAAAATGTTGCCCTTACTCATCCTGTGTATGTTCGACAAGCTGCTGTAAGTATTTTTGCCTGCTGGATTTTGATGCATGTCAAGAAAGCTGTCCAGATTTATCAGTTGATGCAAGCAAATTTCCCTTGTACACAGGCTGAAAATATTCCTGTGGTACGTCGGCCAGATCGTAAAGATCTGTTGGCGTATCTCAATGGAGAAACTGCAACTGCTGCAAGTATTGATAAATCAGCTCCGCTGGAGATTCCCACCCAAGTCAAACGCACAGCCGAAACAGAGAGTGTTGAAACGATAGCCAAGAAGCCTCGTCTGGAAGATCTTCAAGTTCAGCGAGTGAAAGAGCAGCTTGCTGCTAGGTTGGATGCGCCAAAAGAAGCCGCTGTCACCATTGACACATTAAAGTAAGTTATAATAATAATACATTTTTTGGATGCAACTTAGAAACAGTACATCCATTGTCACAATTTATAGGTAACGTACACCAGAACAATCACAATAATTACAGAAAACTAAATATACTAAATATCTGTATAAAATATCTGTATTGTGTAAGTTCAATGTTGCCTAAATCCCTGCATTTGTTTTATTACTTCAATTAGATCTTTGTCAGAAGCTATGTCAGTTGAAAAGATTGCTGCCATCAAAGCCAAGCGTCTTGCTAAGAAAAGAACAACTATCAAAGGCACAGACGAACCCGGTTTGGGATCTGATCTGCGAGGCATGCTTGACTTTGATGTTGATGTGACCAAAGATATTTTATCAAGAGAAAGGCAATGGCGAACAAGAACTACAATTCTTCAGAGCACTGGCAAGGTAAGAGAAATTAGATATATATGAATGACATCAGTAAGTAGGAGTTAACTAACTGACTTTTAATTTAAAAAATACAAAAACATTTTCTTCCCTTTCAGATATTTGCTAAAAATATTTTAGCAATCCTGCAATCTATAAAAGCTCGTGAAGAGGGAAGAAACCGTCCAACACAGCCTACACCTGCCATAACCCCTAGAGCAACGCCAATGCGAACTGTGCCCCAACCAGCAATGTACAATCGTTATGATCAGGAAAGATTTATCAGACAGAAAGAAGGTATGATAGTTTTTTTCAGTCACTCATTGAAAGAAAGTTCATGTATGCTTTTCTTTTAAAGTGAAGTTTGAAATTGAATTCCAACAGAAACTGAGGGCTTCAAAATTGATACCATGGGAACCTATCATGGTATGACCCTAAAATCTGTGACTGAGGGTACACAACCGAAGAAACCTGCGCCTCAGCCCAACCCCATGCCTGCACCTCAATCACAAGTACATTAATTTCCAGTTTTATTCATTTTTATTTACTTTACTGTACAAATAACTGAGGATCATATTTTTGTTAATTTCCTGCACCTCTGTAGCCTCGTGTTGGTGGAATAGTAGCACCAAACAAGCGTCCATCAAGAACACCAATCATAATTATTCCTGCCGCAAATACATCACTCATCACCATGTACAATGCGAGAGACATCTTACAAGATCTCAAGTAAGTATCTTTGTGATTCTTTTCTTTCTTTTGGTGTGTGTGTGTTTTGTTTTTGTAAATCTCTCTTTTCTAATGTTTGTTTTGTTTATCTTTATAGGTTTGTAAGCACAGAGGAAAAGAAAACCCAGGGGGTGAAGCGAGACAATGAAATTTTACTGCAGCGCAGGAAAGAAGGGGGCCTGACAGTACCATACCGTATTGTTGATAATCCAGGAAAACTCAGCAATGCAGACTGGGAAAGAGTAGTTGCAGTATTTGTGATGGGACCTGCCTGGCAGTTCAAGGGTTGGCCTTGGGATGGAAATCCGGTTGAGATATTTTCAAAGAGTCAGTAAATAGGCAGTAATTTGTTTTAATTAATTACAACCCAATTGTTGTGTAATTGATCCTTTACATGTTTTTGAATTTCCCCCACAGTTTGTGCCTTTCACTTAAAGTATGATGAAATGAGGCTTGATGGAAATGTTGCAAAATGGGCTGTTCAAGTTGTTCAGCTTTCTCGCACTAAAAGACACTTAGACAGAGCTGCTCTTATGGTGATTTGGGAAAAGTTGGACAGGTAAGGCATTTGTGAGGTATAAATTTTATCTGGGAAGGAAAGTTGTCTGATAATTATATTTTTCATTCTAGGTACATAGTCAAAGAAAAACCACATCTTCGTTATTAGAAGGTCTTTAGAGGTAGTGTTGTCTTATAAATTGAGTCCTGTGTGAAAAATGTAGTGTATTGTACCAATTGTCATTTTATGTACATTTATGATCATATACAATATTTATGGGGGGAAATGCCACTTAAATAAATATTTTAGTTTTGAACTGTCAAAATTTTTGACAAGACGTTTTTATTCACACAAGTCAGAAGGAAAGTTCACAAATCTAATGATGATTAAGAAATGCAAGTGGAATATTCCATACACACACCTTCATATCCTCTAGAGAGCATAATTCATCACAATTTATAACCAAGGGTATGTGTGACAATACACAAGGTAATTGTTCACAGGCTTTAGCCAATGGAAAAAACAGAAGCAACAAACACTTCTCTCAAACATTTTCCCCTTAAAATACAAACTTCACAGTTTCTGTTTAAAAGTATTAAAATCACTAGAAGTAACAGTACTAGGCATCAATGCACAGATTCAAGTCAGAGTAACACGAGTGACTAGATAAGCCTTCATCCAATAAGGCTCATGGCTTTTAAGAGGAAAGCCAGACCACAGAAGAGTCAAAATAATCTGCTCCATACTGCAAACCGGACACCGTACATACACGTCAAAGTCATACATAACATCACAAACGCTTTAGATTAACTCTAAGGCTGTGATATACAGTACAGGACAGGCATCAGAACATGTCTCTGATGACACAGTCTTACGCGTAGGACTGGTCCAGCGAGATAAACTTGTTGGAGGAGATGCCCTTCTCCACCCAGTTCTTGAGACGACCACGAAGCTCCTCCAGGGACTTGGACTTGGCCTTGTTGATCCGTTTGTACTTTACGTCCTTGGGCTTCGTCACGGACCTGTGGTTGCTCATGACTCGGTTGTAGGTGGTGACGTGGTTGGGGCTGGGAGGCACCGGGACCCTGGGCCCGGGGGAGTGGGAGCCCTGGTCCAAACCGTGCCCAAGCGCCAGGCCCGGGTCTGTCAGAATCTCGAGGCTGCCATAGCCGTACTGGCACACTCCAGGGGACCCTAGGGCCCCCAGGGACATGGACGGCGACGGGCCCCAGTGGCGGCTGGTGGCCGTCGAGCACGACGAGTCGTCCACGGAAGGGGTGTCGTCGATCGACGAGTTGGAGTCGCCCTTGTAGCTTTGGCTGCTTGTGCCTGCGGACGAGAAGAGGACAAGGCGTAAGAACTAGAAGCTGAGCCGAGACCTGACGATGTCAAAGCCGCGACTAGAGTCAACTTACGTCTGGAGTGGGTCGCGGAGGGTAGGGCTGGCGTGGCCTCGGCGAGGTCCTGGGTACCATCCAGGTCTTTGCCGTCACCCGCCGCCCCCGAGGACGCCGTTGTCGTGGTAGCGGCGGCGGCAGTGCTGCTGCCGGTGCCGTCGCCCTCGCCGTCCTCCTCCACCGAGTACACCGTCTCCAGCACCTCCGGGCGCCGGAGGAAATTGAAGCCGTTGTTACGCTGCTGGGACTGGAATTGCTGCTGCCGCCACTTGGCCGTGGGCGACTCCACCGCGTCAGACACGCTGCGCGCCACCGGCACCCCGCCCTCACCGTAGTGCCTGAGGGAGGACAAAGGCAAGGCACTGCATTACACTGTCAATGGGATGGTGATGCGACAAGCCGCTGTGCTCCACAACCACACTCACCTGAACCGAGGGAAGGCCGAGTGCTCATGGTCAGAGCCCGGGCCGTCTTCCAGGATCACCGCGCTGTCGCTGTCGTTGAGCGAGTCCAGGTTCGTCTCCTCCGCCTCCCCCGTCGGCGAATCCAGCTCGCCGTGCACGTCCACCCCCGCCTCCTGCAGCCGGGCCTGCAGCAGGTGGATGGCGCGCTGCTGCCGCCGTATCACGGCCTCCCTCTGCGCCAGCATGCGCCCGATGTCCTGCTGCTTGCGCACGAGCCGCGCCTTGAGCAGCATCAGCTGTCCGGACAGCATCACCAGCTGCTCTTGGCTGGCGCGGGACAGCCTGGCAACGGCTTCCTCGTAGGCAAGGGCGCGCCGCCGCCAGTGCAGCAGCTGCTGGCCAGTCGTCCTGCCGGCAGTGCTGCCGCTGCCGCTGCCGCCGCCGCCGCTGGCGGGCGTGCTGTCGCCGGTGGCGTGCTGTCGCTGCGGGCGCTGGCCGCCGCCGCCGCGCTCCTGCAGCGCGCGGATGGTTTGCAGCGCCTCCTCCAGCGTGCTGGGGTTCAAGTTCACCTCCAGGTTTGCCTCCTCGCCGTCGGCAGCTGCGTCACCGCCGGGTCCGCTGGGGCCGTTGGGGCCGTCGGCACAGAGGCCAGTGCTGGCTCCGGGCTCCGGCCGAATCTCGTCGCTGAAACAAGGATGGGAAACGGGAAACGTCAGCAACAAAACAAAAATCATACCAAATCGCAAAAAAAGAACTTCAAATATTATTTTTTTTTTCAAGGAAAATTCTAGAAAATCGAAAGCACAAATTCACAAGTGTGTTAACTAAAAAATTCAAAGCTTTTATCGAGGATAGGTGACCGAGACCGACCTCACGACCCACGAGAAAAAATCTTGCCCGCATTCGGTCAGGGGTGTGTTAGGGGTGGATTTGGGGTGAAGGTGGGGGCGCTTTGGCCGAGGACACAACATTTTGCGACCAGCGTAAGGATGGCAATGCGGCACCGGCTGCGGCTAGTGCTGTGGGCCAACATGTTGCGGACATGACCTGACTGGGGGTGGGGGAGGGGGGCGCTATCGGAAAGCAGAGGCAAAGGGGTGGCGCAGAGCAACACAGGGTAGGGGAGGGGGAGCGCGGTCGGCACACACGTTTGCTTGACGCAGCACGCGGAGCGGTACACACACACACACACACACACACACACACACACACACACACACACACACACACACACACACACACACACACACACACACACACACACACACAATGCGAGTTCTGCCTCTGGCCGTGTTTCCGGCACACAGTCATATCGATAGTACAGAGTCGGTCGAAAGGCAGAGGCAGACCCGGTCTCGGTACGGATGCGCGCTCGAGGTCGGTGTCAGTGGCGACCGCTAACTAGTTGAGTTTTCCTGTTTGCGTGGAGCAGAGAGGGTGGGGGTGGGGTGACGGGGTTGCCTTTTCGGTGTGGGTGTCGTATCGCGACCTCACCCCCCACCCCTCCCTCTTTCCCTCCCTCCCTCCCTCCCTCCCTCCCTCCCTCCCTCCCTCTCCCTCTTCCTCTCCCTCTCTCCCGCTCTTTCTCTCTCTCCCACCTCCACGTTGGGAGACCTCTCGCCTGCTCGCTCTGCGCTATTTATTATTTAGTCGTGAGCCAGTTTGGTCCTCGCGGCTCGGCCCGGCTCGGCTCGGTCCGGCTCGGTCCGGCTCGGCTCGGCTCGGCCCGGGGTGGAGTGGAAGGTGCCTGACAGCGCTCGGCTCGAGGCTCGGCCTGGACCAGGGCTAGGAAACTCTGGGCGAGGGGGGATTTTGCAAAATTGTGCGTTGGGCAAGCCACGTGACCGACCTGGTCCAATCAGAGGCCGTGTTGCAGAAGAATCCAAGAGCCTTTTCTTGCCCAACGACGCATTTTTTTCTTCCTTCCCCCCAGCGAGAGTTTCCTAGCCCTGGCCTGGACCCAGCCTGCCCAGACCTCTCTGAGAGTGGGGAGCAACTCAACTATCCGGCACCAAAACACAACACAAGCCAGGGAGGGAAAAGGGGGAAAAAGAAGGGAGATTCGTAACGAGCTTACTGCCACTTGGAATCCCACTGTCCTGCCTCCGGGCAGCGGGAGAGGATTGGGGGGGGGGGGGGAGCCCCGGCCGTCGCATCCCCGTCCCCTCCACACGCTGCCGCTGCCCGCTGCCCAGACTGGTCGGGTCCAGAGTCCAGACATGCCCACCGGACAGGGCACCGGTAGGCACCGGGCAGCACGCATGTCCAGACTCGCTCACTGGTAATTCGCGGAAAGCCAAACAATTGTAGAAAGAAGAACAGACGTTTGGTTTATGCCGTTACCGGGACATACCCCACTACACCACCACATAACACGTCGCGGGCGCGAAACGTTCGATCCCCTTTCATATTATCCACGTTCCGTGTCACAGCGGGACTTTCACGCCTTCAAATCGTGAACCTGCTGCGCACCTCTGTGCACCCATTCGCGCGGAGGCGTGAAGACAGAGGCCTCGGGTTCGAATACCGACCCGGGCCACGCCCCCTACTCACTCACCCTTCTGGCTTGAGCGCCATGACGTGTCGCCCGGTGTGGTGCTGCTGGGTGCTCTCTAGGACGCCGTCGAGGCCCTGCCGCCGACCTGGACCTGGACTTGCGGGTGGGCGTCACGACGCCGACTGGAGTTCGTCGCGGTGCTGCCGCCGACCCGGGGCTGCCGCTGGTGCCGCGGCCGGGCCCCCGCACCTGGCACCGTCCTGAAACACCAATAGGTCACAAGGTTCATAAAAATACATCGATTTTAAAAAAATATCCCCCATACATTTGGCCCCACTTGCTTACATATCGTTTACCGTTACCCACACCTTAAAATAACAACAACACGAAAAGGACCGCGTAAAAAGAGCACCCGCCCCCTTTCGATGCCATTAACAACAACAACAACAACAACACACAGACGCCACACGCGCACTTTGAGCACCCTCTTCTACGCCATTTTTACAAAATCTTCCGAAGCGTTCGCACCTTGTCGATGCCGTGCCGACGCCTTGTCTTGCCTCGCACGCGGACACGCAGCCACACGCACACGCAGGCAGCCTAACCTCTACGCTCACGTGCGCTGCTGTCGTCTGCTCCGACTCCGCAACGTCCGTCGCTGCCGTGCTATTGGGGGAGACTGACTGACGCACAGCTGGGTGCTGGGCCACGCGGAGGGCGCGTGCGTGCGTGCGCGTGTGCGTGCGTGTGTGGGTGTGTGGGTGTGTGGGTGAGGGAGGCATCGGGGGTGGGGGAGCACGGGAGATAAGGGGCGAAGGGCGACGAGGACAGAAAATGCGAACTCGCGCTGCCGCTGTTGTGAGAGCGTGAGAGAGAGATGGATGATAGAGGATGCGCACCTCCCCCCCCCCCCCCCCGCCCACCTCTCCTCCCTCCGGTAGACCTGTGACCTGTGGACCCCGCAGCAGACGAAAACAAGGAGATAATGGTCCTGGCGCTCTAATCCTTGATCTCTCTCTCTCTCTCTCTCTCTCTCTCTCTCTCTCTCTCTCTCTCTCTCTCTCTCTCTCTCTCTCTCTCTCTCTCTCTCTCTCTCTCTCTCTCTCTCTCTCTCTCTCTCTCTCTCTCTCTCTCTCTCTCTGTCTCTGTCTCTGTCTCTGTCTCTCTCTCTCTCTCTCTCTCTCTCTCTCTCTCTCTCTCTCTCTCTCTCTCTCTCTCTCTCTCTCTCTCTCCTGCTCCTGCTGCTTCTGAGGACTGAGGACTGTATACTGTCGGAGACGATTCATCAAGGCTCAGTCCCTCAGCCTCGGCGCACTCCAGCTCAGGCCTCAGGGACACTGCTACAGGGTCAGGGGGCGTAGGGAGGGGCGATGCTTTACGGGTTGCCTACCTTCAGGGGGTGACCCCCACCCCACCCCCATCCCGCCTAATTACGCCCCAGATGGAGTGGGCTGCCTACCTCGCGGGGGCACTACGGTGCGCGCGGAAGAACCGGTACTCGAACCCGCGTGCACTCCGGCTGCGGGTTCGAGTACCGGTGTGCCCACGGCATATCACCTCTCTCTCTCTGTCTGTCTGTCTATCGGTCAGTCAGTCTGTCTATCGGTCAGTCAGTCTGTCTGTCTGTCTCTCTCTCTCTCTCTCTCTCTCTCTCTCTCTGTCTCTCTCTTCTCGGGGTATAATATCTCCGCCGCTCATCGACGTGTGTCACGTGATTTGTGAACGCCCCGCCCACCTCTGCTGTCTTGGCTCTGTTGTTCGCGGTGCGGTCGGTCCCGCAATGCGGCACTGTCGCCACTACCACGGCGACGCATTCCGCGGCCGAAATGAGCAGTGCTACCATCATCATCACCACCGTCATCATCATCACCATCACCATCAAGCCTCTCTGGGAAGACTAAGACGAAGACTGCCCTTTGTCCTCTGTGACTAAGGACGTTATTAAAAATGGAAACGGTGCCGGTCGGCGTGTCTCCTCCAAGTATTATTACCTCCCCCCCTTCCCGCTCCCCCCACTGTCTTTTCATCCCCCCAGTTTGTCCTTTTATTCGCCGTCGCCGTGGATTGTTTCCCGTCGCATCGCTCTGCGCATGCGCTCTCACTCACTCTAAAGCGCCTCGCGCGCCCGCGTCCCGTGTCGGCTCTGACGGACGCGAAAACGACACAGACACTACCTGTCGGACTGTAGCTTCAGACAGCGAGTTAATTAGCCCCCCCCCCCCCCCCCCCCTGCGTCTCCTCTTACACGCCTCTTACACGCCACATCACACGGCAGAAGGCGATCCCCTTCCTCTTCAATGTTTGTCACAAGCCAGCATGGAAAGTAAAAAGGAGGAGGGGGGAGGGGATAATGAAATCATCTCGCCACCACATGATATTAACCCCCTCCCCCTTTTTCCCTTTTCGCTTCTAAACATTATTTCCGTTTCACGGCGAAAAAAAAAGAAAAAAATGCCGAGCAGACGCGACTCGGCGGGCGCGCCGCGCCGGAATACTTCCCGAGTTTGTTTTCCTTTCCTCGAGCGAAATTTTTACGCCACTCTTCACGCGGCCGCCCCCGCCGCCCCCTCCGCCCCCGCATAGCCTCCGCCTCTCCCGCAACGGCGCACGGCGGAGGGCCCGCACTCTGCTGTGTTGTTCCTCACCTCTCCACTCTTATTTTCCATTTCTTTTTCTTTTTTTTTCTTTTTTCAACAATTCGGCACACAATATCGAAATGATATCCCCCAACCGTCACCTCTGTAAAATCCTAAGGTTGGCGGCTCAAGAGGCGTTTTCGAAACCACTTCCTGGTCACATTTAGTTCTCTCGCGGTCACTCTCGGTCACTTCTCTCGGATTCTGCCGCGCACACCGCTCGCGGCTCGCAGTGGTGACGTAATTCGTGAACGCCCCCTCCCGGTGTCCGCGGATGTCGCCCAGGCCACGTGACGCTGTCACCGCCTTGTGTGCGGATGCGGGGGCCGCGGGGGCACTTCCTCCACTGATAGCGCCGCCCGCTAAGTTTTCGGCAGCCATCGGCAGCGCGCTTCGAGGACCGATGTGCGACAAGGACACTGACAATGGCAGAGCATCGTGATGGTTGGCCACTTCTCGGTGCGATGAGGAACTCGAAGAGACAGTTCCGAAAACTTTGTCATCGCATACAGCTGACGTGACACCGTTCATTATTTTATGTTTTATCCTGCATTGCCGAGCGCCGAGTCTAACCCAGCAGGTCTCGAATCATAAATACGGCGCCCCGCAATTGGGGCGATGTGCACTCCGGCACTCCTCAGTGACGGTCATGACGTCGTGCTCGCCGCACTGCCGCGGTATCCAGCCGTGGCTTTGCGCGGGCAGCGGCAGCGGCAGCGGCAGCGGCAGCGGCAGCGGCAGCGGCAGCGGCAGCGGCAGCGGCAGCGGCAGCGGCAGCGGTAGCGGCAGCGGCAGCGACAGCGGCGGCAGCGGCAGCGGCAGCGGCAGCGGCAGCGGCAGCGGTAGCGGCAGCGCAGCGGCGGCAGCGGCAGCGGCAGCGGCAGCGGCAGCGGCAGCGGCAGCGGCAGCGGCAGCGGCAGCGGCAGCGCTCAGCGGAGCGCCTGTCAACCGCAGGGTAGGCAGCCCGCTGCGCCGCCGCGTGCGGCAGTACAGTCTACCTCGTGCGCCCGGCCGGCCATGGCAGCCGCTGCCAGCCTGCAGCCCGCGGCAACGACACTAAAGAAAGGATAGGAGAGGAGGACCGGAGAGAGAGAGAGAGAGAGAGAGAGAGAGAGAGAGAGAGAGAGAGAGAGAGAGAGAGAGAGAGAGAGAGAGAGAGAGAGAGAGAGAGAGAGAGAGAGAGAGAGAGAGAGAGAGAGAGAGAGAGAGAGAGAGAGAGGGGGGGGGGGGCACCTGTTCCGAGCCCCGGCTACGGCACGGCCCCGCTAGGCCCGGCAGTCCGGCCAGCGCCCCGCACCGCCGGGCACAATGCAGCAGCAGCAGCAGCAGCAACGCGACTCGGCAAAAACAAAAACATAACAAAAACAAAACAGACACGACGACGACGCGACAAAAACCCCGCAAAGACAATAACAAGCGCTTTTCTGTTTCATTATCCGGGGGGAGGCCGGCAGGCCCGGACCCGGCGTACGCAGCGTGTTTCACATTTTCACGGACAGTCATGTTGTAGAGCCGTCCAGTTCCAGTGCGCCTCGGCGGCCAGGAACACCCGCCCGCTAATTAAATCTCGTCGTTTCAAGATCAGAGGACGCCGTGTGTGCTATGGCAGCCGCGCTACTCTGTTCACGGAGTGTTTGCCGTCGTTGTCACACACGGCGCGTATCTGGATGCCTGCGTACGCGTTCGACATATCGATATCCGTTTGATACATCGATATATTCGTCGCGCTTCCGCCTCCGGCCGCGCCACACCGTCCTGCCCAAAGCGGACCATCAAAAGAGAGATGTCATACTTCACCGAAGCAGTGCAGGGGAGGGGGGGGGGGGGGCAGCCGGCGCAGCGTAACGGTGCCTGCTTGCCGACTGCACTACCTGCCCAGGAGCGAGAGGTTTAGGGGGGGGGGGGGGGGTCAAAACCTTCTCTCACTCTCTTGATCGTCTGGTCGCTGCCCCCCCCCCCCCCCCCGGCCCCGGCCTGCTGGTCCGCTCCGTGCAGCTCTCTGGGAACCGGGCGCGAATCAGACGCGACGGCCGACGACCGACTGCGCTGAGAAGAAGAGCGGCTGAAGGAGAGGGAGAGAGAGGGAGAGAGGGGGAGAGGGAGGGAGAGGGGGGAGAGGGGGGGGCACAAAGACAAAGGAGTGACAGCAGCGAGACTGGACTCTCCGTACACCTGCCAACAGCAATATGGCCATAATATGCACCAATTTTTCCATTTTATTTTGAAAATTCATAATTTTTGTGCCGGACTCTGGGGGAGGGTGGTTGCGTCGACAGCGCCAGCGGAACATCGGAATCGGCGCAAAACAGAATCCAATCCCACCGCGCCGCCTTGTCCTCCCAGCAGCCTGTTGCCCCCGGGGATGTTATGGCAGGGGCCGGTGGCAGCCCCGTTCTCACCAAAGTTTGTGTGAATGGCCATGGCCAATGCCCGGCCGAGCAGAGGCAGAGGAAAATGGGGGAAGGGGGGAAGGGGGGAAGGGGGGGGGGAGTATCCCCTTACAAAGCGCCGTTAACAGAAATCACTGCGAATTTCTACCATCTTGAGCGTCAAAGTTTGGATACAGCAGACGACCCCCGTGAAAGGACCGCCGCCCTCCGCCTGTTCGCAGTTCATTAGCCGCGCACACCAATTTTCTTTTTCTTTTCGCAACAACTTTTTTTTTTGCGGTGGTTATTTTTTCTACAGCTATAAAAAAAATGTGACCAATACGTCTTACACGTTCTTGCCGTGTAAATGCGGGACTTTGTCTAGATTCCCGGAACGCAGCAGCCAGAAAAATAAAAAACAAAAACAAAGAAAAGCACACAAGATGAATGAATGAATGAATGAATGATTGGCGGTGGAGCCCGCTGGGGGCCTCAGCCTCCAGCCCCTGCCTGATACATTCCCAGCGCGTGCGGCCCAGGCTCAGCACCAGCAGACCGTAGCGCAGCGCGCCGCCGAAACCGTCCGCCCGTTACGGGGATTCGAACCCGGGACACACCGAGGGGAGCCTGCATCAACCCCCCCCCCTCCCCCTCCTCCCTACTGCCTCTATGCTCCTCCCTGTTGTTTCGTTCGTCGCATTTCGGCGGCGGCGTAGCGAGGCAGCTGCTCAATTAGCAATGTAAATACCGTCTCAATACTGTTAGCTTCCACATCCACGCACGCGGGCCGTGCTCGTTGTGCCCCTCCTCCTCTGAATCCCCCCCCCCACCCCCGCGGAAGCTAACCCCCCCCCCCCGGTCCCTCCGGCTACCTCCGGGTAGAGAACGGCCCAGGGGGCGCCGCGCTCGCCATTAAAATAATGCAAGGGTTATTAATCCGGGTCTCATTATGGGCGCACCGCGAGGCACACCGCCGCAGAGCGTACTTTCCTGTTCAATGAGGAGACCTATTGTCGCCAACTTGGATCCATATTCGCATTGGTCTGCGCTCTGGTTGGTGCCTCCCAACGCGACCGTGGCTTGTGATGGTCCGCCACGCAAACCTAAGTAACCATGTCGGTTTGGTCACGCGGTCTAATACAGCGGTTCACCGTGCGGCGGGTCGCCGGTTCGAATGTCTGAACTTTCCGTTTTTCCTTTTTAATTTTTTTCTAAACTTAAATTTCCAAATTGTGATCAACAAACTATTATCAACACTCATCGTTCAGCTCACGAGGGCGACTCAGTGCTGTAAGCGCTGGAATTTTTTCTTCTTAGAAAAAGTGTAGTAGACATTTCTCCCTTTTGTTTTGCACTTTTCTCCTTTCTCTTCCTGGTTTCGCTGATGTCGTGTGGTAGTAGTACGGTGCGCTAATTATATCATGCGCGAAAAGTTTTGAGGGCCAGCGCGACTACTAGTACCAATACTAGGACTGCACAACGAAAACAAAACAAAAATACTTCCAGGGGGCAACATGAAAAATTCAAGTTTACTCCAATCCACTAAAAACTTAAAAAAAAAGTCTACAAAACATTCACAATTTTTCGACAAAAAAAAATTCAAAAAATTCAAAAATTGATGAAGTTCAAAGTCACAAAGTCCTCACACCAAAGATGAATTCTTCATGAATTCAATGAATATTTCATAATTGAATAACCGCCGAATCATTTCCTACTATTTTTGCCGCCGGTTTTCTGGTGTTTGTTCCACACGTATACGTTTCTGCGGGTTGGGGCCTGGCAGCCTGGCGGCGACTGGCATATGGCACGGTGGGTTGGCGGGGGGGGGGGGGGGGGGGGGGGGGGGGGGCCGCTTTGAAGGGCTTCTCTCCTCCCTCCCTGCAGGGTAGTCATCTCCCGGCTGCAGAGGCACATCAGAGGGCCGGGCTCGTGGCTCGTGGCTCCGCGGGCTCCGGGCTCCGGGCTCTTCTCAGTAATTATTAATCCGATGTTGGCGCCCGTTGCCATGGTGATGGTGATCATGGTACACAGCGGGCTGCTTGGTAGTCAAAGCGCCTGGTGAAGGCAGTCGATATCTTCTTTGCCAGGACCCCGGCCAGGACCCGATGGCCCGCGTGTCCTCACCAAATTGCCCGTCTATCCTCTTCTATCTCGCCGCGCCCATCCTATCCGCCACTCTCTATCCCTTCCACCCCGCACACGGCCATGACCGAACACACTGCGCCCCCATGCATGTTGGCGGGCAGCAGGGGTGTCTGGTGTTGCCACGGTAGGGGGAGAGGAGGGGGGGGGGGGAGTGGTAGGGGCGGACTTCTAAGGATTCGCACTGAATAGCAAAAAGGGGGGGGGGGGCAGGGGGCCTGCATGCCGTCCGCAGCGCCGCACCTCATTGGTCCGCCCACCGTGCGATCGCCCCTGCATGAGCAATGGGGGGCGGACAAAGGGAGAAAAGTGACGGTCACAAATCAAGAGAAAGGCAGAGAAGAAAAACACAAATGGTTTCACTGAGAACGGAAGAGTCATGACCTTCGTCCAATTTTGGGCGGAAAGGCTGTTGTGAAAACTTTTAGTTTGGCATTTGAAATGGCGCCAGGATTCCGAAAATAGGGTCACATGACCTTTTCGCAGCTCTCTGGCCAGCTCGCCGGTCAGCTCGTCGGTCAGCTCGCCGGTCAGCTCGTCAGTCAGCTCGTCGGTCAGCTCGCCGGTCAGCTGACTGGCCGACTGGAACGGCGCTGCGCTGGCTCCTCTGCTCTGCTGCCCACCCGTTACCCTTCCTCTCCTCTTTTTATTCGCCTCCTTGTCAAAGTCGCGCCGCTCCTCGGCTCTGCTGGCTACCTTCGCCACGCATTAGGTGGGGGGGGGGGGGGCACAGGGGGGCTCAGGGACAAGCCGCGGCCACGCCAGGCGCTAATCTTTTTCGCCGTTTTACTTTGTGTCAGCTCTGCTGCGCAAAGGGTGCGCACCTACCTTCCTCCTTGCTGCTTGGAGGTTCGAAAAGGAGCGCGCGAGACAGAGACAGACGGATAGGGCGACGGGCGTGTGGAAGAGGACGGAAAGAGAGAAGGAGAAGTCGAATAGTTTGTCCAATTTGTGGGCACTCGCGGGTTTGTCTGGCGTGGTGCTGTCTGGTGCGCCGGCCAGCCGTGGTCACGTGGTCTTGGTGGTGGTGCTGACGGCCTGAGACAAAGGCTCTGTCCGGTGCTCTTCTTGTTGTTGTTGTTGTTTTGTCGCTGTTGCTGTTGTTGTTGTTTTTTGTCGTTGTTGTTGGCGGGGGTCAGAGCACACAGAGGCACACGCGCATCGCCCGCGGCGTGTCGGCGTAAAGTAAAATTGGAAGACAACACACGCGACTCTGTTCCGAAGAAGAGAAAAAGAAATCAATTTTAAAATGACTTTTGTTGAGATGATTTTGATCATTTGATCCAGTGCGGACTTGAAAATTGTAAGATTATGATGATTGGCAATCCTGATGGTTATCGCGGCATTTTGAAATGGTTGAAATAGTCTGTAATGGTCGTTTACAACGTAACACCTGCTGTGCTCATCTGAGTATACGGGATTTTTGAACGGTCCCCGCCTATGTATTATCGGCAGCAGACCGATGGCCCCCGAGTGCGCGCATATCAGGTCGTTATTCTGCCTTGTGTAGTTACCGACCGTGAGTTGGTGGTAGCTTACGTACCTCCGCGAGTGTGTGTGTGTGTGTGTGTGAGTACCCCTCTTTTTAATTCACTCCCCTCCCGCCCCTCCCCCCTCCCCTTTTCCCTCGAGCAGATAAGAGTGTTATTTGCAGCATGCACGCTGCGAAGAGAAAGAGAGGAGTAGGTATATCGATTGTGATCACCTTTCTATGAGTCTAAATCGCTATAAAGTACTCCCCGGGGGTGAGGGGGGGGGGGGCGCAGAGAAGGGCAGAGGGCAACGCACTGTGGTCACCTTAACGCCCTCGAGCCTCGGCTGCGCTGCCTGCGCAGCAGACAGAGACAGAGAGATGAAGCGCGGCAGATATAAAGATACGAGAGAGATAGAGAGGGGAGGATAGAAGCGCCCGCCATTTTTTTTTAATTCCTTTTTTTTTTCGTGAAGAAGATAAATTTACGCTCTAGGCCTACCCTCCCTGGGGACAAACCAAACACTCTGCAATGGTCGGAGAATGCTGCGAGTGTAATTCGCATAGCAACGTTGTCTAGTTTAACTATTATTGTTTTTTGGCGCCCGTTGACGTTTTTCTAGAAAGCTGAATGACTCGGAATGACTGCCTCTAGCCTCGTAAGGACGGCTTTATTCGGTCCGAGCGGAGAGAGAGAGAGAGAGAGAGAGAGAGAGAGAGAGAGAGAGAGAGAGAGAGAGAGAGAGAGAGAGAGAGAGAGAGAGAGAGAGAGAGAGAGAGAGAGAGAGAGATAGAAGCGGTTTTAGTACACCTCGTCAGAGCGGCCTGGCCTGGCCCCGGCCCTGAGGGCCCCCCCACAGTCGTTCCCGCAGCCCGCAGGACCCCGAACAGCTGACATTGACGACGCGACGCCGCTGGTTAGGTCCCTGGGGAGAGGCTCCAAAACCGGGGCTGAACGGGATTCGGACTAGTGGCTGCGGGCCCCGCTGGGGGGCCCTGCTGGGGCCGCGCTGGGGGCCGAGCCGGGCCGTCGGCAACCACTAAACTGAATCCGCAGAGTACACTGTCATCTCTGTCACCGAGCGCCCTCCCCCTCCCTGCCGGAGAACCGAGTAACACATCGCAGCCCCTCCCCTCCCCCTCCTTCCACGCGGCAGCCGCAGAGGCGTCGTTGGCCACGGCCGCGCTGAACTCGCGTAGGCGAAGCCCTCGCGAATTCCAGACATGCCGCCCCTACCTCATTCTCAATATCCCACCGCCACCGAAAAACAAATAAATAAATAAATAAGTAAAAACCTCCAGCCCTGCCTCCGTCTCACCGTACCACAATAACGAAAACGCACAGCAACAGAGAGAGACAAACAGACAGACACCCAGACAGACAGACAGACAGGAACGAAAAGGTACTCGCTGTGCGGCAGCAGCAGCAGCAGCAGCAGCAGCAGCAGCAGCAGCAGCGCAGCAACAGCAACAGCAACAGCAGCAGCAGCAGCAGCAGCAGCAGCAGCAGCAGCAGCAGCAGCAGCAGCAGCAGCAGCAGCAGCAGCAGCAGCAGCAGCAGCAGCAGCAGCAGCAGCAGCAACAGCAACAGCAACAGCAACAGCAGCAGCAGCAGCAGCAGCAGCAGCAGCAGCAGCAGCAGCAGCAGCAGCAACAGCAACAGCAACAGCAGCAGCAGCAGCAGCCGCTCAGTCCCACTCGCCGCCCTTGTTAAAATCTGAGAGGCAGACGATGTTATGATTGCACGGCGCAGCCCTGTCGCCGATGGAAAATGCAATATTGATGCAGCGCAGTCCCGTCCCAACGCCACGTCGGGGGGCGCATTTTCGACACTGAATCGAAACTAATAACGGTAGGGGGCGGGGGCGTGAAAAGGGAATCGACAAGAGAGAGAGACGAGAGAGAGAGAGAGAGAGAGAGAGAGAGAGAGAGAGAGAGAGAGAGAGAGAGAGAGAGAGAGAGAGAGAGAGAGAGAGAGAGAGAGAGAGAGAGAGAGAGAGAGAGAGAGAGAGAGAGAGAGAGAGAGAGAGAGAGGAGCCGCGGTTAAATCAGCTTTGCAGAACTCGTGTTCTGGTGTACGGTGGCGGGACTAGGGGCCAGCTCAAAAACATTCCCACCGCCTGGTCTATGGCTTTTGCGTGAGCCCCGCCCCCTCCAGCTCAAACTTCTCCCCCTTCCCCTTGCTCCCCCTTACCACCCCTCCCCTCCCCCTCCGAAACTACGCAAACTTTTCGCGCACACGGCTCATGGTGAGACCCCCGCATCTCCCGCCGTCACGCGCCGGGCTCGAGATCCCGACTCAATACGTCTGGAAAAGCTCTATACAAACACGAACCGAATCACCTTCGCTATGCTCCGCGCCCGCTGTGCGCTGTGAATACCGCCCGGCCACGGGTTCGAATACTCGCAGCGGCCGGGCGGCCGTGGGGAAGGGGAAGGGGAGGGGGAACGGGAAGGGGAGGGGGAAGGGGAAGGGGAGGAGGTGCAGTAGTACAGTCGTACACGTGCCAAAAGCAGCAGCAGCAGCAGCAGCAGCAGCAGCAGCAGTCTCTTCGAAGAAGTCAGCAGTGCCACGCGCATCTATGAGAAATTCCGCCGCGTGAGGCGCGGGCAAGCCAAGCCGACCCCCGGCACGGCGTCCACCCGAGGTGGGAGGGGCAGCAAAAGCAGAGGACCGTGAAAAAAAGAAAAAAGGACGCGCAAAACAAAGCAATACGCGCAGAGCGGACTTTCTTGCCGGCACTTTAACGCAAACGGTACGGTACGGTACGGGCCTGGGGGCTGCGGTGGCCCCATCGGGCGGCGGACCGACGCTCGCCACGTGCCCCCGCCGTTCTGGTCCACAGCCTCGTCAGTCGGTATTTTGCAAAAGGATGCAAGCGGCGGGAAATTCAAAGAAACAAAAGAAGAAAAAGGAGAGATAGACAGACAGACAGACAGACAGACAGAGAAAACAACAACAGACAACAGTACTAATTTTACGCCGACGAGGCATAGGCAAAACCGCAATGTTTGAGTGTCAATGTCCTCGGATACTTGTTGTTGTTGTTAGAATGGTGTTTTGGTTTCGCGAAAGACGTCGAGCGTTCGGTTCGGTTCAGAGAGAGAGAGAGAGAGAGAGAGAGAGAGAGAGAGAGAGAGAGAGAGAGAGAGAGAGAGAGAGAGAGAGAGAGAGAGAGAGGGAGAGAGAGCGAGAGAGAGAGAAGGGCGCACAGAGATATGAGCAGCGGACGACCTGTGCGAGGGAGAGACAGAGACACAGGCAAGTGAGTGCACTATGCGGTAATTGCCCAGGCGCGGATCCAGGGGCGGCTTTTGGTGGGGGGGGGGGGGCGATGTACCGCTTTCTGCCTACTTTCAGGCGGATTGTAACGGGAATTGCCTACCTTTCGGGCGCCCTTCGGGCGCCCTGGGGGGGGGGGGCGATGGCCCCGTCGCCTCCCCCCCCCCTGGATCCGCGCCTGTAATTGCCTCCATTCCACGCATATTCGACCTTTCTCTCTCTCTCTCTCTCTCACCTCCCCGGCCTAGCCTGCCGAATCGTCTGCGCGCATACCGTCCCCGCGGTTCGGTAGAGATATCATAAAAAAACTGCATATTATGATAGAAGCATGAAATTTTGTGGAGATGTTCCTGAAACCCAATAGAGAAAAATGGCTCGACGACTTTTTTGAAATCTTCGGTACGAGTCGAGATATTGATTTTTATGTCTGCCCGTCGAACATGCCAGCAGCGCGCGACATCTATCTACACTCGTCTCGAGGCTGTTCTGATCATATGGCTGCACAGTAAAACAGGTCGAGGGCAGCGAAGACGTCGCTCGTAACCGCCAGCAGTGAAAAAGTGCTGTGAGTGGTGAGTGAGTGAGTGCAATCAAATTTCCCCCCAGATAGAATTACGCTAAAAAATACTATTAAACACTCATTCACCAGCCATAAGCTCATTCATTAGACGGGTCCAGCACATCGTGCCTACACATAAAAATCACTAGACAACAGCCTGGGGATATGGCGGAGGCAAGGGGTACCCCCGGGGCGGAAGCCACAGCCAGCCTTCCCTTGCGATCATATTTTTTTTCAGCGCGCCAGCAAACCGAGCTTACGCCGATGCTGAAAACGGGGCCAGCGGTGGCCCTTTCTCTTCAATTGCCCCGCGGGAGTAGCCGCCCGCCCAGACTCTCCCGGCGCCGGGGCCATTTGTCTATTTTAACCAGCGAAAGGGTGTGGGCGGGGGTGAACACTGGTACTCAATGCAACCGAAACGATGCCAGATTCGTGACCAGCATAGTTGACTTAGTCGGAAACGACACCCGGATTACGGCTTTCGGACGATTTTTAGTTGGGTGTTCAAGGTGTTCAAAGGTTGAACAGGCTGTACAGGCCGGTACAGGCTGTACCGGACGGCAGCAGTGAGACATTCGTCCACCCCGACCCCAGATAAGGTTTTAGAGACACCAAATCAGTCGGAAAACACGCCCAGATCACCTGTCTGGCTCAATTCTGAAATTGCACGTTCGAAGTGTTCAAGGCTTTAACGGGGTTTGAACAGACTGCGGGTCTAGGTAGGACGAGCAAGACAGATGGTCAAATGGACGCTGCGGTTTGTATTTGTGTTCAACAGGGCCCAGTTAGCCGGAAAGGGCTGATCACACTCAAACCTTTGAAATCTAGTCAAAATATGTTCAAAATGTTCAAATTTTTGAACATTGAACAGTCACCAGCACACTGATATTCATCAGGGCCGTATGTGGGGGTATAAAGAAAGGTTCTAAAACCTATCGGGAAGTATAACAGCGACATGGAACCACCTAACTGGGCGAATACCGTAGTTAAAATATAGGTGTTCAAAAGTGTTCAATATCTCGACTCGTACAGAAGATTTCAAAAAAGTCGTCGAGCCATTTTTTTCTATTGGGTTTCAGGAACATCTCCACAAAATTTCATGCTTCTATCATAATATGCAGTTTTTTTATGCGTACCGCGGGGACAAAGTTTCCAAGCGAGCAAGAGGCAAACAGTGACTCTGCCCCGCCCCGCCCCGCCCCGCCCCGCCCCGCCCCGCCCCGCCCCGCTCTCTCGGGGAGGCAGTGGCTGTAGCGCCTGGCCGCCGCTCCGCTCCGAGCCGCAGCACTCCCGTGCCCAGATGGTTGCCTACCCCGAGGACCGCAGGCGCTCCCATCGCGACGGGCCGCAGCCGCAAGCGCATGTGTTATTATATGGGATCGGGACGAGACGTCTCTGCGCGTGTGCGCGTGTGTGTGTGCGTGTGTTTGTGTGTCTCCAATTCGCAGAGAGAGCGAATCCGTGCGCCCCGGTGCGCCCTCTACGCCCTCGGCATGGGGTCCGTTAGAGGTCCGCCAGAGGTCCGCCTTATAGGTCCGCTCCGTTCGTATGGTGTTGGTGTGTCCAGACCGCCAGAGAAAGGCTGTGGACTAAATGAGGGGCGGACGGACGGACCGGGGGGGGGGGGGGGAGCTTCCATAAGGGGAGAGGAGAGGTGTGGAGCAGGTGCGGAAAGGTGGAGGGGGGGGGGGGGTTGTTTGCATACCGCGCCCTCCCTACACGCTCGGGTTGGTTTTCGTGCGGCATGGCCGGTGCAACCGCAGGTGCAACTGTGTGTGTGTGTGTGTGTGTGTGTGTGTGTGTGTGTGTGTGTGCATACGTAACGTGTAGCATCGCTGTTGCACCGGGCATGCGGCCAGATAGATGTGCGGTCATCTCGGACCGCGGAACTGCAAGCGCATAAGGATCTGCATAGGGAAACAGCGCGGACAAACAGACAGATAGACAGGCAGGCAGGCAAGCTACAGAACGACGTGTTCGTTGAACCACCTCTGGTGGTGTCCTGTACGGGCGTGTGCATGTGCATGCACCGTGTGGCAGTGGTGGTTGTGTAGTGTGATGGGTTACACACTCACACACACACACACACACACACACAACCGCACGCACACACACGCTGGGCGTATATACCGTGTGAATCGAAGGGACCAATAAGAGAAGAAGAAGAACAAGACGACATGGAGAATCGGATGCAGAAAATAAACGACATACATGGGGGGGGGGGGGGTGAAAGAGAAGGGGGGAGGGGGAGGGAGGGAGGAGGGGGAGGGGGAGGGAGGGAGGAGGAGGGGGACACGTTCCGGCTATCTGGTGTCCAGTGTGTGGCGGTACGCGAGCCGCGCCGAGACTCGGAATAAAAAACAAAAACAAGCACTAGTGTGCACCAGAGAGAGAGAGAGAGAGAGAGAGAGAGAGAGAGAGAGAGAGAGAGAGAGAGAGAGAGAGAGAGAGAGAGAGAGAGAGAGAGAGAGAGAGAGAGAGAGAGAGAGAGAGAGAGAGAGAGAGAGAGAGAGAGAGAGAGAGAGAGAGAGAGAGAGAGAGAGAGAGAGAGAGAGAGAGAGAGGCCGAAGAGGGGGGGGGGATGGGGGAAGCCAAGCCGCGGCAGCAGGATGCTCAGGGCTCCCAGGTCAGCACAGCATCTGGGAGTCGCAGGCTGGTGGCGGTGCGGGGGGCTGAACGGAGGCTGAGGAGGGGGGGGGGGGGCATGAGCCAGCGCTGCTTTGTGTGTGCGAGGGCTGTATCGTATTCGCTGAAACTGTTTGAAACACCCAATCCTGAGCCTGCTTTTTCGGAAGAGAACTCAGTGAGCGCGGTGCGGACAGAACACATCGAATACACGCGCGGACGGATGTTATTTCGCTGTCCGCTGAACTTTTTTTTTCCTCGTGAGGAGAAGAGAAAAAAGCTTTCTGCGCAGACTGGCCGGCGGCAGCAGGTTGGCTCCCCAGTTTACGACGCGATCCCATCCAGTAGCGCACAGCGGCGCACAGCGGCGCACAGCGGCGCACAGGAGCGCGTTGTGTCCATTTGCCTGGCCGAATCGGCGCTGGAAAGCGTTTCCCTCACATAACCCGCCTCCCTGACTTGGCCTCCAGCCCGTCCCGGGGGCCTGGGCGTAAAACAATGCCATAAAACCTGGCCCGATCTCCGCGTGCGCCTGGAAGGTAGGCAAGCCGTTCGGGGCCATTCCGGAGATGTGGGGTTCAGGTACGGCAGGTACCGCCTCACCGGAGTCTTACGGGCTGCGCTTCCGGGGGCCCAAGCGTGCTTAACGTGTTATCATAGTCAAGTGCCGCACCAACAACGATGCACTCTTTGTTTTTTTGTCGATCGTGAAATACTCCCAGCAACAGCTCCACATGTGCATATTGCATAGTTTAATCCGGGACACACTATATTTCCCCTCGCGATACGATAATAAACAGCAGAGGGAGCTGCCTCATGGAGAGAGAGAGAGAGAGAGAGAGAGAGAGAGAGAGAGAGAGAGAGAGAGAGAGAGAGAGAGAGAGAGAGAGAGAGAGAGAGAGAGAGAGAGAGAGAGAGAGAGAGAGAGAGAGAGAGAGAGAGAGAGAGAGAGAGAGAGAGAGAGAGAGAGAGAGAGAGAGAGAGAGAGAGAGAGAGAGAGAGAGAGAGAGAGAGAGAGATTAGGGTCAGCAAAGTGGCCGTCCAGTCCGCCCACTCTAACTAATTGCGT
This sequence comes from Odontothrips loti, assembly GCA_038380765.1. Lineage (NCBI taxonomy): Eukaryota > Metazoa > Arthropoda > Insecta > Thysanoptera > Thripidae > Odontothrips > Odontothrips loti. The sequence continues at coordinate 6,815,898 of CM076258.1, read as the reverse complement.
ACGCGCTTTAATTAATGAACCGAGGTTTATCGGTGTGCCACAGTTATTGGGGTGCTTCTTCCGTATCTCAGACCCGACTTTATCCTCTTTGTTGCGTCGTCTCTTTTCCCGCGGCCAACATGTTGAGCTCTACGGCGGCGGCGCGGGGATGGAGCCACAAAGTACAGACCTTGTGGATGGAGCGGTACGGGCGTGTAAAAAGTGAATGCAAAGAGTCCGGGCACACTTGGCCGGGCCCGACCAGAGCCGTCGGGAATGAAAGCTTTTGATCTGTGCGGAAACAAGCTCCCGAGACCCAGAAATGAAGAGAAAAAAGAAAAGAAAAACCGCTGCCGCTGATGAGGGTCGAACCTCTGCCTCTATGATTCGGTCTGTTCCATCCCCCCCCCCCCCCCCCCGCTGTGGAACAGCTGGACTGCAGCAAAAATTCGGTTTTTCGATTTACAATTTCACATTTAGCCGCCATTCACCGCTCACACGGTTTTGTCCCAAGAAACACATTATATTATATACAGTCGTTCACATTGCCCGATATGGAAAACCTATTTTGCTCTTTTCCATCCTACACCCTGTGTGTGTCTGTCTGTGAATTATTTGCCGAGCACGGGAGCCGGGAGCCCCCTCTCCCCTCCCGCGTGCGTGTGAGTGTGCGTGTGCTAGCCGTGTCCGGATTACGACTGGAGAGCACAGCGCGTACGGTCTTAACTGGCCGAGAGCTCACCTCACCAGCCAAGCCTGGCTCCCCACGATAATCCAATTGCAGCAGAGGACGCGCAAGTAGTCTCTGTGTCAGGTAATGAGATAGGCGCCATAATCACCCCCCCCCCCTTCTCTCTCTCTCTCTCTCTCTCTCTCTCTCTCTCTCTCTCTCTCTCTCTCTCTCTCTCTCTCTCTCTCTCCCCCCCCTTCTTCTCCTTCCCGCTCCCGTTCCTACCGCTCACCTTTCCTAAACACACCCGCTGCCACATCCTCCGCCGCTTCCTACTCCCTTCCCAGATTTCTCATATTCCTCTTCCCCGGCAGATAGCCACGTGTAACGAAGAATGCCCGATAACGCGTCTTGGTACGCACACACACACACACACACACACACACACACACACACACACACACACACACACACACACACACACACACACACACACACACACACACACACACACACACACACACACACACACACACACACACACACACACACACTGCTTGCCGGCAGAGGTCTGTGTGCACACGTGCTGGAGCATGGCACGGCACACATCAAACACTCACTCTCACACACACGCCCCGTACAGGCGCCACTAGCCACAACACGCCCCCCCCCCCCCGCGAAGCCAAGCGCCACTCCAGATGGAGCTCGACACACACGGGTTGCTGGCTTCCCAGGGGCAGACGGCAGAGGCGCAGAGGCCAAGGGGCGAAGGTAAGGCGCCGCCCCTGACATAATCCTGTAAAGCCCTGAGCATCCTCCAATATCTGTCGCCCCCGTGTCTCTCTCTCTCTCTCTCTCTCTCTCTCTCTCTCTCTCTCTCTCTCTCTCTCTCTCTCTCTCTCTCTCTCTCTCTCTCTCTCTCTCTCTCTCTCTCTCTCTCTCTCTCTCTCTCTCTCTCTCTCTCTCTCCCCCGCCTTGCGCTCTGCTCTCTCTATGTCCATTTCTCTCGCTCGCTCTCAGGTGGAACTGCGGGGCCCCAAAGTGTTATAAAGCCGGCATGCCGTTATCGCAGCCGTTTTTGCATCTTAATGGAATACATTAGGCGCGACGCGCAGCGGCGGCAAAAGACGCGCGCCGCGGTGAACTTCTGCCACGGACACATTTTCAAATTCCGCGCGCCGAAAGGTTTTAATCTCTGGTTCACGACCACATCGGTTCCTGGTTTTGTCGTACCACGTTCAGTACTTAGAACTCGCACGTCTAGTGGCGTCCGCGCACAGTGCTAATTTCGGAGCCGGCAACAATTTAGCTGTGCTCTAATAACCCCTGGCCGCCCAGCTGCGTTCCCATAGCCAGAGCACCGACCGCTAATCCCCAGCCGCTGGACACCGTACCGCTGCAGGACGTTGATCTCTTACAACAACAACAACATCAAACCGGCTGGGATCCGTGGCCCAGTGGCCAGCCAGTGCACAGGTGATGCCTGATGACCACTAGGGGCAGGGGTGAAGTGTGTGTACAACAACACCGTCAAATAGAGTGGGTTGCATCATGCAGTAGAGGGAAAGTTAACGCAATTAATATTTTTTAAGGGCTTAATTCATGATCCAAAAGCTGTACTACAACTAGGCGTTCTTCGTCGAGACCGCTTCTCATAATAAAAAGTCAATCATGACTGCATTGCATTCCGATTACGGAATCAATTTGAATATGTATTGTCATTGAATGACGCCACTTGCGTCTATTCGTCAGACCAGAAAATAAAGGTCAAGCAAAACAAAAAGTGAAGAAAATTCCAGATGACATACGGCCTCTGTCTTAGATCTCAACCGAAATTTCAATTTCAACTCAAAAATTTTAGCACGACACAATAGACCCATCACGACGGCTGAAAAACAAAACAGAAAACACACGCCTTTTCTTCTTTTGTTCCCCGCCTGCTCCTCGTTCACACCTTGCCTATTTAATTATACGACACGTCCTTCTTCTGTACAACATGTTGTTTTTGTCCCGTCCTCGCTCCGTAGGGCTTCCCGGTGTGATGACTCGTGATATCCTCTGGGGGACCTGGGCCCGTCCCGTCGCCCGCACATCCTGCACTCTCACAATTTTATTTCTTTATTTATTTTGGTGCGGAGAGTCGTCGTGCGTCTTTTGGGTCGCCGAAGAAATCTGAGCCTGCTGAAGCCCTCCATCCTCCACTTCCGGTAGCACCGGCCCCGGCGGCCATCCATCAAGAACGTCCTACGATTTCGTCGCAAGAGAACGAAACCTTTCTTCGCGGGCGGAGCAAAAAGGCGCCTGGCGGGTAGGCAACCACGACACCTCTGCGTGCACGCGTGTCGTGCGGGCTGGTCTACCCTGGCAGGCGCTAGCCCCTGTCTCTTGCCACCCGACGTAAGGGGCGCAGTATCGCAGCAGAAGGGCTGAACGCGGGATCGTGGTGATGAACAGGGCGAGAAAAAGAGCCCTGGAGACTCCGGCTCTCCCCCTCAAGACTCTTTCTCCTTCTTGAATTTCTCTCTCTCTCTCTCTCTCTCTCTCTCTCTCTCTCTCTCTCTCTCTCTCTCTCTCTCTCTCTCTCTCTCTCTCTCTCTCTCTCTCTCTCTCTCTGTCCTGCTGGAGCAGAGAGCCTCTCCTCTTGACCCCTCGGGATGTTACGCAATTAAGCGACCTGATGGTTTACGCCCGGCACTGCCCGTCCTAAATCCCAGCAGTACTCGTGCACGTGCGTGTGTGTGTGTGTGTGTGTGTATGTGTGTGTGTGTGTTCCTTCAAAAGGAGTCACTCTCACTTGTCGCTGATGAGGTGCCGATGACGCATCTTCACGTGACCGCGGCGGCCCCGCGGTCCCTGCGCCGCGTTAGGCCCTGCCGTTGGCCCCAGCTGCCCCCCCCCCCCCCGCCCAGGTGTGGCCAAGGTCGATACCATTGTGTGGCGAGCCCGCCCTTCTTGTGGCTATGCCTTTGGTTCCGCTTTCTCAGAGCGGCACCACGTGACCTTCGTCTATCTCCATTTTTTTTTTTGCTGATGCTGCTGCTTTGGCGTTAACGTGAGGTATAGACTCAAGAAGCTAAAACACACCATGATGGTCTGATATTTAAAATAAAAAGTAAAAGTGTGTATTTTTTCATTAGTATTTTTTTTTACAATAATTCTTGATTCTTGATTCTTTGTACACTCTCATACCCTCATGATGACCCCCCCCCCCCCCCACGGTGAAAGGAAACCCTTCTTTTAGAAAGATCTTTATGGGAGTTCAACCTTCGGAAAAAAGGGTTTTCTTTTGCTGTGCCCCCCCCCCCCCTCCTCCCTTTGCTCCGATGATGTCCCCCCTCTATGTGCCTTTGAAAGTGACATAGTCACGGTGATAATACTCGTTTGAGTGCGCGCGGGGCAGAGAAGGAGAGAGACCGGTAGACGGAGGGAGAGAGGAGAGACCTAATGAGGTGATATGCCCTCTGCCCCGGGTCGCAGCGACCCGCGCCGGGACCACTACAGTACACGCCGGCGCTGCACTGTCGCCGCCGCCGCACCACCCGATGGTATGGGGTTTCTCACACCTTCACACACACACACACACACACACACACACACACACACACCGGGGGGGGGGGGGTAATTTATGCCTCATTACGTCCGGTGAGGATGCTGATCAGAGAGAAGCCAATCATTCTTCTCGGTACGGTCGGCGCCCGTCGCCCTCTTACGTCACACCATGTCTATCCCGCGCCGTGATTCATATCGCGCGCCACAGTTTTCCCTCACAGTTTTGGCGCGAAGACGAAGATGGGTGTTTTAAATGTGTGTTTCGGTGCTGTTGCAGGGCCCGGGGCCCGCGGCGCCTGGTTCCGCCCCCTCCGCCAGGGGTTATTCGGCTTGCTTGCTTGCTTGGGCCCCGCATTGCCATGACAACCGCGCCCCAGAGCCGCCTCCTTAGCGACATCCTTTGCAGCGCTCATGGCCGCTCATGGCGCCGCCCGCGCGCCGCGAAATGGGAATTTATCGCGAGAAACTTCTTTGCCGTCCGCATCCTCGTCACTTGCCTTTGATGTACGACGCGCCACCCCTCCTCCCTTTCCCCCTCACTTCCTAGATTTTATTTTTCGCTCCAAGTCTCTCCTTTCCCCATCTTTCTCTGTCTCTCTGTCTCTGTCTCTCTGTCTCTCTCTCTCTCTCTCTCTCTCTCTCTCTCTCTCTCTCTCTCTCTCTCTCTCTCTCTCTCTCTCTCTCTCTCTCTCTCTCTCTCTCTCTCTCTCTTCCCCACGAACTCTAATCTCGGTCCCAATTAACTGTGAGCCAGCAAATCACAGCTGTTGCTTCCTGTCTGCACCAGAGCAGGCAGGGCAGGTGGGGGTCGTGCTGGGGGTGGGGGTGGGTACGAGGTGTGAGGCGGGGAGGGGGGGGGGGGGTAGAACAGCACGGACGCTGCCCCGCGCAGCAGTTCTAAGGGCGCGGAGCGGAGGAGGAGCGTATTGGCAAGACATGCACTTTTTCCCTCCCGAAAGAAGATAGGTTGTTGTGCTGAGGCAGGACTTGAAAATTATCATTCTGGGTCAGGATAGTTTTGCTTTTTGTTTTTCGGAAAGATGGATGGAAATTTCTTGGAAAATTTCCCGCTCAACTTTTCCGCTACACGCCCGCGCCGCAGAGCCCATAGTATTTGAACCCCGGGCGGACCTTCGGCTTGGCGGGGGTTCCGGGGCGATGTCCCGGGCCCAGGCTGGAGGACGTGTATCAAAGGGGGCCCTGGAGGCCGCCTGGGGCGCCGCCTGGAGAGGCGGGGCACGAGGCTGGCACGGGGCCGGCACGGGGCAGCACGCCGCAGGCACGGCGGTGGGAGCCGGCCAAAGCTGATAAGTTCATTAGGGCGGCGGCGGGACGTTTTGGCCACAAGGCGTATTTCGCCCCGCGTTTTCGGCGCTCCAGCCGCTCCAGTTAGCTTATTCGCTGTTGCGTCGTAGAACGACGCCGGGCCGCTTTGGCTCAGGTGGTATTCGAACCCGCGGCCACCGTCCTAATTCATCGACACGAAGCGGGCGCCATGATACGGGTCCCACCGCCCCAGATTCACATTCACGCCCCCGCTTCCCATACGTGGCAACACACTTTCCCGCTCGGGTATTCTTCCTCGTATTCGGGTGGCCGTTCGCTGAGTTATGTCGCTCCGTGTTCTCAGCGCCCGGCCCGGCGGGGCCTAGCGGAGCCCCTCCCTGGTCACGTGGTGTTATCACGCGGGGATCTAACAGGGCGTTTCCGTGTGCCCGCCGCGCGTAACAGCCACCCGCGGTTTCGCGGGTTCAAATACCGGGCTTAAACACCGGGTTCAATTACCGGGTTCAAATACAGATTTGAACACCTGATTCAATTACCGGGTTCAAATACATTTATCATGAGCCCGTAGTCTTCGAACCCGCGCGGCCCTTCAAACTTTCGGTCGCCGCACCGCGTTCCGGGTTCGGGTTCGAATACCGGCTCTCGGGGAAAGAAAAGTCGTTACTAGAGACACGGTTATTCGTGTTACTCGGCCGGGTGGACAGATGCCCAGGACGGGGTGTGCTCCCTCCGGCTCCCTCCGGCTTCCTCCGGCTCCCTCCGGCTCCCTCCGGCTCCCTCCGGCTCCCTCCGGCTCCCTCCGGCTCCCTCCGGCTCCCTCCGGCTCCCTCCGGCTCCCTCCGGCTCGTCTGCTCCCCGTCCCGCCGGGACAGTTACAGCCAGCGAGGCGTGGCGCGGACGGGCGCGGACAGGTGGTGGCGGGGCGAGCGGCACAAGGCAGGCACAGGTGCGAGACGGCGAGGCCAGCGGTACCCGGTGGTGCCCGGCGGCCGCTGCTGGCCGCTGCTCGTCACGGGGAGGCGTCCCTAAAATACGTAACGCTGATACGCCACCCTCCCATAGTACCTGAGACGTCTGCTTCGAGAAACGCTCGCGTATCTGGTGCTTGAACCCGGTATTCGAACCCACACTGTTCGAACAACCGGTAATTGAATCCCGGTGTTCAAATGTGTATTTGAACATGGTAACTGAGCCTGATGTTTAAACCCGGTATTTGAACCCGGTAGTTAAAGCCCGGTATTTGAACCCGGTAGTTTAACCCGGTATTTGTTACGTGCTTTGAGGAAGGTCCCTGTGATGGACTCTGGGTGCATCCCTATCCCCAACTAACCGCAAGCTTTATCGCCTATCTAAAGTTTAAGCGCACGTGTCCGGGTTAGGCTCGACCCTCCCCCCCTCCCTCTCCCGTCCCTCTCCCCTCCCCCTCCAGGGGGCTGCCCGCCTCACCTGGTGACCGTCCCCCGACCCCGCAGCACGTGCTGCACTCCCTGGCTTACGCCGTCCTTGATCACCCGGCGCACACGTTCGCCTGCGCCCCCTACTTTTACGTGCGGAATCGTATCCGTCTCCTCTCGGCCCGTATAAATCACACCGAGCACCGGCAGTACACAGTAAAAAAATTGTCGTAAACTCACGACACTAGAGCGCTAAGTTTGATAACGAGCGCAGTCGTTTTTGTACGATCACCGCCGTTTCCTACGACAAATTTCGTTTCATTACGACAAAAGTCGTTTCACTACGACTTCAGTATCGTAATGTCACGACATTACTTGTTTGCCAAACGACCATCTCGTATTGAACCAATAAAAATCCGTTTTGAACAAAAACGACCATATTCGTTATAGAACGAAGAGTTTGTCAAGCAAAATGTCGTATCCCAACAACTTTTATTAACAGTGTAAACTCAGTATTGGAACTTACATTTGCTTCGGTACGGCAGCTGAAGCCATCCGTGTCCGTCGTACAATATCGGACATCGACAACGCCGGGTTATTTCAGCTCCACACGGGTACCGCCGCCTGGCCGGGTAGGCAGCCCATCGGGCCGCGATGCACGCACGCGCGGGTGTTTGCCTACCCCCACGGCGCTGTGAGTGGTGGGCACCGGGGCTGGATACCCGTACTTTGGGTACCCCCCCCCCCCCCATTCCCTCCCTCGGAGGGCAGTGGCCCCAGTCGCTGTGGACTTGTTACACTAAGCCGTTAGAGTCTCTAGCGCCCCGGAAATTTTACCCAAGAAAAGACATCAACGAAAAAAATGGTATTTTACAACTACGAAAAATGAATTTTACAACAACAACAATAATTGAATTTTACAGAAAGAACTGAATTTTTCAAACCCCCCTCCTCTCCCTCCCCCCCCCCCAAAAAAAAATAAAAAAACAACGAAAAATGAACAACGGAATTTTACGACGGAAACTGCAACAGACTCCGCACCGCAAGGGGCGCGGTGAGAACGCTTCGGGCGCAGACGCGAACAGCACGGAGCAGACCAGACGCGGCCGCCGCAGCACGGAGCTCGGCTCGGCTCAAACTTTTGCGGGTGTAAAATGCCCAGAGGGGTGCTCTGTGCTCTTCGCTCCGCTCCGAGCTTCTCATGCCCAGCCCTGGACTAAGTGGCAACTCTTGCCAACTTCCTTTCTATGCCCCCCCCCCCCCCCGCCCCCTTTCACCCGCCTATTGAGGAGTCAGCAGTTTATCGGACGGCTTATTGAGATCACTATGGGGCCTAACTCAGGGCCTAATGAGCACCGCTGCTGCTACCGCTGCTGCTACCGCTGCTGCCGCCGCTGCTGCCACCCCTGCGTCGTGCCGCGGTGGGAGACGCCGACGACGCTTTTGTAGGGCGTCGTGACCAGGTCCTGGAGGTCCTAGCCGAGTCCTGCTGAGCAGCGGCCCGCGGGATGAGACAGCAAACGGAAAAACAGGTTTGCACACTTCACTGTCCCACAAAAACACATGTCGGTCCCCATAACTCCGGATTAGAATTTCTTTTAAGGTTGACGATGGTTTGGAGTTGTGACGGTTTGTCTTTTCACATTCGAACTGACAATGCAATTTCGTGGAGCACGGCGGTCCACTTGCGCAGGTATCCAGTGCGGCAGCAGTAAAACCGGTCGGTGCGATGCATCCTGTCGTCGGCGCTGTCTTTCTTTTTCCTTTTTTTTCTTCTTTTTTTTTTGCGATGTATCAACATGGGATTCGAACCCACGGCGGCGGCGGCGGGTCCCAGGCAGCGCCAGGCGTCTGGAGACTCCAGGCCGGGCCGGGCCGGGCCTGCACCTGGTCCAGAGAGTCCAGAGGAAGGCGTGGTGGCGCGGGGCGGGGAGAATTGATAAAAGCCAGCCCGCAGTGCAGTCAGGGCACGGCACGGCGCGGCAAGGGCCCTCCAGGCCGCCAGGCCCCCGCGGCCATCCAGCAACCTAATTTGCTGCCTCTAGCCTCGCGTCGTGACCCTCGGGCAGCGGGATTCCGCAGGTAGTAGTACCTGCCCTGTACGTACCGCCGGTACCCGTACCCGCCCTACCCAGCTGCCTGTATGTGTGTGCTGGCGGCGCTATGCCATGCCCGGTCGCCTCTCTCTCTCTCTCTCTCTCTCTCTCTCTCTCTCTCTCTCTCTCTCTCTCTCTCTCTCTCTCTCTCTCCCTCTCTCTCTCTCTCTCTCTCTCTCTCTCTCTCTCTGTCTCTCTCTGCTCTCTCCTCTCTATCTCTCTCCTCTCTCTCTCTCTCTCTCTCTCTCTCTCTCTCTCTCTCTCTCTCTCTCTCTCTCTCTCTCTCTCTCTCTCTCTCTCTCTCTCTCTCTCTCTCTCTCTCTCTCTCTCTCTCTCTCTCCCTCTCTCTCTCTCTCTCTCTCTCTCTCTCTCTCTCTCTCTCTCTCTCTCTCTCTCTCTCTCTCTCTCTCTCTCTCTCTCTCTCTCTCTCTCTCTCTCTCTCTCTCTCTCTCTCTCTCTCTCTCTCTCTCTCTCTCCATCTCTCTCACACACGCAGACATTACATACCGCCGTCATTCTCCCACGCGAGGAAGAAGGAAAAAGCGCAGCGAAGGGGATAGAAAACGGTGCCGGTGCCGAAAACTTCCCACACTGCACGGCAGGGGGGCGCTGGCTGCTAGTGGGAGTGGAAGCGCGCTAGAGCGAGCTAGAGCGAGCTGGAGCGAGCTAGAGCGATCGCGCGGGCGCGGTGTTATACTATCTAGTTTCGGGGTCGTGGGTTCGAGTCCCGCACCCGTCTAGCCCCGCGAATTCCGCGCGTCGGCGAGAAACCCGCGTTGATTCGAATATGTATGTGCAATATGACGTCGCCAGCTGGCTGAGGTCCCGAGCCGAAGTAAGAGCAGGGAAGGGGCGGGGAAGGGGGAGGAAATGTGAGACGAAATGCGATTTCCTGACGGCAACACGGGTACTGTCATATGCGAGAGCGAGGGGGCAGCCGGGGGCGGCGCCTTGGGGCGGCCGTCCGTCTCGTCTCGTCTGTGCGCTGTCAATTTATGGGCGTAACGCTCGAACCGTGAGCTCCAGCGACACACGGCCCTTGTGTGTGTGTGTGTGTGTGTGTGTGTGTGTGTGTGTGTGCGCGTGTGAGCAGCGCGTGTGTGTGTGTGTGCGCGCGCGCGGAAGCAATAAACCATTCGTGCACATCTATACGAATCGGCATACCGGCCCCGAGCAAAATAATTCCTTTAGTAGCCCAGCCCAGCCCAGCCCGTCCCATCTCCACACGCGGGCCGCGCCGTGCTGAGGTAGTTCGGTGGCGGCGCCGGCACCGCGACGAGTTGTGGTTTCGGTTCGGTTCGGCTTCGGCCCGAGCCCACGATGAGGGCTTGATAGAATTCCCGTCCCGTTCCGTTTGGTTCGGTTGGTTCGGACTGGCGCGGACTGCCGCGGCGGGATAGCGGAGTGGAGTGGGCCTATTCCAGGCATCACATCACCCGGCTGCCGGCTCCTCTTCGCCAGTCCAGCCGTTTCTGGCAGCCGGCCGTCGGAAGCAGCAGCAGCAGCAGCAGCAGCAGCAGCAGGCGCTCTGAACGACCAATTTGGCCCAATGACACTCTCAGATGCCTCCATCGAAGGGGGCTCGATTTTCTCTTAATCTTTTCCGCAGCATTAGGGTCAGGTGGGGTATTTGAACCCGGTGTGAGAGAGAAGGAGAGAGACACAGAAGAGAGAGAGAGAGAGAGAGAGAGAGAGAGAGAGAGAGAGAGAGAGAGAGAGAGAGAGAGAGCGAGAGAGAGGCAACACACACGGTCCGAGCACGGTGCGAGGTAGGCAGACCGACCGATTGCGACACACTTTTGTTGCCTACCCACCTAGGCTGCTCAGCACAGAACTCCAGCGCGAGCTGGTTCAAATACGAGCTCCCTAAAGCGGTCGTTTTAGATTTTTTTGTGTCGTGGCTGCGCTGCCCTTCTGGACGGCCTTTTCGCCTGGGTCCGGACGTACTCGTGCCTTCATGCCTCATACCCCCCCCCCCCCTCACCACCATCAGCTGTCGCTGACCACCGCGCCGCGCCACGCCCGCCACGCCGCGCCACGCCACGCCACGCCACGCCACGCCACGCCACGCCATGGAACGCAAGCCAAGACCCGCGCCGGCTGCGACCTGACCGCTCCTCGAGGCACCGTGAACTTGGCCGCCAGACACCTGTCGATGCGCGTGCGAGAGAGACGGAAAGATATGGTGGCCTGGGTCACGGGCGTCCGTTATCGACAAGACAACACATATCGTAACAAAATACTTGAATGATTTAGAAACTGCTTTGTAGTATCCCATGCGTTATCCCATGTGCCTATCCATCGAAAATAATAATAAGTAATTAAACAAGTAAGTACGACGTAATTTTTGGCAGCAGTCACACGTCGGGCCTGGCGGCCCTACGCTCCGCCTTGCGAGCAGGTCCTCTAACTGCACGTAGCAACGCTGCTTTTTTCTCCCCTCCATGTTTTTTTTTGTCGCTCTATGCCTACACCTGTGCTTAGGGACGCAACCTCATTGAATTAGCCCCCCCCCCCGTCTCTTGTATATGCGTGGGGAGTGGGGCACCACTAACCGAGAACCACCATCGAAAAACGCACGAAAGCAAGGTGTCCTACAACGCGACTGGCCGTTAAGACACACCGAACGCCAAGAGAAAGAGTGCTGTACGCACGCAACGAAAAGTCTTGTAGTCTTATCTGTTTTAGAGTGTGTTTCAGTTAAAAGGCGGGTGGCGGGAACACGACGATGCGTGTAGAGGAGCAAGGTACTCGTTGTGATGTGTGTGTGTGTGTGTGTGTGTGTGTGTGCACACGCTTCGTTACACATGGTGAACACGGGCAACAGCATAGCACGGCCCACGGCACGGCATGCTGCGGTCCGCCCACCATCGCCACCACCACGGCCCTACCACGGACTGCCTTGCCTGCCGCACGGTCCAGTCTTTGGTCTCAGCACACGCATGGTGCCTGCTAGGTAGGCAATCTCGACGTGTGCACTGCACGCGTGTCGTGCGGGCTGGCCTACCCCAGCACTCGCAGGCGCTCGGCGTCGCCGTTCACGTCCCCCAGCTCGTCCCGTCTGCCCATGTTAGCCGCACTTTTTGACCAATACTCCGGGTCACAGGTCGGGGGTTGGGGTGGCGACCCCCCCCCCCCCCCCCCCCCCCCAGCCTGGCGTTTGCCTGCTTTGCTTACCTTGCCATTGGTGCAGCGGCACGGGCGTGTTGCGGATGTCACGCTGCGCAGTCAGGCGTCCGTCACGCGCGCACACACACACACACACACGCACTGACTTCCCTCCCTCACTTCCGTCCGCTAGACGCTGCTGCACTTGTAGTTGGCGTCCGCATAGGTATCCATCGAGTCACAATATATCACATCACGCGGGTTCACTTTTTGTTCTTATTATGTATTTATTTTTTGGTGGGGGTTTGGGGGAGGGGGTATTTGCGGGACCTGACCACCGTCCACTCTCGGCCAGTAGCCCGTCTGGGACCTGACGGGGGACTGACGTCGCGGTGCCGACGGAGCCCTCACGACGCGGCTCGGCGCGGTACACGGAGGTACCCGGTGACGGCCAGGCCGTAGGCTAAGGGCACGAGCATCAGCCGGCAGTCGGCGAGCGACTGAACTGAACCCCTTGAACCGCACCGCACCGCACCGCGCCGCCCGCACCCGGCCAGCGGAAGCGGAACCCCCTTCCCCCGCCCCGCCCGAAGGTCCGCGGGCTTCCCCTCCCTCTCGCACCTGATGCCTGCAGATCAGGCTGCCCCCCACCACCTCCCCCCCGCGGTTTCTGCCGCGCCGCGAGCGAGAGAAGAGAGCCTTTTGATTGTAAATCACGCCTTACGTCGCCCCTCCTCACCCCTCGCCGCCATGCAGAGCGGTATCATGCCCCTCGTGTACAAGTCTTTAATTTCTGTAGGCGCCGGATATTGCTCGCTGCATGTTCATCACATGCGAGTAACTTGTAGGGTTCTCTTTTCCTTGAACCTTTGACCCCGTCACGTGAGGCCCCCCCTGTGCGAGGCTAGGCGACTGTTGCGCCTCTGTCGGTGGCCGCCCGAACTGCCCTCACAGCGACCGCCAACTGCAACTCCAACTCCACTCGCACATTCTCACCACTTTCCAACTTTATTTCTGTGTCGTATTGGACTCGTGTACCACGGTAACTGTTTTGATACAGCTCATTTCATTCTGGCTTGTTGACAACCTTCCGGGATACATGTAACTTTGCCGGTGGAGTCTTTCATGAATTTGATTGGCTAAACTGCGTAGAGCCGTGGAGGGCAACCGCGCATTTTTCAAATGAGCGTGTGGTTTAATGTGGGCTGGGCTTTAGTTCGAATGAACACCGCCCCTAGATACTGTTAATCCCGCAGAAATGCTAGAAATGCGTGGTCAGGAGAATTGCCATGAGCAGTTCCTGCTGACCAAATGCACGCTACAGGGCATTGACCTCTGCTGTTTCGCTGAATGTCAGCTGACGGGTGAGAGCAGGCTGGCCTCCTGCATATGGGCCAAAATGTGTCCATCTGGTGTAGATTGCTTTCCTTAGCATGTCCAAACCAGACGATGCACAGTTGCAATGCTCGTTTTATTTATAACTTAAGTACTTGCGCGGTGTCCCACGCTATTTGCCGACAGCAGGAAATAAAACGTTCTAAAAGAATGGGGGCAAAGTTTGCAATTTTAATTTAGCCCTCTTTTTAGACGATCCGTTAAGTTTCAACGCAAAGGCAGAACGTTGTACGCTGACAGTTTTAAAGGATGCTTTGAGTTACAGTACATAGTAGATACGCCAGGCCATCAGATTTTACAAATGTATGAAGTAGAAATACACTGGAAATTAAATAGAAGAGAACAGGTGTGGCCAGCAGCTTTAGTCATCACATCCATTACCATCCCCAGGTGCGAGCACCTGACTTCCCACCTGCCTCAGCTATGGTTTAAGTTTGGGAAGACTATTGCCAGTTGAATTGGAACTAGAGCCAGATGCCAAACGATTGTGCAGTGAACAGTGCATATAGAGGTTGACTGAAGAACACATTTGGTGAGCTTCTGTCCTCATGGACAGACATTTACTAGTTTATTTTTCTCTAAAGCTGTACAAGGAGTTGTGGGAGTATGTTCAGTCTAGATCTTGATGGGGGTTTAACAATAACATGTCCCCAGCGATGAACATCAGGAGGCAGTAATATGCAATGAGGGGCCATTGGAGTAACAATCAAAATTCAGTATCAATTTCTTGTATTTTCAGCATTTGTACATGGTAGAAAATCAACTGCGTTTACTCAAGGACATCACCATCCTATTGCTTGTACCATACATCACCAGCTCAGTTTATCAGCTACAAATGAGAGGTTTACCACAAGGGGACAGTACGTCCGATACACATTGACAAGGTTTACAAAGGTTGCCTCCTACTTTTGAAGCATCTCGGCCACTTGCATGATTGTGTTAAAAACCCAAGAGGGTGCAGCAAAGACGTGCTCAAAAATACAGAGTGGCCAAAATATGAATTTAATTGACGGCAGCGATTGATTAATGCCTCACTCAAATGACCCCTCTTGATTTAATTTGGAATGTGGTAAACCTCCCAAATTAACCTCTGCAATCATCTTCTCACAGAGAAGAATTGCATGAAGTTTATAATGTAAACATGAACTAATCCGCTTAGAAAGCGAACAGAAGCAGGAAGGCCATCATAAGACAGAACAGACCCATAGCCTCAGACAGGGCGAAACCAAGAATGGCATAAGAGAAAAGCTGCTGCTTCAGGGAGGGGTTCCTGGCATAACCGATGATCAGGGAGCCGAACACTGAGCCGATACCGGCACCTGGAGACAAAAGAGCCATTAGAACACCATCACAGCACTCATTCAAGCAGGGAGCACTGATAATGGATATGCATACCAGAGCCAGCAACACCAACGGTGGCGGCACCAGCTCCGATGAACTTGGCGGCGGAGTCAATGTCCTTGGAGACAGCGCTGGTCTGGAAGCTCCTGGCGATGGGGAGCAGGGACTGGCTGGGGATCATGGGGGTCTGGACCTGGGCGAGTGGGCTGACAGAGTTCACTGCGCTGACCAGGGGTCGGAGGTATGCCCTTGAGCTGGAGACAAGCTAAACAAGAAAATAACACATGAGAACAAGAAAGTCTAAAAGAATCAGGAAAGGCAAAGGAAAATTGATACTTACAGCGCTCTTGGCGGCGGGGGCAATGCGGCAGGCGTACATGATGATGGTTTTGGGGATTGGTTGATTACCTGAAAATCAAGAAGAAAAAAAGGTGAGTGGTGCCCAGCAAGCATGGAACTAAAACGAAACCTAGGTGAAGGAACAACTGCATAGCTTCAAAAGCCTACTTGCAATGAATGGACCATCAGTTAAAAGGTTAGCAATGAATGGGTGTATCAAACTGACAGGCCTAAAGATATGCAACACTAATCGCTCATTTTAGGCTTGCCATGCCCATTCAAAAGAAAAAGAACAAGTGAGCATCAAAGTAGGGTTATGGAATGGCCGAGCAGAAAGCTCTACCAGGAAGAGCTTATTTCAGCGAGGCAGCCGAAACCAAGCTAAAGAAACCGGCGGCAAATCTGCTACACGTGACAAGGATCACTTGGAAGCGCCAGCAGTTCAATTTCACCGAGGCATTTAGATGAATGACACTTGAACAAATCATTAAGGTCAAAAGGTTAGTACATCCGAACTCGGCGAAAATGATCGATCGGACGAACTCTCCAGTGAAAAACACCGCAACTAATCGAGCGGCGAAGTTGGCGTCCACAGAAAGCGAGGAAAGACCAAATCACGTGAGGTGATTTAAATCACTCAGAGAAATAAAATGGCGAGTGCGCCCTAGACTAGTCCTGAAGTCCAGAACTGAAAGTTCCGAGTCGGACTGAAGTCGGAGACACACACGGAAATATGCTCTATCGTTCGGGAAACAATATAAATGCAATTCAACCACGGCAGATACAAGGAACATAAACTTCAGCCAAGACTTCTGCTGGCACCGCCTAGGGGGGGTGTCGGAGCCGCATAGGCATAGCCCCAGTAGGCGACCTGTGTCCAGGACAGGTGTTTAAAAGGACAGTTGACACTGAACAGGAGGTGCAGAACACCAGGAGCATAGATGAATCAAAAGACAGGTCACTTTTACCGAGTTAAACCCTCCAATCGCCGGCAGGAACTCCGGTAACTTTTAGAGGTGAAAATGGCCGACCGGGCACAGTCCCTGGGTCAGCAGTGAAAATTCGATCAGCGGTCCGCTAAGACCACGACACACATAAATAAATGCACGGAAGATCGCCACGAGTATTTAACTACCTAAATTAACCCGTTCTAAGCCTGGATGAGCCCTTAGACACTTCGGAGGATTGGATAAGTACCGTACCTTACAGACAATCACGAACTCACCAAAGAACAGATGAGAGGAGGAGGCGACCCGTCCTTGGGAATGTGTAAAACGCAAGTGACCGCAGGGCGAAACTCGGCACCACCGTAGTCAACCGTCGCTTCCCACTGCTTCCAACTGGGCGTTCCGTCCGCTGCTTGCTTCAGGTTTTCCGAACAACGCGGCCCACCCCTTCCTTTTATCGACCAGCCGAAATTGGACACTACGTAAGTCATGTCATCACTGGTGCTGAGGTTTAATTAGTGTTCAACACTTTCCTTGGGCGCGAGTCTCGGCGTATAAAATCAAAGACTTTAATATTTGTTGTCCGAATCCCCTACCTTAGTTTGTTTGCCGTGGGAAGGCTGACATTGGTTTATGGAATACCTAGCACGAATAGGGGTGGAGCGGGTTGTGGGCGGGGAGGGGGACTTTGACATTGTAGGTGGTGGATGATGGCTGTGTTCATGATAAACATTTGTAAATTCGATGGTTGCGGAATTATATTTCAAGGGTTAGGAGATCTCATTCAGCACATTGAAGAATCCCACATTGGTAACTCAACTCAGATTATAAATCCTACTCTTTCCCTTTGGCTCCGTTTGAGTTTTGAGTTGACCCAGTACAGTCGTATCCAAGAGTACGACGCCCTGCACGGATTTTTTCTTGGATTGTACCGCTACTCTTTCGTAGGCTTAGTTTCACAGTAATTTGATTTATTTAGCTATTGTAGGATCAGCTTTACATTCTTTACTCCATTAGCATCTCATAGCTGTTTTGTGAAGGTCACGGTAGTGAGGTTATGCATCTTCAAAAGCTTTCTGCTACAGCCTACACTTCCCCACCCTTCCTCCATTCCCTCCTGCCACCAGCTCTTTTTGCGGTAAATTCAAAAACACACGCTTCCTTGAGAACAGCTGCAGTTGGTTTTCTTTGCGATGTATGTATGTTGCCTGGTGTTGAATTAATAAACTCAGATGTAGAAAAAAAAATTGAAAATAATTCATTCATACTTTCATTTGCTTCCCCAAATCCCTTCTGAAATAAGTTGTATTGCATGCAAGTAAACCACAATTGTGGGCACAAAAATATTTTTTTATAAAACATTTAATATTTCCTTGGCCTGGAGAAACCTTAAAACTACCCCCTTATTCTATTAAAATTTTGAGTTATTATTTTTTATATGACAAAGGACCACAAATATTTTACTCAGTGCTCCTTTTTGATACTGATGCACTGTAGCCTTGTTTAATTAAACTCAATTATTTGGCATCCATCAATCTTCTAAATCCTGTTGCATAGGAAACACTGGCTTAATGAAAAATTAATTGGGCCTTAATATAATTGAAATAGTGCATACAAGTGATGACTTGTCTCCCTTTAACTTTACTTTTAACCATTTGTTCCAGAATATGACCCTGTTTTGATTGAAAAACAAGAAGAACAACATCCAGTCAGTCTTCCGTTAAGTTATGTATTGCGCTTTTTCACTGATGCTGCCCGCAAGGAACTCCCAGATGTCAAGCCCAAAATCAAAGCAGTGGCACAAGCTGTTTCCAGTCAAAGTCAAGCCCAACGAACTGGCCACACACCTGTCAAACCTCTTCCAACCTCTGTAACACAGCGGACATTTTCACCTGCAGGTACACTTGTGTTCACTGTCTTAAATGTGCTTGAGAAGGTGCAAATTGAAGTAATAAGTTTTATTTTCTATTTGTCCTCTAGGAAGTGACGTTGATGAAGATGAAATTCTCACAGATTCTGATAGCAATGACTCATGGACTACATCAGAGGAGTTCAGCTCTGAGTACATTCTTAGATATGGCAGCAGGTACCAAACCTATATTATCATCTGTTCCTCTGAAAATCTTTCCTTCTATTGTTTATGTAAGTGTCCCTTTCTTTTTAGATGCATTACATCAAGTCCCACAAATCCTCATCAGCTGCCAGAGAAACCATTTGCTTGTCCCGTTCCGGGCTGTAAGAAGAGGTACAAGAATGTGAATGGAATCAAGTATCACTCTAAGAATGGTCACAAAAATGATGGAAAGTGAGTACTTGTCATTGTTCTTTGCCTATTGTCAAACAATATTCTGCTGGAAACCAATGTATAAATTTTTCCTTCTAATATTCCTAGGATTCGCAAGGCTTTTAAATGTCACTGCGGCAAGAGTTACAAAACAACCCAAGGCCTGAAAATGCACACAGCCTCACATCATTCAGGGGCCAATCTTACAGCAATCACAACGCAAATGGGTGAAATTCTGCAAATTCCTAGTAGGGAGGTTGGGTCAGCACCCTCAATAGGCCCCGTGAGAACTGTAACACTTAAGCCAATTGTAACCACAGGACTGAACGTCAGTGCTTTGAGTGGTGCTCTTGGCTTGCCTGTTAAAACCTTGCAGGTGAGTTTCACACATATGTGTGAATGTGTGTGTGTGTGTTTGTGTGTCTCTGTTTCAAATTTGTCTTTTCAACCTTACGTAATTGATGATCTCTCTTTCTGGTAGGGTGTTGTTTTATCTGCAAAATCTGCTCAGCATGCAGCACAGTTGAAAGGAACTGTAATCGACACAAATGGCTTCAATTTGGCAGCAGCTCTAGCATCAAAGAAGGTTTCAGCTGCAGCTGTTGGACAAGCAGCAGGCAGAAATCACACAGTCACAGCATCAACCAAACAAAGTGGGCTCTTCATCAACACTATAAGTATTTCCCCAAACAAAGTTTGTGCTGTTGGCGAAACAGCATCAGGAATTCTGACTCCTGCCACATCACCTCAGACACCTCCTCTAACACCCGATAGCCAAACTGCTACTAAACTCATCATGTCTTTGCCCCCACAACAAACTGTTACTTTACCGCTCACACCTGTCAGTCCTGCTACCACTCCTCCGTTAGTGCTCGAGAGTCTAGAGGTATTGGAAGGTGTAGAGAGCATTGAATGAAAACCTTACAGAGATATTGTGGTGTGAAAATTAGAAAGCGATGTGTCAAATCTTTGTTGATTTATCTTTTTTTTTGTTTTAATGAAGGACCAGGGTATCGGTTGTTACTGAGTCTGTAAAAGAGATTTTCCAGGATCATACAATTTGATAGTGTGTGATCTATTTGCGAGCTGAAGCTCTAATGGATGGAACAACACAACTATTTCAAGTTTAATTCAAAGTTTCAAATTTGGTTGTTGAGTTCAGCAAACCTGCACTCAATGCTCCTAATGTTGTTATTGATGTTCAAATATTTTACAGCTTTCCTCATAGCAATCAGTGGCTTTGAAATTTTTAAACTTTGTTTTCTTTTTATAATGAACAATTCTTTAAAAGGATCCTGTTATCGTTACTTTGTTTTCTCCTTTTAGATTTATGTCTGCCAGTGTGAATGAGGAGCCAGTTATACCACAGTGTATTTGTACATAAATATTGATCATTCAGTTATATACCGTGAGGTGGAACTAGAAACTGTTAAGTAATTACTCTTATCCATTACTTATTTATAGTGTTTTAGGCTGAAGACTATTACCAGCCGGTACAGATCGTATGTGCCTTTAAAATATAATGGAAAAAATTGAAAGAAAAATACTGCGACTTTTTCTCTTATATTGTATGTGCTGTGTGTAGACCCTTGCATAGTCTATTTGACTTGAGTGTCTAGTAGAACAAAAATTCATTTGACTGTCATTCTTGTTTTTATTAAGTATGTATGAATACATTTTGTGATATGAGTTCAACTTGTTACAGTTGATAGTATTCAGTGCGTTACTAAGCTTGTGAGTAGTTCTAGTCATTGTTGATCTGCACAACTAAAGAAGTGGAAAGACTTTTTCTTTCTCTAAGTGTTCTTTGACTTTTTTTTCCACTTTTTTTTTTTTGCAAAGTACCACTTTCTTAAATCTCAACCTGTAAAACATTTGCAAGACTAGCCTAGAATGTGGATATTTATTCTAGTTAAGTAAGATTATATAATTGTCTATTGGTCGTTGCTATTTTGCTTATTTCTTTGTTGCCTAAGTTATTGTCTTTCTGCATTTTACATATCCATGCTACTCTTTGTAAAAGTGTAGTTGGTTTTTGCTTCGCAAGTTGTTGTGTCTTTTGCACACACTATAGCCTTTTGAGTCAGTGCATCAGGATTCTTTTTGATTCATTGCACTGAACAACCAAAGAAAATTGAAGAGCAGCACTCTGTCATGATTGGCAAGTATTAATTTGACTTTTGATGCCTCCATATTTCTCTGGTCCTTGGAAGTCAGTGGCGCTAATGTTACTACACTCTGCCATCTGCTGTCAAGTTTTTCCCCAGTAAAAAAAACAAACTTAGCTCTCACATTTTCCATTCTGTATTATTTTTGATATCTAGGATTGCAACTTAATAACAAAAATATGCTTCTCCTCTAAGAGGTTGAATTTCAAAGGCAGAGGCATACTATAATTTTGATGTATCTTATAATGTAAGTATTTATATACTAGTCATAATTTTGAATTACTGATTGAGTGAACGCGAACTTTTTGAATATTTAAGTAGTGGGACTGAACTGAAATTGCTTCAAAATACTGTGTTTTTGGTTAATTTAGATTCATTGTTGAATAGAAAGGTCACTGGTTCCTATGGAAACTTACACTTTTGTGAGCTAGTGCTGTTTCTAAGCTGTGTCAATGAATGTGCTAATTTGAAAAATTTGACATGGTCTGCCTGTATGTTATTGATTTAATATTGCAGTATGTTATGAATACAGTCAAAATTTCACGTTTAGTCGTACTCATTGAACTTACTTTACTGATATGCAAATATTATGATTATCATATGCATTAATCGGTCCTTTTTAACCAGGGTGTGATTGTTAAATGTATTGTATATACAGAAAGTTTTGCACCTCCATTTATGTTAGAAAACCTGAATATTCATTTACCAACTTCGCATATGAGTAATCAAGAGCATGCTCTAGTGACAAGTATTTGGATGTCGAAATAGTGTGTGTGCTTTCTATTTGTAATCTGTGATAGATGTATTGTGTGTAGTTTCATATGTTTAGGGAAGTTAAGTTCTAAGAAGTTCTCCACATGTGTCATATGATTTTAATAGCATACTTGTCTTTGTTTTGAAGAGCCTCAGAACAAATACTCTTTGAATTTTTTTTCTTTTAAAAGAATCAACTATAACTCTTCTAATCATGAATGAATGGAACAGGCAATGCATCTTCTAGGTCTGCTTATATTATTACTTATAGTGTGAAGTGTAACCTGGAGGACTTTCCTTGTGTTTTCAGACCCATTCAAATTATGTGTTCACAACATGTACTCTATATATGTGTGATATGAACCAAACGAGGCTAAATTTAAATTTTGTGTCTGTAAGTTTTATGGGTTGCGGAGCAGTCCATACTGTTCAGCATGAGAAATCAGCATCACTTGTGATACATGGTAATAGAGTTATTTATTTAGCTTCTCTGCAAAGCAAGGCATCTCAGAAATTTAAAATTATCCTGTACGGAGAGGTTAATCCTGACTGATTGAAAATAACTCATCTCCAATTGTTGTATATAGGTACTTTAAATTGTGAGTGCTCTTACCATCTGCACAATTTCTGGACAAAATAGAATTGCACATACAGTAGGACAAGACATCAAAAATGATGTAGGTACTGTATCGTGCTGTTCTCCTTGCTTAGTACACTTGCTCCCATGCCATGCATCCCAAACCTTGTTCTAAATTTGGCATGTTTGCCAGTACCACAATAGCAGCTAATGTACAAAGAAAATGCGCTCTACATTTAATGTGCTTTTACTATTGTGGAAGTATTGGAAGAAATTATTGGATAAGTTACCAGAGAACATTACAGCACAAATTTGATAAAAGAATAGCTGCACAGACAGCATTTTCTGTGATGCCCGTGCTGTTGACTGACGCAGTGACTGAAACACTTAAGAGATGAGTGTTTTTATTATGAGAATTTTCAGAGAAAAAGACATCGCAAGGATCTTATATTTCTGGTTTCATTACATTAAAAATTTCTTCGCTAACAGCTGTATGTATTACTGTCACGATGATCAGTGCATCACATCAGCTTTGTAAGAAAAAGTGCCACAAAATAAAGTGAGATGATAGTACTTTAACTCTTCTTTGTATTTACAACATAAATGGGTATCAATGATTCCTCACATCAGAACATACTGAGAAAACAAAATATCACAGGAGGATATAACAAATATAAAATTAGATAATCAATTCTCTAGATTAAAGAGTATCACATCATTTTAAAAACATGATATAACAGAACCATGCTAAGAGAAATCTACTAGCAATGTAAGAGCCTTCAATTCTTGTTGAGATACCTTTCTGTTCGACTAGTATTCATCATAGACATGGATAGAAGATATAAAAAGTATACAAACAGGAAACTAGATGGCTGAGTGAGCCATCAAACCAACAGAAAAATCTCATACCAGCAGCCAGCTTACTCCAGTCATTTCTTGCTATTCAACTGAGTCAAATAGGTATTAATCTGCTCCATAACTTGATGATCACTTGCACTACATCTTGACTGAAGAGTTTCAAGGGCACGAGCATCTTTCTGCTCGAATGCAGTCTGCACAGCTTGTTCTAGCATCCTATGAACCAGAAGGAAGAATTCAAATATTACAGGATCTGTTTCAACAATAGTTCTGGCAAAACTGCATTGAAAAAGCTTACCCAATCTTGGCGTAATATTCAACTTTCAAATCGTCCTTTACCCTATTCATATACTTTTGAGCCTCTAGCTTTTCATTGTTTTCCCAGCAAACATCAACAAAAGGCTAAAATAAAACAATCAGTGCTGGGTTAATATTGAGCTTAATTGCATAAAAAGTGAAGTCACAATTACATACCTCATATCCAATGGGTGATTTCTTATCTTTAGAGAATTTCTCAAGCCCCGACCAATCTTTTTTTTTTCCATGTGCCAAGATGCGTAACCACCAGTATCTAAATAATTGACAATGAAAATTAAAATTCCTACCTTGTACATCACCAATAAAATGTGTGGTGTTAGGTTCACACAATACCTGCGATCGGGGACTTTGAACTCAGTCCGTAGAGAGTCAGCTAATTTCAGTTCTCCTCTTGTCAGAAGTTTCTCAACTGTGTCATGCAGAGAGAGCCCATAGAACTCTACATGAAACTTATCCTCTAAATTTCTTTGGAATTTGATCAGTTTTCGCTGCTCGTCGCATGCTCCTGCCATGAAGTCATTTCGGATGCTTTTGTAGCTTTGTTGGGCACTGGCAAGCAAGGTTTCCCTCATACCCGAATTCTAGTCAAAATAATCACAGTAGAATTAGTCTTAGGCAAAAGTACAACTTGCTACAAGAGACAAAGTATAAATACAATTACCTTTGGTTCATAGGCCTCTCTGAGATGCAAAGCAGCCTGAGCATTAAAATCTGACTCTTGAGAGTAGATGTCTAGCAGTTCTTTATTATTATTTTCAAAGCAGTACTTAACATAGAGAGATTGTGCCAGAGGATAGTTACGAAGCTTTAGCTAAAATCAAAAGAACAGGCCAGATTATTAAATATATAGTCTTCCGTGAGGTTCTTTCACAAACTCTGTGCCCAATGAAAAAATATTAACTTACGTAGAATTCCTCCAAGGACATTTTTGTATGCATTTTCAGGAGAACAGTATAAATCAGATCTGTGTCTCCACTTTCCATGGCCTTCAACAGTGCAGGTACCTCTTGACCTAAATCCAGAAGCAACGGAACTTGTTCCCTTGCTCGAGGTTCATAATCCATCAACTGAGGCAAATCATAAGGAAGTACAAAATCTATCAGCAAAATCTTTGCACTTAACAACAAAAATAATTACCAGTGAATTCATCAGGCTACAAAAATGGTTACCCGAATTGCAAGCTGAGTGTGGCCATAGTGGTTTGCTCTCAACGCAATTTCTTTGTATGATATTCCTGGAGCTTTACCAAGCTTGCTAGCAATTTCCCTTGCTACCTGTTCTCGATCTTGTTTGGCTTGGGCAACCTATGGATAGACAATCGAGTATAAATATATGAGGCTAATTTCTTATGAATCCTTACAGGAACAATAAGATGAAAAAGTTACATCAGAGGCTAGGCAATACAATACCTTGTAAAATGCCCATTCAGCCAATATATGACTTGAACCCTCTGCTGGTGGCAACTTTAGATGTTTACAAATCTCTGTTGCCATAAAGTAGTGTCTCCTGTGGATTAGTCTTTCAAGTAAGCCCTTAGTAGTCATTTTGCGAAGTCTGTATGGCTTGATTAAGGAAATGTAACACCAACAAAATCATAATATAAACTAATAAACTGAATACCTATGCTTTCGACTGAAACTAAACAAAGCCAATCATTCTCAAAGGATACTGTAGATGGGTGATTGGAAGACTGACTTTAGGGTTTCGTACTGCATTCAGTACACGTAGAACACGACACATTTGCACATAAGGTTCTGGATCTAAATTAGGAACAAAACCTTTGCCAAACTGAGCAGCCTAAGAAGAAAAAAAAGAACTGTAAAAAAAAAACTTTCAAAGGGAATCTAATTGTAGAACCAAGAAGACTAAAATAAATAATTACCCTAATGAACATTTTTTGATTATCTGTTGAAAACTCATAACCTGCAGCTTCAATGCAGTTTTCAACTGCTGATGGCAAATTATCTTTCACTAGTCGAATATATTCATCTGCACTGTGACTACGGCGCTACAAGGAACAAATTGGAGATAATAAGAATACAACTCAAAATTAAAATGCAATAAAAATATGAGACATTTAAAATAACAGGTACCTGAAATTGCCTTGATGCCTCAAGTAAATAAAGTCCAGGGTCAACACTATTAATTCTAAGAATTTTCTGGACCACTGATGGGACTGACTGCAAAATCTCGTGAGCTGTACTGGATATGACTCGAACACAGTCAACTTCAGAAGCTACATGCACTCTTGAGTCACATGGGTATGTTAAAGTGTCGCCCTTTTGTGTGACTAGTAGAAGGGTTCCATCCCAGACACCAACAACCCCATCAGAGCCACACCTGATTAATGCGCAGAAGTTAATAATAATACTGTAGCTGGAGCAGATTCACAATTCTGTGATAGTAAAATGCAATATTTTTAATATATATGCTAGACATACCAGGCTAGTTGCAATGGTCTGTAAGCATGTGATGTGTCAACTTCACAATACTTGGTGTGCAAATCAGATGAACCAATCCACAACCTGCCTTTATCAGTGAACAGACCAATTTGGTTATTATTCACAGAGACTGCCATCTCAACAACTGAGCTCAACCTATCAGAAAATTCAGGCACCTGTACAAAATAAACAGCTTCATGTGACACGAAACAAGTAAGAAGTTAGGTATTGAAATAAAATTCACATGCTGTTACCAACCACAGATACAGGATGATCATTGTGGGATAAAAAGTATAGCTCTCTTTCCCTCGCTACCAAAATTTTTGTTTCTCTGTCTCTTGCAATTACTGCCCAACTGCTTGGTGGTGCATTCAGTCCTAGAAAGTTTAGAAAATAAAATTGATTCATTTTTTCCAACCTTACAAAGAGAAACACATTGAGGAATGAATTACATACCTGGAATCCCTGGTAGGGATCGAGTTTTGGGATCTTTTATGCTGTTTACAAGGAAAAATCGGTAGGTGGAAGTCAAAACAGCCACACCTGTGCCACTTGCAGAATTGAACACTTTTGCTTCAATAACTTTAGTAATTTTGACTTCCTAGATGGAATACACATAATTAAATTAATGAATTGAAAATTGTAACATAATTTAAAAAATCAACTCAAATGACAAGCTTGCTCTTGAGTACCTACTTCACTTATGGAAAAGGTATGCTGATGATTCCCAAATAGGTCATAATTTAAGACTGATCCATCATCTTCAACACAAACTAAATCTTCTGATGTCGACCATCCAATGTGGATTATTGGCTTAGTCACCTGGTGGACAAAAGTGAGGTATGTTAGAGACAAAGAGAGAAAAAATAAAGGATGACAAAGATTACGGACATCATTACCACAATTGAGGAAACAAATTCTCCAGAAGCAGTAAAAATTGAAATAGTTGGCTTGCCACTCCCTTGAATTTTCACAATTTTCTTAGGATCTCGACGAACAGCGAGTGGACCACCGTACGAACATGACGTTAAAATGACGCTCTCCATGTTAAAGACACCCGCCCATTCCATATTGTAAACTTCAAATTTGCTGTAATGAACATAAAATCAGTCAACTGTCAAACTCATCAAAGGTTAAGTCACTTCAGCAGAAGAAAATGTGTGGATCGTAACAAGCCATACCGGTAGTACTCATTCTTGCCTACGGGACACCAGTCAGCTGTAAGTAAAACTGACATGGTTTGAAGGAGAATCCAGAGTGTGCGAACACTCCAAAACTGTACAAAAGGATTGAATGAAATTCCCTGTCAGCTATTTACAAATATTCCCTAGAAAACTACACCCTCTGTTTACAATCAGTTTCCAATAATTTCTTAAAGGCAGGTTTTGTAGGGTGCTTTCAACAACACCTCCTTTTTTAAATCTCAAAATAGTTTTTTCAGCTGTCGCACATTTAGTAGGGAACGACAGGTAATCTAACAATGTATCTTGAAATTCTAATGTAATGTTTTCGTTCGCGATTTCTCATTTTATCTGATATTTCGAGAGAAACACATTGTAGCCCGCAAGGCGTATGTCACGGATAGACCGCAGGACTTCCGGTTCGAAGAGAAGACAGGAGGAGGAAGTTGGCTTTGCCGTATACCTTTCCGCCTGCAGTCTTTTCTGTTCTGATTCTTGTAACACAGACATGGCGGTAGGCAAAAATAAGGGCCTTTCGAAAGGAGGCAAAAAGGGTACCAAGAAGAAGATGTGAGTATTTTCGTTATTTGTGAATTCGTCGTTTGTCGAACTAGCGTATTTGGTTTATATTGTGGCTTCAAGTGCCTGGAAAATTAAGATGATGATGGATATCCGGAGGCCCGACGGCACCTCACTACATGGCATTGCATGGTTCGGTGTGTTGACGTGGTCATTAGTTCTAAATTTACTGTTTTGATTAATTATTGGAAAGTTGTGCCGTACGATACGTGACATGAATCGTTTAGTGTTCCATATATCGCACACATCTTATTAACGATGTTTTGTTTGTGCCGGGTAACGAGTAGGGTTATGTTTCCGGGTAACCCGCTTGATCTCGCGGGATTGACTATGCCGTGATGGGATTACCAGAGGTTGTGGCATTATATGAAGTGGGCACACAGCATCCCCGTTTTAAATGGTTTCGGTGGGTTTTCGATGAGTTGCTCATACTCTTCTGTGAATGTTGCAGTGTGGACCCTTTCACAAGGAAGGACTGGTACGATGTCAAGGCGCCGTCCATGTTCACCACCCGCCAGATTGGCAAGACGCTGGTCAACAGGACCCAGGGTACCAAGATCGCGTCTGAGGGCCTGAAGCACCGTGTCTTCGAAGTGTCTCTGGCTGATCTTCAGAATGACCAGGATGCTGAGAGGTCTTTCCGCAAGTTCCGTCTGATTGCTGAGGATGTTCAGGGCCGCAATGTCCTTACCAACTTCCACGGCATGGACTTGACTACAGACAAGCTCAGAAGTATGGTGAAGAAGTGGCAGGTGAGTTTGTTTTGATAGCAATGGGGCTGCAGCACAAATGATGATATATCAGATCCAACACAGATGTCTTTGACGATAAACCGAGCATTATCTGATACGCTGCTTGTCATTCAATTTGTATCATGTGATGAAATAAACAGATCCAACTCAGATGACTATGAAGAGAGAAGATAATTTCTGATCATAGATTTCTGAAGTTGTTTCTAGTAAGGCTGAGAACAACTGTAAATGTGATCTTTTGTTTACAGACCCTCATTGAGGCCAGTGTTGATGTCAAGACAACTGATGGCTACCTCCTGCGAGTGTTCTGCATTGGTTTCACCAACAAGGACCACCAGATGTCACATAGGAAAACTTGCTATGCCCAGCATACCCAGGTTTGTTTCTTTATTGATTGTTCTGGGATATATGTGGAAACCTACTTTTGTACTCTTGTGATGCTAATGTCATGTTGTCGTCCAGGTCAGAGCCATCCGCAAGAAGATGGTGGAGATCATCACTAGGGATGTGACCTCCAGCGACCTGAAGGAAGTTGTCAACAAGCTTCTCCCCGACTCCATTGCCAAGGATATTGAAAAGGCTTGCCAGGGCATCTACCCCCTCCATGACGTGTACATCCGCAAGGTTAGTTGACAAATTAAGTTGGATTAAGTAGTTTAAAAAAAAAATTGTAGTTTTTTTTTGTATATTGACGCTGCCCAATATTTATATTTTATATTTCTTTGATAATTTATCCTTATCTAATGTGTTTGCAGGTCAAGGTTCTGAAGAAGCCCCGATTTGAACTTAGCAAGCTGCTGGAACTTCACGGCGATGGTGGCAAGGGTGGCTCTGAGGAACCCGGTGCTAAGGTAGAACGCCCTGAGGGTTACGAGCCTCCAGTTCAGGAGACTGTTTAAGGAGTGTCGTTATAATAAAAATATTAAAAGCCTATCAATTACTTCCTTTATTACTGAGCACCTTTGGCATAAGCAAACTGTAGCAAGACCATAATGTACGTGGCCTGCAGAGACCAGCCCTGAAAATAGTTCAAATTAGAGTGGTAGAATATAATTCTGTTGTGAAGCAGGCACTACTTACATGCACAATGTATGTTCTGTCCAGTACTGCATACCCTAAAGAAATGTGAGGATCTTGTAGGTCTATTGCTTTGAGAAATTTGATCACCTGAAAAATGAAATTGACTTGCTGACTTGTTACTCAAACAATGGCAGGGTACATTGCTTACCTCATTATACATAATAGTCCTGTGTGCTGGGAATTTCACTTTGGCCAAATCTTTGGTGAAGACATCCTTCATCTGGAAGGGGTTAATAAAATCAAAAAATTGACAAAGGTAGATAACACAAACACAAGCGAGCAGCACAGCCGATGGTGACCGAAATCATTAAAAAAAGAACACATATGAACTATTCAGAAAATTAGTCTACAGAACTGCAATGCAGATCTCACCTGCTTTCGGAGCCGGTAGCCGGCGGTGCAGACTGTGTGCAGGTTGCGGGTGTTGATGGTTAGGGACAGGCCCAGGCCCAACTGCCTGTCCGTGAGGGCCAGACCGCGCAGCAGAGGGATGGTGTTGGCGAAAGCAGTCAGGAGCGCGGCCACGACGGCGTAGAGGCAGAAGTGGGTGAGGGCGACGGCCCAGGCGCGGCTCCACAGCGCCATGGCCGCCTCCAGCTGAAGCCACAACCCCCGCACCGTCCGCAGCCTCTCCATGTCCTGGTCCTGGCCGCCACCTTCTAGGACCTGCGGAGACGTCAGGGGCTCGCCGGTCAAGTGCCCTAGGCACAGCTGGCAGCCGCCTGAGCCAGCCACACACCCACCTGACCCAGATGGTGGCGCAGCTGGCACGCGGCGTTGCCCAGGCCGGCCGTGACGAGCTTCCAGATGGCGGTCACGGACATGAGGTAGACGGCGAGGACCTCGAAGTGAGGGACCTGGCTCCACGGTACATGCCCCGCGAAGTGAGTCCACCCGGCGAAGGTGAAGCCGACCGCGGGCCCACACAGCGCCACTAGCGCCCGGCGCCGCAGCCCCAGGCGGACAGGGGTGCCCAGCGCCCGGCGGTACGAGTCCTGGAACAACCCGACCCGACCGGGTTCGTACTCCGCGGCACGGCTCTCTGAGCACAGCACACAGTACCTGGAAGCGGTGGGTGCAATTGAAGGCGCGCGCGACGTCCCTCAGTGACGGCCAGTACAGCAGGGGGAAGACCAGGGGCACGTGAGCGATCAACACGAAGAACGCGAAGTAGACCTTGCCGCTGAAGTACTTGACGCGCGCCACTACCTGCGAGTGGGTGTGAGTGAGTGGGTGTGCTCGTGCTGCATCGTCTTGCCCCAGCCCCGGGTCCGGGACCTGTCCGGGACTCACCCGGACCCAGTGCAGGATGGTGCGCCAGCCGACGTAGGCGAAGCCGGTACACGCCAAGACGGCGAACGCGAAGGGGAGCGACAGCTTACGGAACACGATGCGGCCTGAAAAATGTTTTTCGAAAACGATCTAAAAATAAATCAATGAAATACCAGCATTGCTGCATTGCTTTATAATTTACCTCTCTTCTCCTGTATCGGCCATACCCCCAGAGCGGCGAGGATCCAGACACAGGGTCGCAGTTGTGAATACATACTCTTCTCTTCGGTTGCCTCTACCTCGGTCAAAATACATGGAATACAAAAACAAAAACACACAAAAAAAAACGGCATTGTAGCCTGCAGCCGCACTTGTAAGACCAAGGCACGGGGATGCACCTGGCTTCTTGCAGGGGCGGCTCGCTGGCATGGCGTAGGCCTATGGGCAGTCCGTTCCCGTCGGTTATGTTGTGCCCGGTTGTGCTGCTTCTCTGACGGCTTGGTGCTCGGTATGGCGGTGGAGTGCACAGGCCGGGATGGGCTGCCACGATACGGCTCTCCCTAGAGCATGCGGGGTGACAGGCTGTCATCGCTGCAAACAGAGTTCGTTCGTTCGCTCACGCTCATCCACCCCTCCCCCGCCCCCTTTTACAACCCCACGCATGCAGAGATACCATCACCATGTCATCGTGTTCGCCAACTCACACGAACCCTTCCACGCCAAAAGACTCGTATGTCAGTGTCACTGACGCGTGAGGGAGCGTCCACAAACCAGGTGACACATCCCGGACTCTTGTTCTAAAGCTGCCCGGGGGACGGACAGTGCTGGGAGAAAACTGTCATTGGCACGGGCCGGAGTCCCCTCGACTCCAGGTCTGGTGGGTTCGATTCCCACGGGCGGTTCCCGACGCACTATTCCCTCCCGAGGCGTTAAATCAGAATCAAACTGTTTCTTTGACCCTGTCACGTGGATTGTGAAGAGTCCCTGTCGTGTGCCAGCGCCTGCGAGTGACCGGGCAGGCAGACCCGACGCACTGCCGCAGTGGAGTGGTGGCCTACCCCACGTCTGACAGGCGGTAGAGGCTCCCTTGGGTCATCAACTCTGTCACACCAGGACCAGCGTAGACCAGCGCCAGGCCACTGTCACCTTGGTGGTTGGGTGTTGTATCGAAGGCTAACGCTCTCACTCCCGCACCCACGGGCCGGTGGCTTTGGCAGCCGGAACCTTGCTGGACCGAGACGGCCGGCTGGAGTCCTGACCCTTGATGCTTCAATGATCTCCCGTCCTCGCTCTCTCTCTCTCTCTATCGCATGTCGCCCTTGTCCCGAATTGATAACGAGAATCCCGGCACTGCCATCATTGCTGGGCCCGCATGGCCACCACAATTAGAAACAAGAAAAAACTAGGAAAAAATTGAGTATGGGAGTTTATTTGAGTATTTGAGCCCTCGGATCAAATCTCGCAAGAAGAGCATGGAAATAAAATTTTGCAAAAGACCAAATTTTCACAAATGAAAAATTTATTACATCTAAAGTCTTTGTACGTACACATATGCATAATATATTTTTAATAACACATGACAAGTATTCCTAATAATAAAACAAAATTACCACGAGATTCACTAGGCACTGTAAAACAAAAATTCTTTGGCCAACAGGAACACAAAGTATGTAACAGGTAGATAGACAGTCCATTAAAAAGGAACCAAAATGGTTAGCACATCAGCCACAGACTACACTACGTTTTTTTCTAAGGAATATACAATTTATTGCAACAATATCAAAGTCTACCAAGAATGTCAATCGGTATACAAAGGAATAAAATAGAGAGCAAATTGGATTCCTCATGCAACCAGCATGAACGTTGGCCAAGGTACCATCAATTTAAAAAAACAAAATTCAAAAAAAAAAGTATAAAAATGAAACAAATAGCCCCATTGAAAAAAAACAAAAACAGTTATTCAATGGGTCCAATCCACTTCTCAGAATCAGAAGTAGATGCTCCTGGAAGAAGTTCGGCTTCAGCCTCTGGAATAGGATCCTTGAGTGAGTTGAAATTCTCTGGTTTAGCGGAGAAGTATTCAGCCAATGTAGGCTGAGCTGGACCACCAAAGTAATCTTGCACAAGAATGTGACTGATCTTCAACTTGGCAAATCGGAACTTGTGGTCTGGAAGAAAACAGATTATAAAAAAAGAATAAATAATATCAACATAATATTAATAATATCAATATCAACATACTGATCACGATGATTACCTTTAGGCATGTTACGAAGGTGAGGGTGGCGGTCAAAGAACATCTTTTCGACACGAGCGTGCTCCTCTGTTCCATTCTTGACCTAAAACCAGAGAACCAAATTTATTCGCAAATTATAGATACAGCTGTAAAATACAGCTGTTTAATGCATCAGTAAACTCACCGTTTTAATCTTGCCAGTTAGGAAGACATGACCGCATCGGGGGTCCTCAGGGTCTAAACCTTCCTGTTTGCAGTAGTCACCCTGTGCCAGAGACATTGCCAGAGAGCACCGGCTGTCCTTAGTCAAATCCTGAACACCAGTATCCTTTGGAGAAATATACATGTAGGGAATGCCTGTGCTGTTGTCCTTCAGCCCATCACTGATAGAAAAGATGTCAGCCATTGGAAGACCAAAAGTTTCAGGTTGCCTTGAAGTGTAAGCAACAGCTGCCCAGTCTGCGGAAATAAATGAGCACTAGCATCAAACTAAAACTAGGCGATTGGTGGATGTGCCCCATGGTCAGCCATGAATACTCACCAGAGTTGTGAACAATGTATCGAGCCATTTCTGCTACCTTGGTGTGATCAGGTATAGACATTCTGACACTTTTCCCATTGTGGCGTTCAGGGTGGAAATCGCGGGGCTGGCGCCTTTTCTGGCGCTGAAAGTAAGGGGACATTTGGACTCCTTGCTCTTGTTGCCTTCTCCATTTCTCTTCATGCCAAGCAGTTATCTCACTAGCTGGCTTTGGCTTGTGTTCAATTTCACCTCTTTGACGCTTCTTTTTTTCTTCAATTTTCTGCCTCCATAACTCATCCTCTGAGGGGGCATCGTACACAGAATTCTGTTCCTGTCAAGAGTAAGAGGAAATGTCAGAAATTAAAAAAAAAAAAAACACAACAACTGTGCTCTTCAAATGGATTTGTATTTACTTCTCTATGCAACTTTGCTGCTGCAGCCTCGTCTGTTCCAATCAAACCACTATTCAGATGGTCCTGTTCTTCTGAATCCTTCCACTTCCTGTAGCGTTGTTTCCAATTCTCCTCACCTTTGCGGCGAGCATCAATAGGACTGTTGCTTATCACCAATGCCAACAGCACAACTGCAATCACTGCCGCTCGCATTCTGTGAATGAAAAAATAAAACCAAACATGATAATGATAAGATGAATTTAAGCACTCGCATAACACTGTGGAATGGAAAAGGTCATGCATAAGATTGGTTCAGAAACACTATCGCCAACAATTATGCTCCTGACATATAATCTGATACCAAGACCGAACAGTAAACATCAATGATTTTCTTTATCCCCAAGCTATCTATTTTTTTCGATTTCTAATGACCTTCAATTTAAGTTCTAGTTTCCTAAAACATGAAAGAAATAGAGGAAGGTCTCACATACCGCCGATAAAATAAATTGTAGGTAGGGTTGGGAAAAAAAGTCGCCAAGTGGAATGACTTGCAAGAGATGCAAAAACTCTTTATGCGCACATTGAAGAGACCCCATGAGAGCCTCCTATGG
Organism: Odontothrips loti; assembly: GCA_038380765.1. Taxonomy (NCBI): domain Eukaryota; kingdom Metazoa; phylum Arthropoda; class Insecta; order Thysanoptera; family Thripidae; genus Odontothrips; species Odontothrips loti. The sequence goes on along the minus strand of CM076258.1, from coordinate 6,781,768 downwards.
GTGGGACAAAGGCAGGATGCACCTCCCTTTATCTGAATGACGTAACTGACACAACATGCAGTGTTCCTAGTTCTGAAAACCGTACTCTGAACGACAGATTTTTACCAAACACAATGACACTCGTCTACTAAAGACATTTCACTACGATACTTACTTGAAGGCCTGTGTTGTACTTCTGCCACCAAACCGCTTGAAGGAAGGCCCCAGAACAGATTGAGATTGGAAGGGAAGGGGGAGAGCGGGAAGAGGGATGAGGGAAGAGAAGGAGGAAGGAGAAGGAAGAAGGAGGGGGCTAGAAAGAGCGAGTGAGAAGGAGTGATAGCAGACGAAACAACATCACACACAAACATGATAAAAATAAAAGGGAAGAAAAACTACCAAGAACCATCTCCGGAACATGTTCGAGCTGTTCGCAAATCGAAACACACGAATCTCACGATATCTTTCTGAGAGTGAGTCGATATCGCTCCAATTTCACCGATGCTTTTACTTAGTGCCCTAAGTTGGCCATGGCCACAAAACAATCATATGAAAAATTCAGGTGGAAGATAACACGCACACACGTGTCTTCAAAGGTTTGGAAGGTTAGTTTGAGAAAAACATAAGTATAAAATAGTATTTCTCGAACTAATTGCATTTGGACGGATGAAGACTGAAGGTAATTTTTTAAAGGATTCTTTTTGAATACTTGTCACTCCTCTAGATTGATTTCTTACCATCCTCTTACATTAATGTAACGTTTTCACTTTGTTTTGCAAGCTAAGCCCGACAGACTAATATTGTATTTTCCTGTTCTTGATATTCCATTTGCAGGTGCAGTTTAGGTACCTTCTACAATGGTACGACATAATAACCAACTTCCTAATAACATCCCTCAACTCCAGAACTTGATCAAACGGGACCCACAATCATATAAAGATGAGGTAACAATTATTTGAAGGGAAAAAAAAATGGAAATTATAGTGTATCGGTTCTTTTGTCAAGTGGAAGTGATTCTTCTGTTCATCATTGTTCTGGAAAGTTAATTGTCCATTGATTTTGTTTCACAGTTCCTCCAGCAATACCGGCATTACACATCCCTATCAGAAGTTTTCAAGCTTCATCCTGAAAAGTATAACAAAAGTTTGGATGAGTTGGTGATGTTTTTAGCTCAAGTGGCACATTGTTACACAGATGAGCTCAAGCTTTATCCTCAGGAGCTGATGAACTTGCTTCAAAGTCATCATACAGTACTTGATCCTGGAATGCGCATAGTGAGTAGCAACCATCTGTATTTCTAGAATTGTTTTGAAATTGGAATAACAGGCATTTTATTTTCTAGACACTTTGCCGTGCATTGATATTACTTCGTAACAAGAATTTGCTGGCCCCAACTGATCTGTTATCGTTATTCTTCCAACTTCTGAGATGCCAAGACAAGCAGCTTCGTAAATTTCTGGAAAACCATATCATTACTGATATTAAGAATGTCAATTCCAAACATAAGAATGCAAAATTGAATACAGTAAGTTCCCCTTTAAAATTGTTTTTTCTGAGAGTTGTACACTGTTCTAACTTTTTGCTTCTTTTACTCCAATTTGCTAGACTCTCCAGAATTTTATGTTCACTATGCTTAATGACTCTAATTCTAAAGCAGCAAAAATGTCTCTGGTATGTAATACTAGCTTACTATTCTGTCGAATACAGCACAGTGCTGCTTTTACCCTTGCAATGCTTTCAATGTCTGTTACAGGCCATAATGATTGAGCTTTACAGAAAAAATATTTGGAATGATGCTAAAACAGTGAATGTTATTTCCCAAGGTTGTTTCTCCAAGATAGTCAAGGTATGTTTCAAATTTGAAATTAATTTGGGTCTTGTTCATGTGCAAATTTTGGTCAACCAAGCTCTAACTGTTGTGTTGTATTTTGTAGGTGAAGGTAGCAGCCCTCACTTTTTTCTGTGGCTCTGACAGGACAGATGAGAAAAAGGATGATGATAGTGATAGTGATTCTGGGGTAATTTTAGTTTAATTGAGTTCATTAATGTCAGGTTGTGATTCTAAAACTCAGATGGTGTACTGACCTAGAAGTGTATTTGCAGGATGATCTTAAAGAAGTTATGATGTCCAACAAGTTTAACAAGAAGACAAAGAAAAGAGAAAAACAGCTGAAACAAGTGAAGAAGTTAGTTAAGGTATGGAAGTGTCATGAATTGTTATGGAATTGACATGACTGTTTTCTGTAAGTCTCAGGTCTAAAATTTGTCTGTATTGCATTGTTACAGAAAAAGCAAAAGAAAAACTCTGCACCGGTGTTTAATTTTTCTGCTCTTCATCTAATTCATGATCCACAAGGTAATAAATTAAATTTACTACAGTGGAATCCGCTTAAAGCGAATCGGCCGGGAATAGAAAAGGTGTTCGTTATAAGCGGAATTCATTGTAAGCGGTACCATTTCACGTATATATTTTGGATCGTTGATTTCGTTGGGCTTTGTTATACGCGGGATTTCGTTATATACGGATTTCGCTTTAAGTGGATTCCACTGTATTGAATCCAGTCTTTTAAGTACTTTCCAGTGTTAATTATTACCCATTGGACTTCTATATTCAGGTCTTGCTGAAAGGCTTTTCCGTCAACTTGAAACAAGTGTTGAAAGATTTGAAGTCAAACTGCTTACCTTAGACATGATATCCAGACTGATTGGTCTTCACCAATTATTTCTTCTCAACTTTTATCCTTACCTGCAGCGTTTCATGCAACCCCATCAGAGAGGTATGTAAAATCACATACCCACACTCTTTTATTCCTTAGCTTTTGGATAGTTTTCACACTTGTCTTTTCATTTCATTTGTAGAGGTTACCAAAATCCTTCAGTTTGTGGCTCAAGCTTCACATGAACTGGTTCCGCCTGATGTTAGTATGATACACTGTAATTGCTCTGGTTTTTACTCATTTTACATCACATTTCCTGTCCTATGTGACATAATTGAACATCTTTTTACAGGCTTTAGAACCGGTGTTGAGAACTTTGGTGAATAATTTTATAACTGAGAGAAATTCTTCAGATGCTATAGCCATTGGGTATGTAGGCACATGAGATTATTATTGTTACAAACCATTGCATGGCTAGTCTATATGTTTGCTTGTTCCCCAGTATGAACGCTGCTCGAGAAATGTGTGCGCGTTGTCCTCTTGTTATGAATGAGGAACTCCTGCATGATCTTGCAGAGTATAAGAAAAACAAAGATAAAAGTGTAACAATGGCAGCTCATTCTTTAATTCACCTTTATCGTCAACAAAGACCTGATCTGCTACGGAAAAAGGACAGGGTATGTGTTGCTGCCTTTATTTTGTTATATCTGAATTGGCAGCATTTTAATGCTTTAACATTAAACTTTCTGTTTTTTTGAAACAGGGTAGACCTACTGAAGCCACTGATGATCAGCAAAACCTGAAGTATGGAGAAGTTCAAGCCAAGTCTTATATCCCTGGAGCAGAAGTACTTCTGAAAGCAGCAAAAGTAAGACCTGTACAGTTGTCTCCTACCGTGGTGTTCGTGTTTTGCTTGAATGTGCTCAGTTAACACATCTGTCTTTTAAAATTAGCAGAGTTCAAGGAAAACCGATGGTGGAGACAGTGATGGCAGCTGGGTGGATGTTGGAGAGGGCACCTCTGACATTGAGGTCAGCAGTAGTGATGAAAGTGGAGATGAAAGTGAGGGAGAATGGGTCGAGGATTCAGAGGCTGGAAGTGAAGGGGAGGAGGGTGAGGAGGAGGAAGGGGAGACGGATGCGAAGGTGGAGTCGGAGGCGGATGAAGAAGATGAGAGCTGTGAAGATGAAGAAGACGAATATGATGACGAAAGTGATAGTGATGATGAGGAGAATGGTAAAAATGGTGATGTGGACATTAAGGAAGGTCAAGCTAAGTCTCTGAAGGTGAATATAACTGTCCAGTGCATCAATTGTGGCTTTTGAATGGAAGTGGCTTTCACTGTGGAAATCTATGTTTCAGAAACGTTCAAACTCTGTGAGTAGTAGTAAGTCGGCTGCTTCCAGTAAGGCTTCAAAATTAAGTAGGAAGCAGAAGGTGCATCTTACTGCTGAAGAAAAGAAATCTAAGGCAGAAGAAATAGTTTTAGATCGCATCCTCACTGATGAGGACTTCAAAAGAATTGAGGCAGAACAGATGCGGAAACAAGTGCTAGGTATTTCAAGAGGAGTTAAGAGGTCTGCAGAAGAAGATGCTGTCCGTGAGAGGTAATTGAAGTTACAGGCTGCGATTGCTTATTTTTTTTCTGCAAGATTTTATCATCTAATTGTATGCCCTTCGTTTCTAAGGGGAGAGCTGGTATCTTTAGGAGATATTGAAAATATTTATAAGAAGAGGCGTTTGGACAAACAGGCCCGCATACAGGAGATGCAGGTAGGGTTTGTAATAACTGCTGTCATATTCCCAAAGTTTCAGTTTCTTCAGTTGCATTTTGTACATTACAGGAAAAAAAAGAGGGCCGGACAAAATATGGGTACAAGGGTGGTCGAGTAAACCCTCATGCCAGTACCACACACAGAGAAAAGATGAAGAAGAAGAACTTCATGATGCTAAGACACAAAGCTCGATCAAAGACCAAGCGATCTTTCCATGATAAACAGGTATGACAAGAATCTTTTTTCCTGGAAGAATTAAAAAGAATACATGATCTTCATGGTAGGGTTGTGTGATTTTCTTCTTTTACTTTTTCAGCTTGCTCTTCGCAAACATCTTCTTACTCAGAAGAAAATGAAGTGAAGTGCCTAGGATTATTTATATTTTCTGTGTATGAACTTTGTACATAGCAATTGATTCTTCTAATAAAATAAAATAACTTGTTCATTCAGAATTTTTATTTTGATCCTGTTTTACAAATCTTTCAGTTTTTAAGTATTAAACTACCTGAGAGAGCATAGGAGTAAATTAAAGAATATATGTGCTGCAGCAGAAACGTTTATTAACTGTGTGCCTCCAAATGGGAGTTCTGTAAAACAATTAACACTCTACTGAATACAATAGATGTTAGACTTTAGATCTTTCCCAGCTAATCCATTGGAAATTGTCTGCAAAAGGCTGGTATAAAAAACAGTGTTGGATAGCAATACGCAAATAGCAAGAATAGAATTGACAGAAGTCTTGAATATAATTTAATTTGATGTTGATGACAAAAATATAAATCTCTAATAACATTAAAAAGTTCGCAAACCCTGTACAACTTAATACTGCATTATTACAAAGCATTAATAATAGGGTAAATTATAAATCACAATAAAAAGAAGAAAAAAGTCAATGGCTGTATGTGATACAAATTATCACTCGTAAAGAAGATAACAAGTTTCTTGGTTACACACATTAAAAAAACAACACAATATCAATAATTCTGTAATCCCAAATTAAAATAGAAAAGTGTGCCCATGCACAGCCTAAAAAAATCTTCACATGTATTGTTTCTATAATAACGGGTTTAAAAATGAAAAATATATAACAGCTACTGTGTTCCATGCTCTAAAAAATGCATTTATTTTGAATTGTAAGTATGAGCAGTTATTCGTCTACGATTGGTAGGCTGACGCTGCCGTGCCAAGAATGACTGTCCTTGGCCAGAGTTCAAAGCTGCTAGATGCTGATCTACGGCTTCTCTGTGCCTGCTCAGGCCTAATGTGTGAAGAGCAGAGCTCATCAGTCGATCCTCCATCTCCCTTACATGTTTGTATTTTTCTTTCTCTTTTTCTAGCTCTTCAATAAGGCGATCTTTCTCACCTAATTGAGAACAGAGAACATTCACATCCACATTAGGCAGCACCTTTTTGGGTTCTAGACTGTTAATAACAGTTTTAGCCTTTTCCATACATCTTTTGTATTTATCCTCTATAGCTTGCTTTTCCTGCTCCTTTCTCTTCAATTGGTCTTCTAGGTTTTGGTTTTCTAAATCCTTGCGTTTCATGACTTCCTCCAGAGATGTGATCTCTTGGCGACTTTTCTTCACAGTTTCCTGGAGAGATGTAAGAGTTTGTCTGCTCTCCTCCAATGCGACTTCCTTCTGCTCTATTTGATTGTTGCGTCTGTCTTTCTCATCTTGAGCCTGCTTCAGTTGCATTCGTAACTCAGACAAATGGGTCTTCAGGTCAGCACCCCCTTCTGCATTCTTTTCCATCAAATCACTGACCTGTAAAAAGATACATAATAGTGTTTAACAATCACATGTTAAAATAAAATCAAAACCTCAAAGAACAAGACAAAAGAGGCAGCAGTATCAGCAGTCAAAAAAATCTCTGCGGACTAGAGTTATGTTATGCCCTCACCTGACTTTCTAATTCTATCAAACGCTGATTATTTCTCCTATTCTCTGCTGTTAGCATTTCATTACGTTGGTTTGCATCATCAAGTAGAGCCTGAACAATTGCTACTTTTTCTTCTTCAGGACCACGCTGGTTGAGCTTCAACAATTTGTTTTCATGTTCAAGACGCATTAAACGTTGTCTTATATCAGGGGGAATCATGCCCTCAGACATATCATCTCCTGCTGGGTTAGGGGAAACAGTGGGCTGAACTTGTAACTGAAGACATTTGAGTTCCTCATTATTTTCTCGCAATGTATCTCGCTCAAGTGTCAGCCTTTCTTTCTCTCTTTGTGCAGCAGTGAGCTTTTCAGCTGCTTTTCGACTTTCAAAAGCAGCCTTATCAGCACGTTTCGTTTCCTGAAATTCAAAAACACATGGTTAGAAAAGGCAAAGCAACAGAGGAACAGGTTATAACAGCACATCAGGTTAAAGACGCATACCTCAGCTAATTGTGCATGTAACTCTGCCACCTGTTTTTTATACTGTTCTAACTGAGGCCTCCAGGTTCCAGACTTTTTAACTTCATCCTCGAGCTGTAAATTCTGTTGAACAAGTTCTAGGTTTTTATCTTCTAGTAGTTTAAGTTGACGTCTCATGTCACTAGCTTCATCTAATTTCTTCTTGTAGCTAGCAATAGTTGCTTCATACTGTCCAACACGATCAGCAGTTTCACGTAAAATATCAACTTCATCTTTTAGATGCTGCGCTTCTTCAGCTTTGCGCTGTAGTTCATCTGTCCTAATTCGTAAATCTTGAAGTTCTCTTTCTTGAAGTTCTACTTTGGCTCGATAATCATCTTTGGAAGTTTCTACTTTATACAGCTCCTGATGAGGGAAAGAAGACAGGTTAGAACAAAAACACTCAGGCACAAATTTACATTGTCAGAAACTTATCAAACCTCTTTTACAGCATCCAGCTGCCTCCTCAGCTCTTGGACACGGTTACCACTGCCCACATTGGCTTCCTCCGCCTCCAACTGACGCAGACGGTCTTGAGCACGACGGTTTTCATGGAGCAGACTTGCCTTTTCTTCCTGCAGTAAACTAGCCTGCAGATCCAGTTCCTGGCATCGTCTCGCCAGTTCGTCCCTTGCTTCTACAGCTTGCTCCAGCTCAGCAAGAACCCTGGTTAATTGGGGACCGTCAGGATCAAGGCTGGGAGCCAGGCTAGCTGTGGCACTTCCGCCATTCCCTTCCACAGCTTGTATGCTCTGCATTATCACCTGCTGCACATGTTCCTCCATGGCCATGATCGCAGTTATGTAATCCTGTTTCTGGTTGCAGTTGACGGCACATCCCAGCACTAGCTGCAGCAACTTGCCAAGTTCTGCTTCATTTCCTTGCTCAGCAATTCGGTTGACATCTGGTTTGACACTGTCAGGTAGCAGCTGGTTGAAATTGTCTTGGTAGTAATCAACTATCTTCTCAACTATCTTCTTTAAGTTGCTAATCTTCAATCTCCAATTGTCACCGACATCTGTTTTGATCTTGGCTAGCCATGAACTTGTAAACCATTCAGGAGCGATTTGATTCAGTGCTTGAGCTACCGCAACCCCATCACTTGTTTCTTGTGGTGAGGAATGGGGTGCAGAAAGGTTCAATGTGTGAAGCCATGTCAACAAACTTTGACACAGCTCCATTTTGGCTTCAAAACGTGGATTTCGTTGGAGCATTCACAGCATAGTCTGAAAAACATAATCTAAATTAAAACTGATGGACATCAATAATTGGAAGAGGTCCTCTAGTAATTTATGAATCCCAAGCTCGTCTCATATGTACACCGATTGTGTAAATATATGTCACAAACTATTGTAACACTTTTGGTTTCAATCCACTGTCATAACATTGATTTCTAGGAAAAGCACCTATTTAAACTTAATAAGCGAATATAATAGTTGCCATAAGATCAAACATTTTTCTCCAGCTATAAAAGAACTGCAACAGGCATGCGCCGTAATTAAAATAAAATATAAAGAAAGCAGGGAAAGCAGACAATCATTGACAGGTTAGGCCTAGCCAATTATTCTATTCCCTGTCAAGTTTGCAAGCCAGGCCAGACACATTTCTTTTCCTTCTCCGAACAATAAATGTGATTTACCTTCGAAACTTACGAGACTAATAACTGCAAACCACAAACTTAATTCAAGTACAAGTCGCAACAACCACTTTGTGATTATCTGCTTTGCTGATAAAGTGGATGAAAAAGTAGGCGGATGCAGTGCGGGGGAGGGGAGAGGGAGAGGAGTGGGATGGGGGCGGGGGAAGGGGGGGGGGGAACCTGCGAACACTCTCTTCACTCGTTATGGGCACCGTGCAAAAGGTTCTGCGCATAGGTATAGCATCACAGTGGCGCCGCGTTTGAAATGCTGTATTATCTCCCGAATAATATAAAGACGATCAATAATTCTCGGAAGACAGGACTCGAAACCGACATGGAGCGCTCAAACTGATGAGGTGGGTGGACACCAATATTTTTCTGTGTTACAGGTTTGCGCAGTGTTTCGGCACTACCCCCGGGGTTGGCGCTGCGCTACCCCTGCCACCCCCACCCCGACTTTTTCTTACCCTGGCGCTTGCCACTCCCACCCTTGCGCGCTTCTTCCCTCTGTTCTTGCGGTAAACTGAGTGGTGCAGCAGCCTGGAGTCTGGGGAGCGCTTAAGCACATAGCTAGGGAGTACAGAACGGAGAGAGAGGAAGAGAGAGAAATGAAAGACGTTAGAACAACGTCACAGGCGGGGGGATTGCAACAAACACAAAACGGGGTCGGGCCACGGAGCGAAGTGACTCTATACTTATTTCTTTGTCTTCCCCGCTCCTTTGTCCCCCCTCTCTTCTCCCTTCCGTTTCCGATTCCTATTCTGACGACTACTGGGTGTGAAGGGCCTGGCCCGGGCCTCGGCAGGCACGGGTCTTGGCCACAGGGTCTACAGCGGCGGCCGAGGGCCATGGCCGGGGGCTCGGGTGTCACCCGGTGTCACCCGAGCCGACGGGCACCGAAGGCATCCGAAGGCACCGAAGGGAAGGTCCAAGAGGCAAGGGAGGGATTCGGCGCCAAAGCCAACCCAATACCCAGGCCGCCGTGTCGCGGCCACGCCCCTCCGCCCCGCCCACATTTGGACGCATACATTCCGTAATCGCGTGTTTTCGTCGAAAATATAATATAATAAAAATATAACAAACCCCCTCCGCGTGCAACATCGAGAAATAAGGTACTTCGAAGAAGACCGAAACGGAAGTAAGAGAAGTACTGACAAAGAAGAAAAACGCACGGGAAGTATGAGAAATTGCGTGTTCTGACCCCCGCATTTTCGGTGATAAACACGCGATTCACAGCTAGTTTTATTTTTGTCTTGACGACTTCTTACTGCCGTTTCGCGTCCCTCCGGATTACTCTATGTGTTGGGAGACGTCTCTCCATCGTCTCTACGCCGCGCGTGCCGTGGTATCGGTGGTCGCCGCGCCGCGCCCAGCGACGCCAGGCGCGGATCCAGGAGCCACTTGGGGGGGGGGGGGCAATGTACCACTTTTTGCCTACTTACAGGCGAAAAGTTGGGCGGGTTGCCTAAATTTCAGGCGCCCTTTGGGCGCCTTGGTAGCATCTTGGGGGGGGGGGGGGGCAAACCCCTTTGCCCCCCCCCCCCCTTGTATCCGCGCCTGAGCGACGCCGCCACTGCTGGTCAAAGTGCCGTCCCCTGGGGGCGTCGTTTTTCCTCATCATTCTCCGTCTCAATTTGGCGACCCACCTGAACAGTGCGGCGTGCGGCGGGCGGCTACTCTCGAGTGTACGGAGCAAGCGGGGGCGGGGGCGGGGGCGGGGCCGCGGGGGTGTACACAGCGGGCCGCGGGGGAGCAGCGGGAGCTGTGTTTCCCAAACTTTGCACCCGGACCCGGCTCGTGCTTGTGCCGTACTTCTTCGGGACGGGACGCACTCTCGGCACCATCCCCTCCCGGACCGCCCGTGCCCATCGGGTCCGTCGGGACTCAGCGGCAGCGGCGCGCCGCGTGGCGTCGCGTCTCCACCTCCGCCTCGCTGCTGGTCCTGTTCCTCCTCCCGGCCCAATATTCCCAAGGCGTCTCCGTCCAGCGCCCTATCTCTCTCTCTCTCTCTCTCTCTCTCTCTCTCTCTCTCTCTCTCTCTCTCTCTCTCTCTCTCTCTCTCTCTCTCTCTCTCTCTCTCTCTCTCTCTCTCTCTCTCTCGCTCTCTCTCCCGCTCTCTTCCGCCCGTAGTGTATACGATGCCAGTTTCGCCGAGTTTCCGCACAGAGACAACGGGGGCATAAAGCACAGCCATGCAGTGAGAGGGGGGGGGGGGAGATGCGGGGCCTAGGCGTGCAGTATCGCTGGCCGCCGTCGCGTGATTGCGGGGTGTCTCTACCCCCCCCCCCCCCTCCCTCCTCCTCCTCCTGCTGCAGGTCCTGGGCCGGTGCCAGCGACGGCGTCGAAACGGCCGCTGGAATGCCACTGTCGTCCTCCCGCACGGCCATAACCCTGGACCCTGGCCGTCGTCATCGCCGGGGAGGGGGTCGCAAACGGCGTGCCATATGCCTTCCCCGTGCCGTCGTGAGTAGTCGTGAGGGCTCTGGCAGACGCGTGTCAGCCGCGGACAGCCGAGCGCCTGTGAGCGCCAGGGTAGGCCGGCCCGCACGACACGCGTGCACGCACGAGTGGAGAGTGCCTACACAACAGGCGCCATCTGTATCCCGACTGTGCACGCACGGAATGGATGATCCCAGAGGGAAGCGTTCACGCACGAACCACGTGACCTGTCTTCGAATCTCTCGCAGGGCGTGGGAGTTGGGAGCGGTGTTGGAAGCAAACTGTCGTTGGCCCGGGCCTGAGTCTCCCCGAGACTGCTCAGGTCCGGTGGGTTCGACTCCCACAGACGGCTCCCAGCACCGCTCCCCGAATCAAGTGTCACGTGGTTCCTGGACGGCCTCCACGACCCTGGGGTCCGTCGCGGGGAATGAGCAGAGGCTGTCATTTTTTTCCCCCCCCCCCTTCCACCCTTTTTTCCCTCCTTCTCCCCGCGACCCCCAATGAATTCTGGATCAGAGTGTGAGCTCACATGGCTGTCAGCACAGTCGCAGAGCGCGTCCGGGGGCGGCCGGGGGTGTCCGGGGGCGGCCGGGGGCGGCCGGGGGCGGCCGGGGGCGGCGGCTCCAGAGGCGGTCGCGTCGCGGTATATTCATCATGGCCTGACCTTGGTCCCGGGGAGGAGTCTGATATTTATGACCGTAAACACTACATCCATCAGGAGATGTCGCGGAAATAGGTCACGTGGCGTCGCCGCGAGAGGACGCTGCATACCTTCAGGGGCAGAGCAGCCCCCGTGCGCCAGTGGAGTTCATGTCACATGTCACGATGGGGGAGAGAATAAGACGGCTGCTAGTATATGAAAAAAATTGAAAGTACGAAAAATTACTCGACCGGTATTCGAACCCGCGCCCTGAGAATGAAGGATGAAAATTCCCGTTTTTTTTTCTTTGCCGTCCGCTGGCGCCGCGACACGGCCGACAACGCCCGCTACGCCGTTTTGCCAGAAACTTGCCTAACCGATGTCGATGCCTGTCAATGCCGCTGATAAATGCGACTTTGGCTCGCTTTGTACCTGCAATTTTTCATAGGGCGGAGGCGAGTGCGAGATATAGAGGTGACGTCTCCGGCGGAGAAAAGGAGAGGGAGGAGGGAGGGGGGGGGGGGGAGGAGGGGGCCGCGAGAGACCTGGTGGTGGGGATGCGGAGGTGAAGGAAGAACAATAATTCAGAGCCAAGTATGATAAAAGTTCTGCGGGACGCGGTTTAAAAAAAAAAGGATTTACATTTCGCCAGCCAACTGCAACCAACGCAGGCATTAGTAAAAAGAGAAAGAAAGAGGGAGAAAGAAAGGGTAGGGGCGAGTGGAAGCCGCGGGCCTCCCGTGTGTTGTATACGTGACAATAAACTAACGGCGTGGAAATTAAATGTGATACATAACACGGAGACAATAAGTGTTTTCGTGTCAACATCCGGGGGTAAGCGAGGGAGAGAAAGAGGAAGGAAAAGAGACGGAGAGGGAGGGAGGGGAGGGAGGGGCGGATTTGTTATTGCCTCCCGTTTATTCCCCGCAGCAACCTCCCGCCGCTGCCGCTCGCCAGAGTGTATTAGAATACACGATGTCACAATCTGTTTTCTGCGGAGCCGCACGGAGCCAGCGCGGTTGTGCGCAGTGGTAGCACCGGAAGTACCGCGGCGCCACCTGGGGGCCAGGAACGGAACCACACAGAACGTGAAAGAGTAAAAAGGTGCAAGCCGGCTGCCGCGCCAAAGGTGGAGTTCCAGCACCAGTCCCGTCCCAGCGGTCTGTAAGCGAGGCGAGGCGGACGCACAAAGTCGCTGATTTGCCATAACACCCGAGGCGTTACGTGATTTTTAAACGGCCGCTGCGCTGCGCACGCGGTGAACTCAGTTTACATCTGGACCTGCGGGATGGTGGGCGCGCCTGCGGAAGTTGGCCTCTGGAACCGTGTTGTGTCCTACCGCGTTCCCACCTAGTGTTCCGAATCGGGCGGGCGAGCCGGGCTACGCACATCTTCTGTCTCACTCCCGCTCACTGGCGTCAGACAGGTGCGAGAGAGACAGAGGACGAGCGTAACCCGGCTCGCCCGCTCGATTCGGAACACTATTCCCACCCACCCTGCTTGACTGCCCTCTCTCTCTCTCTGTCTCTCTCTGTCTGTCTCTCTCGCTCTGTCTCTCTGTCTCTCTCTCTTCCTGTTTCTGTCTTTCTCCCTCCCTCTCTCTCTCTCTCTCTCTCTCTCTCTCTCTCTCTCTCTCTCTCTCTCTCTCTCTCTCTCTCTCTCTCTCTCTCTCTCTCATAGCTAAATATTCGCGTTGGTCCCTTCTAGCTCGGTGCGAACGTGAAGCCGCATAATGTTCAGCATGCAGATTCGTCCCGAGTACCAGTAATGCGAGTGTGTGTGTGTGTGTGTGTGTGTGTGTGAAAGGAATCAGCGCTTCCCTCAACACACACATACACGCACTCGCCAGAGTCAACACGTCTAACTGCCTCGGTGGAGATCCAGTTTGCATTTATTAAAAATAATTAGTGTATTTAAAAAAAAAAACACAACAAAAACGTTTTTGATGTATTTTGTACACGACAAAAAATGGAAAAGCTGGGAGCATTTTTATGACGCGTTGAAAAAATATAGTCGTCTCGAAAGGATACGTCCACATTTTTGTGCTGACTGACAGTAACACCGAACCGAACAGTGCGGGCACCAAAGCGCCTGCGAGCGACACGGTAGGCCAGCCCGTACGGCACGCGTGCGTTGCACGGGTCGGGATTGCCTACCCACCGGGCGCCGTGTGAGGTAGGCAGCGCGGCCACCGGGCGCGCACACCGAGACTGGAAATTAGGCAGCGCCGAACGCACGGCATCAACGAACTCGTCTTTCAGTCGCCCCAAAGTGCGAGGGGCTGTGCGTGGGAGAGAGACAGGGAGGGTGGGGGCTGCGAGGCGCGGGACAGAGACGCAGCGCGCACTTGGCGTGGCGGAGCGCGCAGAACTTGTTCTGCTGTTGTCGGAGGTGCGCGGACGGGACGGGGGCGGGGACGGCCGGTGCATATCGGGTTCTGTGTGTAGCGGCAGCTCGGGAAATGAAAGTGCTGCTTGATATGTCGAACGCTGCGAGAATTAATTACAGCGGACCGAGGAGGAAATGTGAGCAGCATTCCATTCCCGGAGCGCAGCGCGGCGCACCCGTCCGATACCATCCTCCTTCCCCCCCCCCCCCCCCCCCCGTTCTACCCTGCCGCATCCCGCCCGCCGGGGCGAATCCGACAGCACGTAGAAAAAAAAAATAATTCAAATGAGAATACAACCTGGGATTTCAAAAAATAATCAAAATAATAATAGAGAAATGATTTGATCGCCTGCAAACTTCAGACAAACAAATGTTTAAAATTAAAAAAACCTCGCTTCATAGAAAATAGGTATTCATTCCCAAAATCACCAGTCACTTCCAACGTTTTTTTTTCTTTCGAAAACGTTTCCTCGCCGTGTATTAAGCTGTGCGTCGCTCACCCTCAGTGATAATGAAGGTCCGGGCAGCCAGCGCGCGGCAGACTTGCGACCAGGAAATGACCGGCCGGGCCTTTCGGTAATATGTACCGCGCCTCGGGCGCATCACCCCTTTTGTCACCCCTCTTCTCTCTCTCTCTCTCTCTCTCTCTCTCTCTCTCTCTCTCTCTCTCTCTCTCTCTCTCTCTCTCTCTCTCTCTCTCTCTCTCTCTCTCTCTCTCTCTCTCTTACACTCTGGAGCGTCCATTGTGCCCTGAGATGTAATATACACAGTGCTGATTTAAGCCCTTCGTCAGAGAAGCTGGTCGGGGGCGGTGAGCGGCGACATAAACACTCACAGAAAAAAAGTGAAGGATAAAAAAACATTTCAATCAAAAGGAACAACAATTTTTTTCCGAATTTTCAAAATTTCGGCGAATCACGCGTCTTCTTTGCCGAGTGTCGTCACAACCGTAACTTATTAACTCCGCAGGGGCTGCGGTGGTGCGGCTCCCCAGGATTACACAGAGCTTATTTTCGCGTGCGAAAGAAAAATAAAAACGAAGAAAAAAAGCATAGCTTCCGCTCCCCAGGGCGGGTGTGGGGGCGTTGGCGGACGCGTGGCGGTCGCGTGGCTGTCGTGTGCACCATAATTGGGCGGTACAAGCTAGCAACACTTTTCTGCTTCGTTTTTAATAAAGCCCGTCCACGCCGCGGTTGTTGGGTCTGCGAGCGGCTTGCTGTTGCTGGCGGGTAAAATTTGATACGCTGCCGCCCATAATATGGCTAAGCCATGCGTCTCATTACCCCGCACAGATATTAAAGCAAGGCGGAGGAAAACTGAATACGGATAGGAAGAGTTGAAGAAGGGGGCGGTGCGTTTCTTTATCAGCCGATTCTGATCAGATATGAGAATGCAGGATGTGTTATTTAGCTGGGGATCTGAAGGTTGCGGAGCAGTGTGAGGGTTAGGGTCGGTTGCTTGCCGGCTTCCCGCCTGTCGATTGGCGATGATGGACGACTGTAGACGAGACCCACGCAAGTGCGCCCGGCCGCCTTACCCAGCCGCCCCCGGCCGCCCCCGTCCGCCTGCCTCCAGCTACCTCCAGCCGTCCCAAGCCCCCCCCCCCCCCTCCCCAACTCCCCAATCCAGCTTCATCATGGAGTCGCCGCCGCTGGGTTCATGTTAAAAAGTGAAATCAACTTCAAAAACAGACAGCCACACGCTGCTACCCTTGAAAAAAAAAAAGAAGTTGCAGTCAGATTTTTTTCTAGATGATTCTAGTGACGGACTGGATGATTCTAAAAAAGGAAGTCGTAAAAAGGAACAAGGAACACCACACCATAAGGAGGACGATGTGTGTGTGTGTGTGTGTGTGTGTGTGTAGAGAGAGAGAGAGAGAGAGAGAGAGAGAGAGAGAGAGAGAGAGAGAGAGAGAGAGAGAGAGAGAGAGAGAGATATGGTCGTGGGATGGAAGGGGGAGGGGACACGCTATATTGTAAAGCTCTTGTATATCACGCGCCCAAGGGTCTGCCCAGCCCTACCCCGGACGGTCGGGTTGGGGGCGCACGCTGAATTTCACGCTGGCAATGTATATGAGCCTATCAGGGGGAGGGGGGGGGGAGCCTAGCCGAGCGCCTTGAGCGGAGAGAGAAAGGGGTAGAGAAAAGGGTGGGGCAGTGTTGGGGATGGGAGCGGGATAGAAGAAAGATGGGGGTGTCGGCTTGGTGGATTGTTGAGGTGCTTGTGAGAGGGGGAGGGGGTAAGCGGAACCCCGTCGCCAGCCCGTCAAGCCGCACGGCCGGTTGCCCCCCCCCCCCCCCCCCCCCCCCCCAGCTGAGGAGGGCTCGGTATGGATATCCCGACCCGTCCCTCTGCAAAGCCCGCCTGCTTACGTTCCCGTGGCCCTATGACAAATTTAGACAAAATGATAACGCGACGGCGGCGTCGGCGGGAGTCGAACCGTCGACGACTTGCGGGGCGCGTCGGCCAGGGCCCGGCGGCGGCGGAGGCGGCGCCGGCGGCGGCGGCGGCGGCGGCGGCGGCGGGGGAGTTGGTCGTGTTCGAAAACGCGGCCACACAGTCAGCAAGCGCATCCCCTCATTCCACGCACAAACACAAAAGGAGATGGGCACACACACACACACACACACACACACACACACACACACACACACACTTCTTCTTCTCCTCCCCTCTCTGTCCCTCGCCCGCGTATGAATGGATACATAAACACAGCTAACGGAAGCGGCCGTATTTTCGTTTGCCAAACACGTTAGCAGTGGGGGAGGCCAGGCGCTGCTGGTGTGGTATTGGTGACAACGGGGAGGAGGGGGATGGGAGGGGGAAGGGGGTTACCTCCCCGGTGTCTCCAATCGCGAAATGGGGTAGGTGGCGAGTGGGGCGTGCGTGCGTGCGCGCGCGCTGCGCTGGGAGTGTGTTTGGGCATCCCTGCGGTCGCGTGCGTGAGTGCGTTTCCTAAAGGGCTTAAATTCGAAAAGTTTGCTGTTTGGGAGGACGGCACCACCGGCACCGTACGCAGCGCCGTGTAAATGAGAGAAGAAACTTTTTCAAACTCATACGGCGATGAACATATGGGGCTATTCATGTATTTATTGATTAATTACAATCAAGCGAGCGAGCGACGCGAATTTTGAACCCTTAAGGACTAAAACTAGCACTATGAAACACTTGACATAAATTCGCCTGCGATTGGCCCTTGGGCAGCCTTAGTTACGTCACACTTGCTAAGGGGGGGTGGTCCATTTCAAGTGTGACAGCCCTCACATGCATGGGAAGGTAAGGTTAGCCCAGTGACAATAGGGAGGTGAGGTAAAAATGTTGGCGACAATGTAGTGTGACGAAATATGTGAACAGCCCCTAAATCGAAAAGACCGTAACGTTTACGTGTGTTTTCAGTGGCATGCACGAATTTTCGAGGTAAGGGGGGGGGTCCAACGGACACACCCGCAAACATCTCCATCACTCACCGTGAGTCAACAACATCCAGCACGTGCGAGTGACAACAGTATTAGGGCAAGCGGCCCGGACAGGGGGGGGGGGGGGGGAAGGGGGAGAGGGAGAGGGAGAGAGAGAGAGAGAGAGAGAGAGAGAGAGAGAGAGAGAGAGAGAGAGAGAGAGAGAGAGAGAGAGAGAGAGAGAGAGAGAGAGAGAGAGATGGGGAGGGGGGCGACAAGATGGTGCGGACCTGTGCGGATATTCGGTACAAAGCGGGACGTGTTCCAGTTGCCGACGTGCGCGCCGGCCAGAACCGGCGTCAGGCGAGCGCACTGGACCCCCCCCCCCCCACCCCATTCTCCACATCCCCGCCCACACAGTTCTTGCGGTAAATGAATTAACACAATAAATTACCCCGTGCGTGATTGCTCTCCCATGTGCCAACAGATTTCGCATCCCGCCATCGCGCCCGGCCGGCGCCCCGCCTCGGCTGTGAATGGCGGACCCCACCTCCTCCTCGGTCCGAATCTGGATCCAAAATCTGAAATCTGAAATCTAAAATCTGAAATCTAAATCTGCATTCAAACACGCCATCATCCCGACTCACTCGGCGCCCGCAGCAGCCACAGCAGCAGCAGTAGCGACCGCCAAGGCGGTGTGGCGTGTGCGCTCGGCTGCGCAAACCTTCCCTGCCGTCGCCTTTCTCCCCACCCCGATAAAGTTCGCATTATTTTCTCACATTAGCTGGCCCATAAAATCACGTTCGGGCTCCTCGGCGGCTTGGCAGGGGGGCGGGGGAGGGGGGGGGGGGGGGGGGCTCATGGCGTCGCAGCATCGCCGTCCCCCTCGTCGCCGACCAAGGCGGGGGATGCAGGACGCCAAGACGGCCGTTTGGCCGTATAAACCGTTTCGATATATCGGCTTTCTATAGCGGGCGGCTGGGCTTGGTGGTGCCGGGGCCGGTCCCGGGGCTCCCAGCCGCCGTGCAGTTTGCCGCCGCCTTTACTCCCCCCCCCCCCCCTCCTGAGGGTCGGAGGGCAAACGCTGTCGACACACCCTCATTCCCCCGACCCCCGCAGGGCTGCAATCCATGCAGCATCTCACGGTATTACCCCCCCCTCCCCTTCCCCACCTCATCTCACCGCCCACACCTTATTAGGTACAGCGAGTTTGCAGCGTCCAGAAATTACGTAACGGTGCCTGGCGAGCGCGGGATAGAGCGAGACAGAAGATGACAAAGACGTGGAGGGAGGGGGGTGGGGTCCTTGTGGAAGGACACACTTGCAGAGGCGGCGAATCAACTTCGAATTTGTGCGGTCCAGGACAGAGCGGGGGAGGTAAAGGGTAGTAGAAGGGTAGGGGAGGCTTACTGGGCAAAACCAAGCGAACCGTCGTACGATTGGCAAATCCCACGGGGGGGGGGGGGGGGGCAAAAATGTTAAGCTCCGAGGGGCTTACCCGAGAGCCTCTGCTGCGTCTGCTGGACAGAGACAGCGCGCGAGGGGCGCAGGGATGAGAAATTAGTCAGAGCACGTGATGTGTCAATCAGTACCATCGGTTTTCACCCAAACATGAAAACTGCGGGGGGGAGAAAAAAGAATCGATGGACTTATCTTTTGTTCGTGTAACCTGGGGTTCAAATACCCTGTCTCGTGACGCCGCCCGTATCGGCGCATAGCGTCACAGGGCCCCGCCCCACCCCGCCCCTGCATGGTCTCGTCCCGTTCCCACATTCTTGTCCCCTCTTTTCTCGGTTGGTCGTCTCCTACCTGCACAGCCCCCCCCCCTCCCCTCCCCCGCAGCGGGTATACGACTTTAGAAACAAGGCAGCGAGGACGGTACGCGGGCCGGCGGGGGACGGCCAGAGATAGCTCTGTGTTTTATGATCTTGTTTTAGGGAATCGTTCTGCTCCCCCGCCGCCCCCGCCCCCCCCCCGCCCCCGCCGCCCCCGCCGCCTTCGGGTCCGCACCGCTGGACCAATCAGCTTGCGTGGGTCTCCGGCCGAGCCCTCTGCGCTGCTTGTTTTGATAGAACGACGGAGCAGGACTCCGAGGGCGACCTCCCCGTGTGAGTCTTTTGTGTGCTACTCGTCAGATGTGTCGATGTGTGTATGTGTGTGCGTGTACGTGTGTGCCTCATGCCTATTTAGGCGTGCGTGAGAACACAGAAGTTTTTTTTTTTTTTTTTTTCTTTTTTGGAGGGGGAGGGGAGGGGCTGAAAATCATATCACAGGATAGAAAAATTTCCAACCCTACCTTATTTGAAATTTTCCATACAAAAAAAAAGGGAGGAGGGGGTGACGGTGTGATTCGTAGAATTCTTCATTTAGCGACCGGTCCTGGGGAATGCGATCGTCCTTGGCCGTGTTACCGTGCCCAGGAAGCGCAGCGCGCTGCTCCTTGTTTTATTCTTCTCAGTCAGGCTCTCTCTCTCTCTCTCTCTCTCTCTCTCTCTCTCTCTCTCTCTCTCTCTCTCTCTCTCTCTCTCTCTCTCTCTCTCTCTCTCTCTCTCTCTCTCTCTCTGTCCCACTCTCTCACGCACACACCTGTCACTGCCGCCCCGCCAGGCGCCAGGCCTGCATGCGACTCGGCGTGCTTGCCGCTGTGAGGTGGCAATGCCGAAAACCACACGAGGAGGGGAGGGGGGGGGGGGGGCGGGTGGAGGAGAGAGGGAGGGGGCGGGGGGCCGCCGCCAAGGCGTCGTAGGGACAGGGGGTGGGAGGCTGGGCTGGACCTCCCCCTCCCTGCCCGGGCGGGGCGGGCTGCTAGCGCTGGGGCGGGGAAGGGAGGGGGGCGGGGCCCCCGTGCCGTGCCCGTGCCGTGCGCGCGCCTCTGCCGCCCCGGCAGTCGATCGGTAACGCTGGTGGGGCGCGGACAGGCAGTGGACGACGGGACGGGACGGCTCCCCGAGACCCCCGACGAGAGGGCCTGCCGACGTGAGGGTAGCGCCACGGCCAGCGCCACGGCCAGCGGCACGGGGGGCGTCAGAGGCGGCGGGACCGGGGCGCGGCCGTGCGGGAGCGGCGCGGAGGCGGTGCGGGGGCGGCGGTGCGGGGGCGGCGCGGAGGCGGTGCGGCGCGGCCAGGACAGCATGTGCCGGCGGGGCGGCCGCCGGAGGACGCGGCACGGAGTGACATGCACGTCGTGATCTGAGGGTCATGAGGGTCCCTCCCGGGCCCGGCTGGGGCGGCGGGGGCCTCGGGGCCGGCGGCGTGGGCCGGGGCACGGGCTGCGGCGCGTGGCCCGCCATCCGGGCCTGGCTGCTGTCCGCCCTGGTGGTGCACGGCGCCGTCGCGGGCAACCCGGACGCGAAGCGTCTCTACGACGACCTGCTCTCCAACTACAACAAGCTGGTCCGGCCCGTGGTCAACACCAGCGACGTTCTGCGCGTCTGCATCAAGCTCAAGCTCTCGCAGCTCATCGACGTGGTCAGTAGTGCAGCCGGTTACGAGCTGGCCACAAGCGCCGAGGCCGAAGGTTCCCGGTTCGAATCCCACCCGCGCCCACGAAGGCTCCCCCCTCGCGGGTCGCGGGCCCTCCGCCTTTTCTCAGGGCGGGTTCCTCCCTCCGAGCGCCCGACAGTCACCGGATAGGCAACCGCACGGCTTGGCGGCCCGGCGGGTTGCCTACCCCGGACTCCACAGGCGCCTGCAGGTCCAAGTCGGAAGGAATCGTGCATCGTATGCGGGCAATTACACTCTTGATACCGTCGGCATTTCATGAGATGCAGTTTTATTTAGTGGAATTTAAATCCATGACGATTGTGAAAAAAAATTCATAACGCAATATTAAAGTTCCTACAGCACAGAAGTTTTTTTTTCTTTTTTTAAATCTTCCGGGAATGGTGGCAGTAGGGCAGCCTCCCCTGCCTGGCTGTCTGGCTGCCGTTGGCCGCCGCTAACGTACAGTAGAAGGCCCTGCGTCCCGTCGACGACGTATGGTTTCTGTCTCCACGAACTGGGACTGTCGTAAGCGGATTCACTGCTGGCGCTTAAACGGGGTCGGCGTCGGCCGGGATTCGAACCCGGAACTCCGCAGCCGCGTGTGTAGCGCACTGTTTTATCCGGAGCGGGCGGGATGGTCGAGCGACCATGAATATCCGTTATCACCTGCACGTGTGTGTGTGAATACACGACGGCGACGCGGCGCGGGAGCGGGAACCCCTCGGCGGGAAACTCGACTAAATTCAAATTCAGGCGTGGTGCTGTCGGGGGCTGGAAATCTGCTCTGCTCGTACACGGGCGCACACCCCGACATCGTATGAAACTCGGGAGAGAGAGAGAGAGAGAGAGAGAGAGAGAGAGAGAGAGAGAGAGAGAGAGAGAGAGAGAGAGAGAGAGAGAGAGAGAGAGAGAGAGAGAGAGAGAGAGAGAGGGGGGGGGAGAGACTGATAAAAAACGGGGAGGGACCCCGCCTCTGATGATGCTGGCAACGTCATTAGCTATACGAGTGTGAGAGAGAAAGAGCCACGCATGATGTATATATGAATTCACATATCAGCTCTCCCTCCTCTCTCTATCTTTATTTTTTAAAAATTACATTTACATGTGTGCATGCCCAGGCTGGATTTTCTTCCTCTCGCCGAGAGAGAGAGAGAGAGAGAGAGAGAGAGAGAGAGAGAGAGAGAGAGAGAGAGAGAGAGAGAGAGAGAGAGAGAGAGAGAGAGAGAGAGAGAGAGAGGCAGATAGTAAGCACGGCGACTGCGCGTGGAAATATTCACGCCACACGAAAAGCGCGACACATGGCAACAAATTATTCCCGTAATGAGCAATCAATAATGCGTGATTATTATTTCATGTATGCGAGGGCAGCCAGCATGGCGAATGCAGGGGTCCGCTCGCGGGGTAGTACTGTGCGGGGAACACGGTGGACAATTATTCTACACCACGCTGAACCACACGAAAGATCACGCGACGGGAGCAAAACAAAAATTAAAAGAAGAAAAAACCCTGTTTTTTTATTTTAAAAATCGTCAATGGCATCGTTATCACCACTCGTTATCACCTGTGAGACCCTCTCGAAAATGAAACTGAGCTGCTAGGCTGTGGCGAACCGGACGACGAGTGGGGGGAGGGTGCGCATAGCTGAGTGGTTCCGCGTACGGCGTTCAGTTGCATTTCTTTCTCATTTTCTTTTCGCACGTGGTGGTGATCCATAAATGATAATTAATCGAACCTGAGCGCAGAACTGAATAAACTCGCCGTTCCGGTCCACGAAGGTGGCTGCAAGGGCTCGGCAACGGCCGGCCCCTGTGAGCGGCCCGCAGCGCGCCCTAGTGGCGGCGACATGTATTATTCACTACCACCGTTAAAGTGCTGCGAAAAATTCATCTCTGTGTTTGTATGCCCGTGTGTGTATGAGAGAGAGAGAGAGAGAGAGAGAGAGAGAGAGAGAGAGAGAGAGAGAGAGAGAGAGAGAGAGAGAGAGAGAGAGAGAGAGGCAGAGAGAGAGAGAGAGAGAGAGAGAGAGAGAGAGACAGAGAGAGAGAGAGAGAGAGAGACAGAGACAGAGAGAGGGGGGAGGGGGAGCTGTCTGCTGACACCACTTTGATAATTCAGCAATAGCCAGGCCGGCCCTCGCCGCTGTGCACAAACGAGTCCACCCTTACGCTAGTCAGTGCAGTCGAGCCGAGCCGCGCCGAGCCGAGCCGAGCCGAGCCGAGCCGAGCCAAGCCGAGCCGAGCCGGTCCGGTCCGGACCGACCAGTGCACCGACGCTCGGCGCGGCTCGGACACCGAGTGGGCTCGGCCTTGGCTCGGCCCTGCCCTACCCTCTCACCTCAAGTATATATACGATTTCTTGTTACATCGCTGCGTCGTTTCTCGTGCAACCCCCTTTGCAGTGCATATGTGAACTACAGCGCACTACTGCTACTGCAGTGTAGACTACGGCGCACTACTGCAGTGTAGACTACAAGCGCATTACTACAGTGTAGACTTCAGCGCACTACTGCAGTGTAGACGCCGCGCCGTCACTGTAGTGCAGTCGTCCGGATCTGGGTCACCCCCGTGTAACCCGTGCCGGATTGGCGGGGGCGGGGCGGCGGGTCTCGCGGCGAGGTCCCGAGGGACTCTTCCTCGAGCCGGCCGGGATAGCGCCCCGGGTTCTAATACCGGTGGCGGCCAAAAGGGATCTCGACTCTCGGCGGCGCGCGCCTTTCAGCCGCCGTGCTCAGAGACAAAGACTCTCTCCCTTCTCTCTCATTCACTGCCCCACCCTGGTGCCGGCCCCCGGGAGCGGCGGGCGGCGGGCGGCGGGCGGCCACACCCCGGCCAGACCAGTGCACTCCAAATTACTCCCATTACGTTACTGTCGCTGACGGCCGGGGGGAGGGCCGGGTGGACTGTCGGGTGGACTGTCGGGTGGACTGTCGGGTGGACTGTCGGGTGGACTGTCGGGTGGACTGTCGGGTGGACTGTCGGGTGGACTGTCGGGTGGACTGTCGGGTGGACTGTCGGGTGGACTGTCGGGTGGACTGTCGGGTGGACTGTCGGGTGGACTGTCGGGTGGACTGTCGGGTGGACTGTCGGGTGGACTGTCGGGTGGACTCTCGGGTGGACTCTCGGGTGGACGGCCGGGGGGAGGCACCGAGTGCCGCCACGGTCGCCACGTTCGCCCGGCTGGGGCAGCGCAGCACAGCGCATTGAGGACCTGCTTTCACTCCCCAAAAACCAGTTCGCGGTCCGCGCGGCCGCCCGGGGCCCGGAGTCCGGGGGGCCCGCGGGGCGCGGCGCAGCGCGGCGCCCGGCCCTGGTGGATATATGTCCGCCCGAAAATGCCGGGCGTGACGTCCCCGCGGCCGGTGACTAACATCCCAACATTATTCCTTTCCTCGCACAATCGCGTAATTTATTGGCCCCCCCTCCCCTGCGCCCCGCTGGCCCCGCTGGCCCCGCGTGCGCTTGCCGTGTCAGCGAGGCCCTAATTCCTGCCCCGCGGCTGATGAGGGATGGCCGCCCTTTGCCGCCCACTATGTTTGGACGGATTTTCATTGCCGGGAAAAAAAAAAAAGAAAACCTCGCAGCGTGCTCATTCATGTTGTTGTTGATGTTGACTGCTGATGGCTGAGATTGAAAGATTCAGCGCTCCAGCTTCAGCTTTGTGGTTACGAGGCTTTTTACGACCGAATACGATCACGGAAGTTAGTGCGCGGCCACGCCGAGTGGTCTCAAACTTCAAAACGTTTGGACGGTAAAATTCTGAATGCGAACAACCGAACCCTGATTCACCCTCGTGGGGTCCTCGTGCCGCTCCGTCCGGGGCCCACCGCCCATCACTGTTCTCATAATTCGCGCTCCATCCGCGGTCACGGCCGCCGCCCCGCGCCGCCCCCTGCCGCCCCCGCCCCTCCGGTCCGGCCCGGTGTCGGCTCCGGCCCGGGGTCCATTTTTCAGCGTGTTCCACTTCCTATTGGCATGAAATATTCATTTGGGAGCACGTCGGCGTGGTGGTGGTGGTGGTGGTGGTGGTGGTGGTGGTGGTGGTGGTGGTGGTGGTGGTGGTGGTGGTGGTGGTGGTGGTGGTGGTGGTGGTGGTGGTGGTGGTGGTGGTGGTGGTGGTGGTGGTGGTGGTGGTGGTGGTGGTGGTGGTGGTGGTGGTGGTGGTGGTGGTGGTGGTGGTGGTGGTGGTGGTGGTGGTGGTGGTGGTGGTGGTGGTGGTGGTGCACGGCCGCAGCCCGGCGGCCAGCACTGACGGGGGAGTGGCATCAGCGCTGCCGTCGGGTTGGCTGACCTGACCCCCGCCGACCGGGTGGAAATTGGCGGTCGCTGTCCAGCCGCTGTCGCCGTGATCCTGGCCGCCGCGTTGCGGGCCCCGCTCCATATGGATGGCCGACAAGCCCCCGCGCGGGCATTAGCGTCCTTTTCCCTGCTGCCGGGGGCGGCCGGGGGCGGCCGGGGGTGGTCCGCGCCGCAGCTGCCCCTAGGGCCCGCGGGGGCACGACAGAGAAGATGAAGGCTGGGATTAGCGTCGTGGCCGTCGCCGGCGGTTGGTACTCCTGGAGGCCCCCGCCTCCTCCGCCTCCGCCCCGGCGTCGTGCCATTTCCGAGACTCTTTGTCTCGACGATGTCGTCGTCCCGTCCCGTCCCGTCCCGCCCAGGGCTCCGAGTGTGAGGCAGTCAGTGTCGCCAACCTCTTCAACCGCGAAGCAAAGCACGGCTCGGCCCGGTGCGGGGCCCAGCGCCAGGCCCAGGAGCGGAGAGGCTAGACTCGAAATGTACCTGGGACAAGACACCCCCATTTCCACTCCCACTCCTACTTCCTACCCTGGTGCCGGGCTGGGCTGGGCTGTGCCGGGGTCGTGGCGACGCCCTTGGGGGCTGCTGCTGCCGCTGCTGCTGCCGCTGCTGCTGCCGCTGCTGCTGCCGCTGCTGCTGCCGCTGCTGCTGCCGCTGCTGCTGCTGCTGCTGCTGCTGCTGCTGCCGCTGCTGCTGCCGCTGCTGCTGCTGCTGCTGCTGCCGCTGCTGCTGCTGCCGCCGCCTCTGCTGCTGCTGCTGCTGGCGCCGCCGCCTCTGCTGCCGCCGCTGCTGCCGCGTCTCTTGTCTCCATTTTTCCATTTCCCATTTTCTACTCTGCGCCCATCTGCAAGACAGACAGAGACAGGGAGATAGGGGGAGAGAGAGAGAGAGAGAGAGAGAGAGAGAGAGAGAGAGAGAGAGAGAGAGAGAGGAGAGAGAGAGAGAGAGAGAGAGAGAGAGAGAGAGAGAGAGAGAGAGAGAGAGAGAGAGAGAGAGAGAGAGAGAGAGAGAGAGAGAGAGAGAGAGTGTGTGTGTGAGAGAGAGAGAGTAAGGTCCTCGTATCCCCGGTCTCTCTCCCCTTCTCTGCCCAATGCGGTGGGTGCGACAGATACCCGGAGTGGCGCCACGTCGCGACGAGTGTACCTTAAGGGTGGTGGACCCCGCACAGATGGCATTTAATTTTTCTTTCAGGCAAGCGTAAAGTAATGAGAAAGAATGGACAGCTGTGCAGCTCCCTGTGCCCGCCGCGCCCTCACGGCACTTGGCCGGCACTCGCGGACCGGAAGACAAGCACAATTAGCGTGTCGCGGGTTCGAATACTGGCTGGGCTGCTGAGGGGCCACTGAGCCGCCCAGCCCAACAGCTCTGCCGTGGCTGGTTTGCCTTTCTGCTACCGGCGCTGGTTGGTATGCAGCCGTGCCCCGCCTCTACACGGCAGGGCGTCGCTCTGTCCTTGTCCCCCCCCCCCCCCCCTTCTCTCTCTCTAATCCCCAGGCCCGCCCCTCGCCCAGCCGGCGGCCCCTGAGGGTTGGCTGCAGGCTGCGGGCCCGTGCACGTACAGAAAGAGAGAGGGGCCGGGGGGGGGGGGGGACTGCGGGGGTGGCAACGCTAGCGCAGCCCTAGGACGAGCCCAGCCCCTTTGGGTGTGCCGGCCCCGCTGCCCCCGGCCCCGCTGCCAGCGCTTGGTATGCAGCCGGCTCTCTCTCTCTCTCTCTCTCTCTCTCTCTCTCTCTCTACTTTACTCTCACCTCTTCCCTCCGTCTATCTTTTTCGTCTCTTTCGTCTCTGCCTTTCTCTCTCCCTCTCTCAGGCAGTGTCGCCCCATATGTGCGTGAGAGGATGCAGCAATGCAATAAGTCTTGCGTCCCAAAATAATAAAAAAAAAAGAACAATCTGGGCCGCCAACTATATATGTCTTACGTGGGAAAAAAATCATGAAACAAAAATCTGGACTTCTAGCTCTAGTATTGGAACCCGTCTTTGCCATAGAAGCTCGAAACTCAGAGACCGCGCAATCAGGGCCCGCGGTCAAAATTTAAAACAGAGCAGCCCGCTCACTCCTATAGGGCAAGTAGTATGCAACGGACTTGCGTGTCTGAATTTTTCCTTTTTTTTTCCCCGCCCGACTTTCCCGCCCCTTTCATCTCCAAGTTTACGCAGTGGCCGGTTGGTGCCACTGACTGCGTTTGCATTCTCTCAAGGCCGGCTGGGAGGAGGAGCAGGCGGCGTGGCGTGGCGTGGCGGGGCGCGGTGGGGCGGGACCACCTTGCAAGTCAAATGACTGCCTGCCTACGAAAACCAAGTGGCGCTATCGACTTTTTAAGTGGTCTGCCGGGCCAGCTCCTGGACATGGCGGCGCGGCGGCGCTCGGCCCCGGCCCGGGCCCCTACACGACACGGGGTCCTGGATGACATCCAACCCCCCGGAGCTGGGGCTGGGGCCCCGGGGTGGGGCGTCGACCTAACCTAGACCTCTCACCATCTCTCCGCTCCAACTTCCCCTCTCCCCGTAGTATTTGGCAACATTTTTCGCTCGTCTTCCACTCTCATCTTCAGCCTGGCTCCCTCATAGTCTTCCCTTTAATCCACCGACCCCCTCCCCCCCCCCCACTTCCCTCCTTGGCCCACATTTCGTCGTCGGCGATGCTGCTTGGCTGGGGGCGCAGCAGAGCGGAGGCGGACTGCGGCGCGTAGCCAGCACAGCCCACTACCCATTTCTTGTTTTCCCTCCCCCTCCTCTTCCCCCTCTCCAGGTCCACATCACACCCAGACCGGCCCGGCCGCCCTCCGTCTCGCACCCTGCTCGTCCTCCAGCCAGCCTCCAGCCAGCCTCCAGCCTCGTGCTTCTGGACCATCGCCAGAAAATCTCCACGCCTGGCGCGGCTGTGTGCGGGCCCGGGGCCTAACGGACTCTGACGTACCGACTCTCTCCCTCCCTCTGTCTGTCTCCGTCTCTCTCTGTGTCTCTCTCTGTCTCTGTCTCTCTGTCTCTGTCTCTCTCTCTGTCTCTCTGTCTCTCTCTGTCTCTGTCTCTGTCTCTGTCTCTGTCTCTGTCTCTCTCTCTCTCTCTCTCTCATACACACACGGGCACCCCCCCCCCCCCCCACGGGGACCCGGCAGCATCGACAGGGCGCACAACATCAGAAACTCATCACCCGCGCACTCGGCTATTCCTTGCTGGCACCTGTGGTCCATCCCTATGTCAATCTCAATCTCATCCCCGAAGGCCCATCGCCGCATCCTGCATTTCTCATATACACACCGGGCGCGGAGGGTCGGAGCTAGCAACACACGCATGTCTCAAAAATCAAATCCAAAAAGTCTGACTGAGATATGAGGGAAAGGGGTGATCAGAACTGACAAAACGACAAATCGTGCGTACCTGAACCCGCATCAGAAAGCCCCGACGTGAATTTTTCATTTCGAGCAGAACACACTCAGCCACATGCACTGCAATTCTCATAGAAAGCTGCGCTGTATTTTATGCCCCGGTTGCGTTGTCTGACCCGGTCGGCTGGACGCTGGATCTGTGTGTCCAGCGGAGGGGTTGACCGGCAGGTTCCATCTAGATCTGGCCCGGCGCCAGCCCATTGATCGGTATCAGTACAGGGCCCACCGCTGTCCGCATAGCCGCCGGAGACAAAGCAACTTACCTGGCGCTGTGAACGTGAACACCGGCCGCTTTACGGTGACAACCCTATCGGGCTGGAGGGCGCGAGCGAGCGGTCAACGCGACCGAAATCAACCTAACCCAACCTAACCCTACCTAACTCAACCTAACCTAACCCTACCTAACCTCACCTAACCTCCCCTAAACTGGCTGTATATGCTCTCAGAGGCTGTTCAGAAAAACCGAGACAGATATGTATTTAAAAAAAAAATTAATAAAAAAAACAGTTTTTGTTTTCGCGACCGAAATCAACCTAACCCAACCTAACCCTTCCTAACTCAACCTAACCTAACCCTACCTAACCTAACCCTACCTAACCTCACCTAACCTCCCCTAAACTGGCTGTATATGCTCTCAGAGGCTGTTCAGAAAAACCGAGACGGATACGTATTTAAAAAAAAATTAATTTAAAAAAAACAGTTTTTGTTTTCGAGGTGCGCGGCGGGGTCACGTCCACCTCGCACGTCGCTCGCCAGCGTGTTTTTGGGGGCGTAAAAAAGTTTTCAGACATTGTAAACCACACGGGTGCTGTTGGTGCGGTGGCTGCTGCTGCTGCGTCGGGATGACGCGTGTACTTTACTACGGTGCAGAAGGGGGGGGGGGGGGGGGGAGACAGACACCCACACGACCGGTGGAAAGTTTTCCAACGAGCCTGCTGGAGGCAGCAGCAGCAGCAGCCAAGCTCCGGCGTGTTGCAGAAGAGGGTTGGGGGAGGGGGGGGGGGGAGCGTTCTCATTGGCGGAGAGGAAGAGGAACGGGGCGGCTGCTGGGGGATGCTGGCTTTGCACAAGGGATTTCTTCATAAAACGCCGAGTATTTGCCTTTGATGGTGGCATGGGCTGTGTGTGTGTGTGTGTGTGTGTGTGTGTGTGTGTGTCGCTGGTATTTGTTGTTTTTTCCCAGCACTGGCTAGGCTCCGTCGCTGCTTTAGGTGGGGCTACGATCCTCGCATTCTCTCGCTGTTGCTGTCTCTCTCACTCCCTGCTGGGTGGCTGGCATTGTTTTGCGAGCCGTAAGTTTACGCGGGACTGCCTCCATTGCTGCTGCAGCTGCATCCGCTGCTGCTGCTGCTGCTGCGGCGGCGGCGGCAGCCGATCGCAGTGGTCCGAACAATGCAGCCGGTAATGAAGCTGACCGCAGTAATAACACACATAACACACATCGGGGGATGCCGGAG
>CM076258.1:6456833-6746833 GCA_038380765.1 Odontothrips loti | reverse complement strand
CGCTGTGTGTACGTGTGTGCACTCAGAGCTCGCCGGTAACACATTTTTTTCATGACTGTATGCGTGTGCGGTGCGTACAAAAAAAAAAAGTAGAAAAAAGTTCATGTCGGCCTCGGCTGCTGGACCCCCCTTGCTGGAAAGTGGTGCGGGGATGCGTCCGGACGTGTCGGGGCAGCGCGGAGCAGATGGCCGGCGGGCTGCGTCCGAACAGTCGGCGGGAGTTTTGAGTGGGGCTTATAGTTGGGGGCGGCGCGTGGCGGACGTGTGGCGGGCGCGTGGCCGGCGTGTGGCTGGGGCCGGCTGCCGCCCAGAAGTGCCGCGGGGTGACGGGACGGGACACCGATAAGACGCCGGAATCCTCCGGAGGAATCGTGACGCTTGACATCCCCCCCCCCCCCCCCCCCTCAGAAGCCGCCTTCTGCCACAATCCCCCTTGCAGCCATTTCTGGTGGCACAGAAAAAAAATCGAACGGGAATTTTTTTTTAAGCCGATGGAAGACAAGCAGATAGTCGTCAAGTAGGTTAAGTTATGTCATTTGCGAAATGCGTTAACGGGCTGCTGCTCTAGTATGCACCGCGCGTGCGGGAGAGAGACAGAGAGAGAGAGAGAGAGAGAGAAAGAGAGAGAGAGAGAGAGAGAGAGAGAGAGAGAGAGAGAGAGAGAGAGAGAGAGAGAGAGAGAGAGAGAGAGAGCACGCGCGTCGTGCGCGGCCAGTGCGACAGAGACGGAGATAGCAGAATAAATCAGGTCGGCCTGCGTTGGACAATCTGCCGCGACTCTGCCATTCGTTCTCGCCTTTTTCTTCCCTCTCCTTCTCCTCTCCTTATTTATTATTCTCTCTTTGCGCGTTTTGTCACCGTAAATCAGACCCATTACGCAATTTTTTTTGCCCCCCCCCCTTTCCCCTGTAGGTACAAGAACGGTTAAAAGAGTTGTGTCTGGCAGCGTGTTGTTTAGGGAAAGCGGAACATGAACATGTTTTTAAACCCCCCTTGTCCTTTTGTGTTTCAGGTGAGTGCGGTGCGATGAATAAGAACACAACCGAACACAGCCTTCGGTAAGACAACTCAGATTTGCAGAAACGAGAGCTTATTCACGAGATAACACGGGCAGCCGGGCAGCGCCGGCACACATATGTAATCTCTCCTACACACACATGTGAGTAAGCGCGTGTGTGAGTGTTATTTGCGTGTACGAGTGAGTGCGTGTGTAAGTGTGTGTGTTCGTGTGTGCGGGTGTTATCCAATGCATAGCGGCACTTCTGGTCGCTGTCGGGTGGCGGTCGGCTTCCAAGATTTACTCGCTCGTGACTGGGAAACATTCTCGGACAGGCGCTGCACTTTGTATTTTCCCGCGCGCGCGAGTGTGAGTGTGTGTGTGAGAGAGAGAGGGAGATAGAGAGAGAAGGCTAGGAAGAGAGAGAGAGAGAGAGAGAGAGAGAGAGAGAGAGAGAGAGAGAGAGAGAGAGAGAGAGAGAGAGAGAGATATGAGAGGGGGTGGGGGTGTTTTGTGCCGAGACCGCCACCATGCCAGCCTCGCTCGGAAGCAGGGGGTTGGGAGTGACCCGGGGCGGGGGTGGCCCCACAGCCCAGCTCCTGCTGTACAGCGACCAGGGATCAGACAATACATCATCCGCAACCCCGGCCCCCTCCCCCCCTCTCTCACGGCCTACGGAGCCCCCCCCCCCCACCCCCCAGTCCGTCGAGCCGTGCCTTTGGCGCCAACCAACTGCCCTTTGGCTCCAGGCTCGTGCAGGAGAGAGTGAGAGTGGGAGAGGGTAAGTAAGGGGGGGGGGGGGGGGCAGAAGGTGCGGCCGAAGAGAGAGATGAAGAGAGAGGTCCGAGTCAAATCAACGCAGCTGCGGCCACGGTGTCGGTACACTTACCGGCTACCACGTCCGGCTGGGCTCGGCTGGACGCGTCGACATAGCCAGCAGACGAATTTGGCGCGCGCGAGAGCGGCAGCGGGAGGAAAAGCAATCTAGGGAGTGATTCACAAACTCTGGCCGCGGGCCCTTGTTGTTGTTGTTGCTGCTGCTGCTGCTGCTGCTGCTGCTGCTGCTGCTGCTGCTGCTGCTGCTGCTGCTGCTGCTGCTGCTGCTGCTGCTGCTACCGTTGTCGAGTCGAGATCGATTTTGGTGATGCTGCAACAAACAAAGAGCCGCACTTAGTTTCAAGAGAGCCGTTCCAAGTTCCCCGGCCCCTCCGCCCCCCGCCCCCTTTCGGCCACGGCGTACTGTGCAGCACACACACACACTCACACACACACAACACACACACACACACACACACATACACACACACACACACACACACTTACACACACACACACACACGCACACACACACAGAGCCTCGTCACCTCAGCCTGCGGATCGCCAGGTAGGCAACACGCCACACGGCCGTGTCCCGCGGCTGCCTATGCGCCGCCCCTCAGGCGCTCGCGTGCCGTGGTCGAGGGGGAAACGGCGGAGTTAATCCGGCTTGCATCGATTTTTCATCCGGGGTAATCCGGGGTAATCCGGGGTAATCCGAGTTATCCGGGGTAATCCGAGGTAATCCGGGGTAATCCGGCCCAATGTTTACGTTTTTTGTGTACCCCTAATTAATTTTATTGAGAGTAATCCGGGAGTAATCCTGGAGTAATCCGGGGTAATCCGGGGTAATCCGAGGTAATGCGGGGTAATCCTCATCCGGCTGTCACAGAATTCGTCCGTCGTTTCCCCCTCGGCCGGCCGTGGTGCAGCTTGGCGCCAGGACTTCGCGACACACGGTCCTCTTCGAGCTTCTGACTTTCCTGGTCCAGAGTGTCGCCCGCGGGTCCGAATACCGTAGGGATTCCCGACCCCCCACCCCGCCCCCGGTTTCTCTGACTGCTTCCGTTTCTCTCTACCCCCCCCCCCCCCCTTGCACCCTCCCCGGACGGCTGCCGGGTACGCCCCTGTCATGTAACGCCCACATCACGTCCCGTCCATTGCCAAGGATGGGATTGGCCTAGGACGAACACATAGGCCTCTGAATGGCAGGGGGGAAGGGAAAGAAGGGGGAAGGGGGAGGGGGAAGGGGAAGGGGGGGGGGCTCGACGGCAACGGCTGAATACTGAGCTGATTCGTTATCGCACCGCGTCCTGTGCTGTGAGTAAAGTCGCGTCGGGAAATCGGGTCTCAATTCGGAAAAGCGTCGCTCGTGGGCCGTCACAGTTCCCCCGCCCCCTGCTTCTCCTCCGTTTTCTCCCCCCCCCCCCTCTCTCTCTCTCTCTCTCTCTCTCTCTCTCTCTCTCTCTCTCTCTCTCTCTCTCTCTCTCTCTCTCTCTCTCTCTCCGGACCGCGTGCGTAATTTACGAGACAGGTGGTCGGCGGCGCAAAGTTTTTCAATGTTCAACACGGCGATGGAGCCTCTGGCCTCCAAATTACCGTCGGTGGCCGACCGCAGCGCCACCTAACAGCACGTCCCGAACAACACCCTATTTCGTTATTATTTTCTTTTTAGGTAATTTAGGTAATTTTTTTTGTCTCCGTGCGACTTACACTACTTAGGGACCGTACCCATATTACGTGACCGATTTTGGGCCACGTTTTGACCCCCCCCCCCACCCTCTCCTCGTGACGTGGATAACCTAACCTTTCCATGTATTTAAGATAGGGCGTAGTATTTGGCTTCGCCCCCCCCCCCCACCAATTAGGTCACGTAATATGCGAGTACGACCCCTTACATATTTATCCAATCTTTCTGGTGGGCAAAGATGCCTTATTTCTCTCTTTCTCTCGCTCTGTCTGTCTGTCTCTTTCTGTCGCTCCCTCTCTCTCCCCCCCCCCCCTCTCTCTCTTTCTGCCAATTTCCTTTCCTTTCTCCGCTCCCTGCGTGCCATACGGCAGCACAGTTGCGACCCCTCCCTCCCCAACACACCCCACGTGTACATTGTTCAAAAGCACTCCAACAAGACTTTGCCGCGAGCGGGACTTTGGCGAACTCGCGCCGTTTAGAAGCGACTACTGCTGCTGCTGTGGGGGCATGCCGCCGGGGCGGGCCGGGTGCCGCGTGGTGCGGCTTGCTACGTGTCTGGCTGTAGTCATATATAGTGCGATCAGGTAGCGACTGCTGCTGCTGCTGCGTGTTAGTAGCTTGTGCCACTATCCACACTTGCAAAGTACATAAAAATTCAAACTGCAAAATATAGAAATCATACTCCTTTTTTTCGAAAAGGAATTTCACGCCTTCTTGTGAAAGATCGGTCAACATTTGGGGTGATATTTTTAAAGGATTTAAATTATGCAGCTCATTACTACCCATGTGAAGAAGAAAAAAAAAACACGAAATGTCGATAAGTATTGAAACCATGAAAGGTGCGTAAACGATGAAAATAACCACGAAAAAAAAAATCGGACTTGGTGGTAAGCAGTTTGCTCGCCCCTATCCTGCCTACGCGCGCACGACCCCAAAGTAGTATCGGCAGCCATCGTATCGAGTTTCGTATCTGGCCGAGTGAAATTCGGCGGCGCGGCGACAAGCGGCGATAGGGAAAAAGGGGGCTTTGCACTCGAATGTGCGTCAGACTATATGGTGTAGTAAGGCGCTGCGTCTGGCATCTAAACGGTGCCATCGGCAGCGCGAGCGAGAAGGAGGGGAGATCATACGGAGTGAAAGCGGGGGCTAAGAGAGAGAGAGAGAGAGAGAGAGAGAGAGAGAGAGAGAGAGAGAGAGAGAGAGAGAGAGAGAGAGAGAGGGGGGGGAGAGAGAGGCAAAGAGAGAGACAGAGAGGGTAGGAGAAAGGGGGAGGGGCGGTCTCCCTCTAAAGTACCAGCTGTTATCCGGGCCATCACTGTGGGGCATCAGGCATTCGGAACGGCGGTGAGAGAGTGTGTGTGTGTGTGTGTGTATGTGTGGAAGGGAGAGGGATGGAAAAGTGGGACAGAGAGAGAGAGAGAGAGAGAGAGAGAGAGAGAGAGAGAGAGAGAGAGAGAGAGAGAGAGAGAGAGAGAGAGAGAGAGAGAGAGAGAGAGAGAGAGAGAGCGCGTGTCTTGGACGAAACCGCGCCGCACGGATCTGCCGCCATCACACGTTCCGTGCGTTTAATTCCACCGGCCATCCAGCCGGGTCATCTGTAACCAGATTACGCAGTCCACCTGTGTGAGTGCGAGGAGTGTGTGTGTGTGTGAGAGAGAGAGAGAGAGAGAGAGAGAGAGAGAGAGAGAGAGAGAGAGAGAGAGAGAGAGAGAGAGAGAGAGAGAGAGAGAGAGAGAGAGAGAGAGAGAGAGAGAGAGAGAGAGAGAGAGAGAGAGAGAGAGAGAGGGAAGAAAGGGCATCATGCGTGAAAGCCGCGGGCGAACTCCGGGAGCGCTTATCAATTATTATCACCCTCGAGTCATTTCCGGGACAGACAAAGTTGTAACACGCCGCCACACGCCGCCACACGCCGCCACACGCCGCCACACGCCGCCACACGCCGCCACGCGCCGCCACGCGCGCGCTCACATGCATATGTGTCTGCTGCCGGGGAAGAAGCCGTGCCGGAGGAGGGGGGAAGCCTGAAGGGGGTGAGGGTCCTTGACGGTATTCTCTGTCAAAGTTGTGGTTTGTTTAAGACCTTCCGACCTTGTTGCAAACAGGCGCGAGTTGGCACAGCTCACACACAACCAACACGTACACACACACACACACACACACACACACACACACACACACACACACACACACACGCATAATGTATCATGGTAGGCAAGCCGTCGTCACCGACCGGGGGGCCGTCGACGTCCATGTGTGTCGGCCGGGGGTAGCCGCTGTTTAATTCACTTTGGCCGCCGGAGCCGAGCCGGGGAGGGGTGGGGGAGGGGTGGGGAGGGGGAGGGGGGCGGCAAACTTTGAATGGGGCATCCGACCCGACCCCGACGGCCCCCGCGGCCCCCGCACCGGCCCCTTCACATCTCAAGGGCAGGCAAATGGTGGTACATTTAAACCGGAGGGGTTAGGCGTTGCGAAAGAGTGAGAGAGACCCGGATGGATTTCAATTAAGATGTCAGAGGGTGTTTTATTTTTTAATTATTTTGCAATTTTTTAAAATATCATTTAATTAATCCTACCTGTTGTCTTTGCATCAGGGGGTTGAAGTCGCAAAATTGAATTACGTCGAATTCGAGTGCGAGCAGCCATTGAAGCCGCGTGCGGTTAAATTTCCCATATATCGTAATCCAGTCTGGCCTTCCATCACGTGATGAGGGCTGCGGTGCTCATCTGCCATTCACATGTCGTTCCGGGGGAGCCGTGGAATACCTAGAGACGGTGCGGGAGTGTGCGGAGGAAGCGCGACTGGTGTGGGGGAGGAGGATACGTGTGAGAGAGAATGAGGCAGCACGAGAGAGAGAGAGATAGAGGGGCGCGGGAGAGGGTGGGGGGATGAGCGCGGTATATATGGGTACAGGATGCTGAGAGATGGGGGCGTAACACGGTAAGGGCTAGTGCGTTGCATCGGCGACAGGGCAGAGGGCTACCTCCTCTCTCTCACACATACAGAGCCCGAGGCGCAGGCGCACGGAGTGCTCTCCATCTCGGGAGAATCGCTGTACATCCATCACACAGGCGGTTGCTGCCGCCCCCGCCGTGCCGCCCCCGCCGTGCCGCCCCCGCCGTGCCGCCCCCGCCGTGCCGCCCCCGCCGTGCCGCCCCCTGTCTCCGTCCACCTCGCTCCGCCTAACACCAGATCCCGTCCCGTCACACAGCCGATGTGACCCACATATGCCGCGCGCACATTACCGCCCGCCATAGGCCACAGCAGTCACTCGCGCTGCCAACCTTATTGTAAAAACAAAAAAATAAAAAATTAAAAAAAATAAAGGAGGGGGGGAAGCGATCCCCAAGTCATCCTTGAACGGAAGCCGACGAGTGATGAGAGGTAGTTGGGGAGAAAGGAGAGAGAGGGAGAGAGAGAGAGAGAGAGAGAGAGAGAGAGAGAGAGAGAGAGAGAGAGAGAGAGAGAGAGAGAGAGAGAGAGAGAGAGAGAGAGAGAGAGAGAGAGAGAGAGAGAGCGCCTGTCTGGGATAGAGCGTAGAGAGGAATTGCGTTATCGCTGAGTTGCTTTCGATCAGGGTGGTCATTACTTAGCGTTGGGGTGCGCGGCAAGCCACATCTTTCTCTCTCTCTCTCTCTCTCTCACTCTACCCAATCTTTCCACCCATCTATCTATCTCTGCCTATCTCTCATATCGCTGTCCGCCTAAGAGAGTAAAAGCTCTCCCTTTCAGCCTCCATAAAGTTTTTAGCGTTAAGTTCTGCCTAAGTCGACAGCCTCCAGTTCGCGGCCTTCTGCTGCCCGTTTCCTGGGCCTTCTGCTGCTCACCCTTTGTACACATTATGGTCGTCAACAAATTCCAATTTAAATTTCTGCTGCTCGCTGCTGCTGCTGCTGCTGCTGCTGCTGCTGCTGCTTGCTGCTGCTGCTGCTGCTGCTGCTGCTGCTGCTGCTGCTGCTGCTGCTGCTGCTGCTGCTGCTTTCCTTTCGCATCCTCTAGACCTGTACATAAATTATGCCCCTGAAGCACACCGCTGAAACCCCTTCTCCCATACAGCTCCCCCACCCCGTGATTAGAGCCGGCAAGTTATTAGTGGTGGGGGGGGGGAGGGGGAAGGGAGGGGGGGGGGTAGTGGGTCACCGCTGTTTGATTACATGCTGACGGTCTCTCCGCTCCGATGAGGTTTGGGAGGCACTCAGTCACTCAGCCAGTCACTTCTCTGTCTCTCTCTCTCTCTCTCTCTCTCTCTCTGTCTCTCTCTCTCCTTCCCCTTTGCCCCCTCTGAAGGAATTAGGGTCGCGATGGATCAACCCTTACTTTGGTTCGGGGAGCCACAGAGCCATGGCTGAGCCCGCGGTGGGGCCCACGCAGCGCCGAGACATAATCCGTAATAGAGGTTTCCAGCGACACTTGGCAACGGAAACTGGAGAACAAACACACATCCAGACCGAAAACTCTCGAGGGCAGGTATGAGAAAACTTGAATGGCGTTTTAAGTGAATCTTAAGGTTATCTGCCATATTTCACGCCTCCCCTGTGCATTAAATGTTATCATACTTGCTCTTAAGAGCTCCCGGGCTGGGAGTGTTTTTGTTCTTCAGCTTCCGCTAGTGAGCCACGTTAGAAACCTCTATAGGACTCGCAGCACGTTACAAAAATGAAATAAATCAAAGCACATGATGCTTGCTGCAAGCATATGTGAAGCTTGTTTTAAGGATGTGAAGCTTGGCACAACGAAGCTTGGTGCCAGTGTGGGTATACTTGAGTCAAGCATAACATTCTTAAATCTTGAATAGTTATGCTTGGAACAAGCACATTGTGCAAGTCGGAGAATTGCGGTCTAAGCCTAAAAATTGTTTTTCTAAAAAAAAGCATACTATGCTTGAGAGTGAGAGCGCGTTTAAAATTTATGCGGAAATTATTTCGAAAAGTGACGAAAGAACAACAAGAAACAGTTTTTTTTCTGTGCACATTCGCATGAGGTTATGGGACGGTAGGAGTGGGGGTCCCGGAGCGTATCCCCGGGCCACACAGGAAGACACCACTTAGGTCCGGGGGAAAAGGGGGAGGGGGTGTAACTTGACCTTGTGGACTCTATCTGCGCCGCTTCCCTCTCGCGCACGCACTGACTTTGCATCCACTTACAGTCTCAGAGCTCGCGGAGTAACACAAGCGCGAATATGTCCGCTCGTTAAACAAACACAAGCGATGATAAGACTTATTACACTTTGTTTGACGAGCCACAAAATAGACGTTGAGACAGCGTGCTCGGTAGGGTGCCGCCGAATCCTCTCCTAAGTGTGTGTGTGTGTGTGTGTGAGAGAGAGAGAGAGAGAGAGAGAGAGAGAGAGAGAGAGAGAGAGAGGGGGGGGGGGGTGAAGGTACAAGGAAGGCGTGCAAGTGCGGCGGCCAGCACCGCTGAGCACAGACCCCCCGCACCACTAGTGCAGCTCAGCACACCGGTGCAGCCCCCCTGTGAGGGAGGACCCCAGGACGTTACCCTCACAGCCACGCCAGACTGTCCAAACGATATCGAATCCATTTCGACTCGGCGGATTCGAAAACTGACAATATTCATATCGATCTCGAATATCATTTTGGCAGCGTTCCCGGCTGGACAGATACCCCGCCATCCAAACCCCCTTTGTGAATTCCCCGCCCGGTCACGATCTCGGAAACCGGAGCGTTGTCCGTGTTCCTCTCTGCCTTGCTGCGTGGTATGGAAGTCAATGTATTCGCGGGGAGGCGGGGGAGGTGAAGCACGGTAGTGAAAGTAGGGAGAGTGGCGAGGCAGCATGGTAATGTCGTTAGCTCACCGAGGGGTCGCGGGTTCGAATCCCAGCCGGGGGCGGGGCTAATTTCCTCATCATCCCTGTCTCCCTCTGTTCCGTCGGTCTTTCTATCTGCTTCTCTGTCTGTCTGTCTCTGTCTGCCTGTCTGTCTTCCTCCCTCCCTCCCTCCCTCCCTCCCTCTCTCTCTCTCTCTCTCTCTCTCTCTCTCTCTCTCTCTCTCTCTCTCTCTCTCTCTCTCTCTCTCTCTCTCTCTCTCTCTCTCTCTCTCTCTCTCTCTCTCTCTCTCTCTCTCTCTCTCTCTCTCTCTCTCTCTCTCTTCCGCATATCCATCCGTTACGCGCAGAACGGCCATCCCCGACCGCAGGATGCCCGCCGGCACTGCTGCCAACAGGGCGGCCCCCAAACGCACGCGTAACGTTGGCGGCCCTGCCGACCTCCTGGCCGCTGGCGCGCTGCCTCACGCTCTAATGCCCCCATCAGAAAGATAACCCTAACTTAATTACAAATTTACTTTCCTCTCCGTGATGTTACCTTCTTCATCAACCTCTCGGGCCCCACTTTCTTGTTCTTGTGCTCCTTCCTTTTTTCTAATTTTTCTTCCTCTTCATCATCATCCTCATCTTTATCATCCGTGTCTTCTTCTTCTTCTTCTTCTTCTTCTTCTTCTTCTTCTTCTTCTTCTTCTTCTTGTGTCAGTGCCTTCTGCCTCCACCACCTAACAGGTGGAGGGATTCCCACAGCAATTTTTATCAGATCTCCATACACTATGCATTTGCCTAAGTCAATGCTCGGCTCGGCTCGGCTCGGTCGTGTCCTCGTCCTGAGCTGCGTGGAGGCTGGGGAACTTCCCGCTATACTGCGTTCCGTTTCGTTTTGGTATTTTTACTGCAATTCCTGTGGGTTATCGAACAACGGAAAAAAAATGACCATCGCCAAATTTGAATATTTTTTTTTGTCGAAAAGGGATCCGAATATAAGATGGCGTGTTTTCTGGCCTGAGAGTGTTTGCGGGTGTGCGGGTCCCAGCGGTACGTTTGCTGACCAGAGTGGTTTAAGCCGAGTTGATCTCCGCGTGCCGTACAGGTGACTTCCTGGCCGCGGAGTCCAGGTGAGATGAGGGGG
This sequence comes from Odontothrips loti, assembly GCA_038380765.1. Lineage (NCBI taxonomy): Eukaryota > Metazoa > Arthropoda > Insecta > Thysanoptera > Thripidae > Odontothrips > Odontothrips loti. The sequence continues at coordinate 6,736,419 of CM076258.1, read as the reverse complement.
AGGGGAAGTGAGGGGGGAGGGAAAGTGAGGGGTGGGAAGGGATGATGTTGGTGTTGACGCACCGCTTAAGAGCGACTCGGGGGACGGGGGACGGATCGCTTTCTATTTCTTTTTGCCTCTTGTATGGTGTGTGTGTGACAGAGAAAGAGAGGGAGAGAGGAGGCGGCTGTGTGAGTGCGTGTTAGTGTGCCGGAGTGGGAGTTTAGAGAGCAAAGCGTGACCTCTTTCTCACGTCGAAAGTGCCAGTAGCGATGCCCCCTCCCCCTCCTCCCCAACACCTTACCCCTCCCCGTGCCTTTCACCCCGCCCCTCCCCCTCCCTCACCTGATCCGATCCGATGCGAGAGCCCTCTGTTTCTGCGACGACGCCTCAGCCAGCCCTGCGGGCCCAGCGGGAGCCGGCGGGAGCCAGCGGGAGCCGGTGGCGCCCGGCCCGGCCCGGCCCGCCATCCTATTTGGGGCCACTTCCCCCAAGTTTACCAAACCAATACCCCTTCTCTTCCCTCCTGCACCACTGCTCGCCTCTCCTATCGGTTCGCCGTTTTCATGCATCCAACTTTTGCCTCCCCCTCCCCCCTCCTTTTCGCCCTTCTTTTCCTCGTCTCCTTGCGCTCCGCGTATTTTTGCATTTTTCTTGCGTTCGCGAGCACGGCGCTCCCTATACCGTTCCACACAACCTCTCGGCTCGGCCATTGCCTTTATTTGCCTATGCGGTATGAACGGCTGAGTAGAAGAGAGAGAGAGAGAGAGAGAGAGAGAGAGAGGACAAAGAGAGAGAGAGAGAGAGAGAGAGAGAGAGAGAGAGGGGGAGGGAGAGAGAGAGAGAGAGAGAGAGAGAGAGAGAGAGAGAGAGAGAGAGAGAGAGAGAGAGAGAGAGAGAGACAGAGACAGAGAGAGAGAGAGAGAGAGAGAGAGAGAGAGAGAGAGAGAAAGAGAGAGAGAGAGAGAGAGAGAGAGAGAGACAGACAGACAGACAGACAGACAGACAGACAGACAGACAGAGAGGAAAACGTTTGCTCTACTTCGGCCATTAGTTTTGTTTGCAGAATCGGGTGCTGAAAGGGTTTGGCAGCCGTGTTCAAACGCAGCAGCGCCGCCAACGGTTACGGCTGAGTCTGCTATCAAATAGGAAACAATTTTGAGCCCCTCCCCCCTCCCCTCTTGCCCTCCTACTCGGTCCTAGACGGTTGTCGTAGATAAAAAAGGAGCCGCATCGCTACCCCGACGTGCGAGAAATTATTACGAGAGCAAATTGGGTTCGAAAACGACCTACTTCCCGTGCTGACGGCCACGTTTTTCTCGCTGTACTCCCTCCATAGTTTACAGAGGGACTTTTCTCCTCATTGGCGGACACGACCCAGGCAAACACAGACATTCAGACGGACAGCAGACAGACAGACAAGGCACACAACCAAGCACACAAACACACACGCGCACACACACACACACACACACACACAATCGTCTGTGCGGGCGTCAGCAAACGCAGTTGCCAAGATCAGGCCGCCGGCAACTCAACGCACTCAGGAAGGGTGCCTCCTTAGCAGTTTGCCGTCAACCAGGTGCACTGGGGTGAGAGCAGGTGAGAGAGAGAGAGAGAGAGAGAGAGAGAGAGAGAGAGAGAGAGAGAGAGAGAGAGAGAGAGAGACAGAGAGGAGACCGGGAAATGGTGATGGAAAAGGAGGGAGAGGGGAGAGAGACGGTGCGGGAGACAGGCTTGGGGTGGTGTCGGTTGGCGGTGCCCTTGGAACCGATTTCACGAAATGTGGGCCGCCGCACCGGGTAGGGGCGGCACCAAGGATGCTCTTGCTCCTCTCCTCCCCCTCTCTCCTCTCTCTCTCTCTCTCTCTCTCTCTCTCTCTCTCTCTCTCTCTCTCTCTCTCTCTCTCTCTCTCTCTCTCTCTCTCTCTCTCTCTCTCTCTCTCTCTCTTTCCTCCTCCTCTCTCTTCATCTCTCTCTGTCTTTCGCGCTCTGACTTACTCTTTTGACCTCCCGTACGCCCGCTCCTATACTCCGACTCCCCCTGGACCTCTTCCACCCAAGGACCTTGCGTTCTTCTCTCGTTTCTCCCTATCCCCCTCTGTAGTGCGTGGCGTATATTCTCCCTCTCCTTCCCCCTCTCTCTCTCCGTCGCACACACGGACAACGCGCCCCCTGCGAGTTGAGGCCAAGTCGTAGAAAGTACGCGCTAATTTCGGGAGGGTGAAAGGCGCTGCTTTCCGTGACGTGAAAGAGAGAGAGAGAGAGAGAGAGAGAGAGAGAGAGAGAGAGAGAGAGAGAGAGAGAGAGAGAGAGAGAGAGAGAGAGAGAGAGAGAGAGAGAGAGAGAGAGAGAGAGAGAGAGAGAGAGAGAGAGAGAGAGAGACTTCCGGGCGACCACCAGCGAGTCACACACACACACACACACACACACACACTCACACTTCCACAGGAAACCGCGGACAAGGAATCATCAGACGTGGGGGCCGCAGATGAGCCCCGATTCGATATGTTTCGCGACAGAGAAAATGGTGATAATTTTGATTAGCGAAAAATGCTGATGTGGCGATTGGATGTCCTTTTTTGCCTGGGAGGCTTGTGAACAGGGGGGCGGTGCTGCTGCTGCTCGCTGCTCCTGTGACAGGATGTGTGTGTGTGTGTGTGTGTGTGTGTGTGTGTGTGTGTGTGTGTGTGTGTGTGTGTGTACGACCGCCTCAGGCTCCGCGTCGGCCGAGTCTGGGTCTGTTGGTTGGTCCCAGTAGTAAGTCAGAACCCCTCGCGGCCACAGTGAGAGAGAGAGAGAGAGAGAGAGAGAGAGAGAGAGAGAGAGAGAGAGAGAGAGAGAGAGAGAGAGAGAGAGAGAGAGAGAGGCACGCGCCATAAGCCAATTCAGTCCGCTGCGCTAGCCGGGACAATTTGGACGTTTTCACGAGTCATTGTGCAATGTGTAGTAGTTCCCTATGTGAGTCTCTCTCTCTCTCTCTCTCTCTCTCTCTCGCTCTGACGGCTCGGCGGCGCCGCTTTTGTGTCACCGCCGCCGACGCCCGCACCGGCCCCGCGGGCGAACTCTCTCCTTCTCGCTTCCTCCCACTGTGTCCTGCACCAGCGCCAAACCCCTCTCTCCCTTCCTCCCTGCATCAGCATCCTCCCCTAGAGTGTTACATTTTGCACGAAGTATGAAAATGTCAACATGTACCATTCTTATCCGATGCTAGGACCAAATACAAGAATTTTGGTACCTCGGTGAGCTCGATCGGACCACGGGAAAAGGTCGCACAACGGCCTTGAAGTTACGACATTCGAAAATTCGGTTATACGCATACAGTGCCCTAGACGATCGTATCTACGCGCCAAAGTATTCGTTTCTCAGAAAATTTCATAGAATGAAGTTTGCTGTGCATGGTGTGTTTAGTCTTAGGAAGTTTTCGAAATTCAAAATTTTCAAAAAATTGCAAACCGTGTTGCCTACCTACAAGGGGTACAATGTTTATTTCTTTAAAATTACAGGTACGTATACACGGATTTTTTGTATTTTCCGTTTCTTTTACCGTTCTTAGTCTTAAAATAATTTAAAAAATTCTAAATATGTTATTTTAACATACAATACACAACAATAATCACTGCAATACACTACAATACTACACTACAGCACTACACTTTTTCTGTCCTCTGCAACTGTAATCATCAAAACCTGCCTTTCAGATTCATTGGTGGTCAGTTTGTTCCCCTTGAGATACTGTGTGATAAGTTTTACTGAGCGTTCCGCGCAATCATTTACCACCTTGAAATTCTGTACAACAAATCGCCCATACTTGAAAAACTCGTCATTTTCCCACTCGATAGGATCCTTGTCGAGAAAAGATGGTGAGATACCCGTCACCTCGAAGAAGTTCATGGATTCCTTCCTTACGAAATCCCTCAAACGTAGACCACGGAGAGAATCGTCCAGACCGACTTCAGCACGCATACAGACGTCTCCATCTACATCTGCTGGGTCGCCGGAGTCCTGCACCTCCTGGAGAGCACAGGCAAGAGCTCTCTTCTCCTCAATGTCCAGCTTGTCGTCGAAGAGGAAAAGCAGAGCAGCTTGGGAGACAGATACCAGAGGTGAGTAGAGAACTTATCCAGAGCCGCATTCCAGTGTGATCCTATGTGCCGATTTGTATACAGTTTTTGCAGGAAAGCCAGGTCGGCACGGGGAGCAAAGGTGGCGATCGGCGCAATATATCACTGTTGGACGTAGGCCCGGCAGACAAATACATTCAGCTTGAATAATTTGGCGTCATCCGCACTTGACAATTTCAGCTGATGGCCAAACATCCACGTTTTGAGACTGTATATTGCCGGCATCATCCACCTGGTCTTGCTTAGTGCACCTGGCTTCTTGAAAGCGTACACTTGAGCTGCAGTGGTATACTGTCCAACAGTGGTATATTGCGCCGATCGCCACCTTTGCTCCCCGTGCCGACCTGGCTTTCCTGCAAAAACTGTATACAAATCGGCACATAGGATCACACTGGAATGCGGCTCTGGATAAGTTCTCTACTCACCTCTGGTATCTGTCTCCCAAGCTGCTCTGCTTTTCCCTCTTCGACGACAAGCTGGACATTGAGGAGAAGAGAGCTCTTGCCTGTGCTCTCCAGGAGGTGCAGGACTCCGGCGACCCAGCAGATGTAGATGGAGACGTCTGTATGCGTGCTGAAGTCGGTCTGGACGATTCTCTCCGTGGTCTACGTTTGAGGGATTTCGTAAGGAAGGAATCCATGAACTTCTTCGAGGTGACGGGTATCTCACCATCTTTTCTCGACAAGGATCCTATCGAGTGGGAAAATGACGAGTTTTTCAAGTATGGGCGATTTGTTGTACAGAATTTCAAGGTGGTAAATGATTGCGCGGAACGCTCAGTAAAACTTATCACACAGTATCTCAAGGGGAACAAACTGACCACCAATGAATCTGAAAGGCAGGTTTTGATGATTACAGTTGCAGAGGACAGAAAAAGTGTAGTGCTGTAGTGTAGTATTGTAGTGTATTGCAGTGATTATTGTTGTGTATTGTATGTTAAAATAACATATTTAGAATTTTTTAAATTATTTTAAGACTAAGAACGGTAAAAGAAACGGAAAATACAAAAAATCCGTGTATACGTACCTGTAATTTTAAAGAAATAAACATTGTACCCCTTGTAGGTAGGCAACACGGTTTGCAATTTTTTGAAAATTTTGAATTTCGAAAACTTCCTAAGACTAAACACACCATGCACAGCAAACTTCATTCTATGAAATTTTCTGAGAAACGAATACTTTGGCGCGTAGATACGATCGTCTAGGGCACTGTATGCGTATAACCGAATTTTCGAATGTCGTAACTTCAAGGCCGTTGTGCGACCTTTTCCCGTGGTCCGATCGAGCTCACCGAGGTACCAAAATTCTTGTATTTGGTCCTAGCATCGGATAAGAATGGTACATGTTGACATTTTCATACTTCGTGCAAAATGTAACACTCTAATCCCCCCCCTCCCACCAAAGCTTTGCAAAGCTTTGTACGATTAGGCTTCCCATTAATTGTGATAGCTTTCGACAAAAAAAATTTCTTCGCAACCGTGCAAAAACATACGTCGCAATACTATACTAAACTCTTTTCTCGACGCTAAACAGAGAAAAATAATTCTCTGTCAGATACCACATTTTACAATGCAATATACCGTCGTCGTTGCAAAGCTTCCAACATTTGTATACGCTTTTCGCTGTGTGTACCTGCGTGTGTGTGTGCGTGTGTGTGCGTGTGCGGGCGCGTGAATGTGTGCGTGTGTGCTCTTCGTTTCCGGTGAACGCGCTCCCCGCTCTCTGTACATTACCCCTTCTCCCAGCTCATTTGCTCCCACAACATTCGTGCCTGGCCGCGTACCCCCGCAGACACCGTCGGCGCGCACCGAACTACAACCCCCCCCCCCCCTCACCGTCCTCTCTGTCTGTCTGTCTCTCTCTCTCTCTCTCTCTCTCTCTCTCTCTCTCTCTGTATCTTTATCTATCCTGTGTACGATTGCTAAATCTTCCAGCTAGACCTTTTTCACTCTCGGAATCAGAAAGAAATGCAGGAGGAAAATCAGGAAAAAACAAACCAAAACAAACCCTAGACAAATTTATCATACCAGGTGTATCATTGGCCCCGGGCAGTTTTGGTTTTAGGCAGTCCCGCAACGCACTATCTCCGTCTCTTTCTGGCTCGGCCAGAGGCGTGAGACAGAAAGAGACGGAGATTGTGCGTTGCGGGACTGCCTAAAACCGAAACTGCCCGGGGCCAATGATACACCTGGTATAATGAATTTATCTCACTCCTTTTTAGCCCGTCCCGACACGTTTCTTTACAGACGGCAGGAGCCGGGCTTATAGTCTGATGCCGCATGTTCGTTCGGGCGGACGTGTGTTCGCCGACTTATCGTTCATAGAAAAACTTCAAATTTTGAGGATCAACTACTTTTTTAACGTAGAATCACGTGTAGTGGCAACAATTTTCGATTTGTATCGCATTTTTGATTAATGAAAATTTGTCTGTTTTTGTTTTTTGAGGTTAGGGTTGGCCGTCGCGCGCACGCCATTACCATCGCGGCGCGCACAGGGACGCTCAGGTTAACGATTTTAATCGTAACAAATACATCTGCTTTTGGGCACTTCTAGGGAGACTTGAGGCGGGGGCCGAAGGCCCCCGCATACGCCGCCGGCAGGCCAAGCTGGCCAAGTCCCCCTGTCAAACCGAGGTGCCGGTGGAGCGCAGCGGAACTGGCACCGAGGTTGACGGAAGGGACGGGCCAGCTTGTTTTCTACAAAATGCACCGAAAGATAACACAATTGTTCTTGCGCGGTAGCGACTCGTATACGTACCTATGTGCCACAGCCAAGGCCACTGCCCTGGCCTTGGTCCATGCCTGGGGGTAGGGGAGGGTGGTTCAGTGGCGGGGAGGAGGGTGGCACACCGCCCCCTCTGAAATGGGCCGCGGGGTATAAAAAGTGAAAGTCCCCACCCCATCCCCGGGAGGGGGTGCTGGACGGCGCTCCAGTTACGCGGGTTCGAATACCGGCAGAGGCGCCCAGTTATTCCAATGAGGATTTGCCATTGAGATAAAGTGGACCTTTGTTTCGTGAGGCCTGGGCTTGGGACAAAGACCGTTAGCGTGGCTCACCTTGCGTGCCTGCCAGCCCGGTCTGCCCGGCCGGGCGCCCGTGGCGGTGGTGCCAGCCCCGTCTGCCCCGCCTGATGGCAAAGGCAAACTTTATCAAGTTGGCGCCGGCGGTGTCCTGCGGATTATCGCCGCAGCCACGACCCGCCCTTTAACACCAAGCTGGCATAAAAACGAATGAGCCGGTATTTGAACCACCGACCCATCTACCTTTCTATCATTCTGCTCATCTATCTTTCTAAATCCTGACACGATATGGGACACGCCTTTTTTTTTCAGAAGGAAAAAATCTATCTATCCGTGTATAGAGGCGGTGATTTGGGGCCATCGGCGTCACCCTGGCCTGCCCTGGCCCTTCCAATCCGTCAGCGTCCTTCTCTGTCTCTCTTTCTCCCCCTTGCTTGCTACCCCATATATATGTGTGTATATATATATATATATATATATATATATATATATATATATATATATATATATATATATATATATATATATATATATATATATATATATATATATATATATATATATATATATATATATATATATATATATATATATATATACAGCGCTCTCGCTCCCTGTCATGGCTATGAGCTCGCTTGACATGCGGTAGAAGGGGGGGAGGGGAGGGGGGGGGGGGTATCAGGTTACTCTGTCGGCGTCAAGTGTCTTTTCCTGCCGGGGAAAGGCGTCTGTCGAGAGATTGCGCGGAGAGAGCCAGAGAGAGAGAGAGAGAGAGAGAGAGAGAGAGAGAGAGAGAGAGAGAGAGAGAGAGAGAGAGAGAGAGAGAGAGAGAGAGAGAGAGAGAGAGAGAGAGAGAGAGAGAGAGAGAGAGACAGAGACAGAGAGAGACAGACACAGACAGACAGACAGACAGACAGACAGACAGACAGACAGAGACAGAGACAGAGACAGAGAGAGGTTATGGAAGGTACGGAGGGATGTGAATGGGGTCGGCAGTCCTCATGGCGCTCGGTTCGGGTTCACTGCCTGTTATAATGAGGCGAGAAAACGGGCGTGATTATAGAGTGTGAATATTTTTTATTGAAAGCGTGCTTAAGGGACACACACCTATATATTTTCTGTATTTCACTTTTGATATCGATGCCCCCCCCCCCCCCCCCGGTTTTTTTGGCTTGTTCTGAAAAGTCGTAATTAAGCTAAGCGATTATAGTTCGCAGGGTTAGCAAAAAATCTAGAGAAAAATATTAGGCGAACGTTTCTTTAAAAAAAAAAAAAAAAATTGCTTTCGCAGTGAAGTGCGCTTACGATTCCAGCTTGGCTCCCCGTTTGTTGTGTGGTCCCAGCGGATCCCCGTACGCGGTCACAGTGGCTGCGCAGGCCGTGAATTAGCGTTGACGGGGGATCCTGGGGCCCGGCGGGGGGTGAACGGGGAGGGGGAAGGGGGGAGGGGAAGAGGGGTGCCTGGCGGCGAGACCGGTGAGGCCGAAGCGCGAGAGCTTCAACAAAGTAATTCCCAACTTTTTATTAAAAAAAACGCCGTGCCGAGGGGGGAGGGGGGCCGCTCATCGTGGCTTAAGTTATAGCTGTGCGCGGGGTGCGTGCATGGGTGGTGTGTTTGTGTGTGCGTGTGTGTGTGTGTATGTGTGTGTGTGTGGCTAGGGGAATTAGAAAGTCTCGGTCTCGGTCTCGGTAGCGAGGTCGTGTGCACGGTGTGCCGACGGTGGTGTACTGCCCGGCCTCAGCAAGGTTACACGCAAGAGAGATAGAGAAGAGAGAGAGAGAGAGAGAGAGAGAGAGAGAGAGAGAGAGAGAGAGAGAGAGAGAGAGAGAGAGAGAGAGAGAGAGAGAGAGAGAGAGAGAGAGAGAGACAGACAGACAGACAGACAGACAGACAGACAGACAGACAGACAGACAGACAGACAGACAGACAGACAGACAGACAGGCTGGACGGGAGAGATGCTGCCGATGCTGCTTTATGTAAGGGTCTCGACCCTCACTGCCGGACGCTGTTGACGCTAAAACAAGAAATTAAATGTTCGATTTTGGGTGGGTTTGTTCGGTGGGAGACTCCTATTATCACGGTGCTGTCAAATCGGAAGAGACGTATCGTATCGGGGGGTACAGGTGTGTTTCACGCCGTTGTAATGCCGAGCTCTCTCTTTCCCCTCCTCCCTCCTCTCTCTCCCTCTCTCTTCCTCCCTCGATGCGCTGCAGCCTCGTCACAGGTGGGGAATTCCGTCGGCCAAAGCGAAGCCACTGGACCTTGAGTAATGGCACTCACAAAACCTTAGCGGAAAGAAAAAGGGAGAGTGAGAGAGAGAGAAAGAGAGAGTTGCAAAAACAAAAAAGTTCTGTGGTGCGGGAGAAGGACGCACTAGACTATCCCCAGCGCTCTTCGAACATGGTTCACCACGCTCATTAACCGACTTCACTCGCAAGGCTCTCCTGCCAGGAGAATCCCATTGGTGCACTCCTTCCCATTACGTTCGCCCGATGAGAATTTTTCGTGTATAAAAAAAAAAAAAGTGACTCGGGACACAGAACCGAACACAGAACCGGCACATCGTCTGCGAAGAGTGTCCGTCCGTCAGTCTGTCCGTCTGTCTGTCTGTCTGTCTGTCTGTTAGTATGTCTCCGCGTCCCGCAGCCACCCAGCGCCGCTCCCCGAGGTGCTGAGGTGCTGCCAATTCGGGGGGACGTGAAAAATGGGGCCGAGAAATACGGGTGAAAATGGAGATTCCCGCTTCTCTTTTGTGTGTGTGTGTGTGTGTGTGTGTGTGTGTGTGTGTGTTTGAGTGGGCGTGGGCTGCAGAGGTCCTAGAAGTGGACAGGCGACGTCATGCAGTGCGCCGGAGAAGGCGAAAAATATGCGAAATTCATTCCGGCGGTTTTCGGGCCGGGGTACGCTCCGCCGCCCACAAGCAGCAGACCGACGCGCGCGGCGTGGCGTCGGCACCGCACCGCCTTGTCTACACGCTCATAACGCCCACGACGCCTGAATACAAAACAGCAAGGCTCCGGCCGGCAGCGTCTCTGTGAGGCCAGCGCCTGCGAACGCCGGGGTAGGCAAGCCCGCAACGCGTGGCTGCGTTCGTGCGACCTAGTGCGGCCCGCTGAGCTGCTGAGCCGCTATACCGCTGCCGCTGCCGCTGCCGCTGCTGCCGCTGCCGCTGCCGCTGCCGCTGCTGCCGCTGCCGCTCGTAGCGCCTGCGGACTCCAGGGTAGGCAAGCCCGCCGCGCCGCTGCGTATTGCGGCGGCCTACCCGCCAGGCGTCAAGCCGCCGCTCCCCTCCACTCAGCGCCGGCACGGCTGTCACAAACGTGTAACGCCAAGTTTCTCATCAGCGGCGAAATAAAGAGCGCGCAGCCGGGCGCAGTGAAGGGGGAAGAGGGGGGCGTACGTTGCCATTAATTTCTCATCCCGGACGGGCGGCATCCCCGAGACGTGGCGCCACTGCAGGATCAAGGACCTAACCGGGTTAAAGACACTCTTCCAGAGCGAAACATAGTCGTCCAGCCCTGCAGGGCTCGCATAGCTCGCAGGGCTCGCAGGGCTCACAGGGCTCGCAGGCTCGCAGGGCTCGCAGGGCTCGCAGGGTTCGCAGGGCTCGCAGGACTCGCAGGGTTCGCAGGGCTCGCAGGGCTCGCAGGGCTTGCAGGGCTCGCAGGGCTCGCAGGGCTCGCAGGGCTCGCAGAGCTCGCAGGGCTCGCAGGGCTCGCAGGGCTCGCAGGGCTCGCAGGGCTCGCAGTCTCGCAGGCTCGCAGGGCTCGCAGGGCTCTCAGGGCTCGCAGGGCTCGCGCAGGGCTCGCAGGCTCGCAGGGCTCGCAGGGCTCGCAGGGCTCGCAGAGCTCGCAGGGCTCGCAGGGCTCGCAGGGCTCGCAGAGCTCGCAGGGCTCGCAGGGCTTGCAGGGCTGCAGCGCAGGGCTCGCAGGGCTCGCAGGGCTCGCAGGGCTCGCAGGGCTCGCAGGGCTCGCAGGGCTCGCAGGGCTCGCAGGGCTCGCAGGGCTCGCAGGGCTCGCAGGGCTCGCAGGCTCGCAGGGCTCGCAGGGCTCGCAGGGCTCGCAGGGCTCGCAGGGCTCGCAGGGCTCGCAGAGCTCGCAGGGCTCGCAGAGCTCGCAGGGCTCGCAGGGCTCGCAGGGTCCGCAGGGCTCGCAGGGCTCGCAGGCCTCGCAGAGCTCGCGGGGCTCGCAGAGCTCGCAGGGCTCGCAGGGCTCGCAGGGCTCGCAGGTCTCGCAGGGCTCGCAGGGCTCGCAGGGCTCGCAGGGCTCGCAGGGCTCGCAGGGCTCGCAGGGCTCGCAGGGCTCGCAGGGCTCGCAGGGCTCGCAGGGCTCGCAGGGCTCGCAGGGCTCGCAGGGCTAGCAGGGCTCGCAGGGCTCGCAGGGCTCGCAGGGCTCGCAGGGCTCGCAGGGCTCGCAGGGCTCGCAGGGCTCGCAGGGCTCGCAGGGCTCGCAGGGCTCGCAGGGCTCACAGGGCTCGCAGAGCTCGCAGGGTCTCGTGGCCGGCCCGGAGAGTCAGAGCCAGACTAAAATTTATCGCATTCGTTCTATGGCTGTGGAGGGCGACGCCAATCTCTGCATATCCGACCCATATCTGACTGCGGGTTCCAATACGATCTCAGTTGAGCGCTTTTTTCTTTTTCCCCCTTTTTTGGGGGGTATTATTGCCAGCGCCTGATTTGAATGATTGTATGGATACGAGGTCGATCGAAAACTCGAAGCTCTCGAGCGCGGGATGTCGACTGGACCCCGGACCGGGCCGTAACCGAATCAGCCAACGCCCTCAACCTCTGACCCCCGTCTTTCGAATACCTCCCTCCAATTTTATCGCAGTGCAAAAGCCCCGTTATTTTTTTTTCACCCTCGGAGATAAGAGAAGCTCCCCCCAATACCCCCCTGCCCCCCGTGTAATGGTGGCGGCGGTGACGGCCGAGATGGTGGTGGTCTTACAGCGGAATGGTCCGTGGCGTGGCGCGTGGCGTGTTGCGTGTCGGGCGCGTGCCGGGATCATGCGGCGCCGCGGCGTTGGGATGCATGAAAAAACTCGCATTAGCCGGATCAATGGGACTCCTTTAAGCCGGAGGGGCTTAAGTGGCGGAGGCCGAGCCGCCGTAACAGGCTTGTGCCTCGGCCGGCGGGTTGGACCACAGTCTCCCCCCTCTCCCTCCACATTCCCCCATCTCTCACTCTCACTCTCTCTCTCTCTCTCTCTCTCTCTCTCTCTCTCTCTGTCTCTGTCTCTCTCTCTCTCTCTGTCTCTCTCTGTCTCTCTCTCTCTCTCTCTCTCTCTCTCTCTCTCTCTCTCTCTCTCTCTCTCTCTCTCTCTCTCTCGCTCTCCCCCATACGTCAGCGTGATGCGGGCCACGGGCTTGATGCGGCGCGCGCGGTACGAGGGATTTGCCGGGGATAGTGGTAGGAGGGGGGAGGTTTTTTTCCCCTCTCCATATCTCTCTCTTACACACACACACACACACACACACAGTAGTGGAGTAATGAAGGATGTAAAACGGGGTGGAGGGAGAAACCAGGGAGAGAGAGAGAGAGAGAGAGAGAGAGAGAGAGAGAGAGAGAGAGAGAGGGGGAGGGGGAGGCGTGCCAGGATGTTTATTGAGTGCGAGTGAGACGCAGCGATAGCGAGAGTGAGAGGTAATGCTGCGTGGTGGACGCCGCCCTCTTTTCTCCCTGTCTCTCTCTTACACACACCCTCCCTCCCCTCTGCCGCTGCCCCTTTTCGTCCATCACGAAGCGCCTTGCAATTAATGTCCCAAACTTCCCCCCGAGCCGCTGCGCCTCGCTGGCGGCCGACTGTTATGGCAGGCGGTGGGTCGGTACGGCGCTAGTCTCTGCTGTGTGTCCCTGTCCACCAACTTGCTTTGCGGCCAGGGTTTGTCCCGAGCCCAGCAGAGCCGAGCAGAGCCCGGCAGAGCCCAGCCTCACAGCTCCGGCACAGCCCGGGCACCGCGCTCCTCGCTCTGTCCTGTCTCCAGGGAAAAAATGAGTCTCGCCCGTTTTGGGCTGGGGGACAACGGGAGCAGGAAAAATGCGACGGTCGTGAGGTTGGTAGCACTGCAGAGCCAAAGGGCGCCACGACTCAAAAACTATACCAACACAACAAAGAAAAAATGTCTACAATGGTTGAAAAGTTGAATGACGGATTATTCCTGCTGCAGTGTCTGGTCTGGCGTCAGAGGAGGAGAAGGGTGGGGAAAAAGGGGTCAGAGTCTGGATGGTTATCGTTACTGATGATTGTTCGGAGAGAGAGAAAGCTGGGGGGGGGGGGCGAAATGGAGGGGAGGGAAGGAGAGCGCGCACTTTGCAGGGCGCGCGGCCAGTCGAGAGTTCCGAGTTTAGGATTCGCGCATCGTTACGGTGGGAGGCGATATCGGTCGGGAGTTGGGCCCCAAGGTGTAGCTACCGCCGCCGCCGGCGCCGCCCCGACCACGCCCCTGCGATGGCGCCAAGCCGTGCCAAGCGCCCCCCGGGTACTCCCACAAACACCGGCTGGAGCCTGGCTGGAGCCTGCTGGCGCTGAAGTCTTTTTGCTGGAGCCTGGGACCCAAGCCGCCCGGGATAACGAGCGCAGCTCCCCTGGACATGTTGTGGAGCAGCCAGTGACTGTCGCGTCCGCAGGTGTGGAAGTGGGTCACATTCATCGCCCAATTCTTATTGGAGAACTTTTGAAAACTTGACACTTCTTCGTTCCAGACCCGTGTCAGACCGAGAAAGGAGACACAAAAAAAAAAAAAAAAAACTTGGCGCCCCGCGGATTAAAAAAACCAGCCAGCAAGCTGGCTACTAGCGAGACTTTCACTTGTTAAATTTGAAGAGTTATTTAGGAAGCTAAAAATGTTTATAAATGTATTACATTAGGTCTTATATTTTAAACTAGCATTGTATTGGGTTTCTAGGCGGGACCAAACTCATGCATCCGCAATGCAACCGCTGGAGACCAACAACCCTAAGAGAGAAGAGAGAGAGAGAGAGAGAGAGAGAGAGAGAGAGAGAGAGAGAGAGAGAGAGAGAGAGAGAGAGAGAGAGAGAGAGAGAGAGAGAGAGAGAGAGAGAGAGAGAGAGAGAGAGAGAGAGAGAGAGAGAGAGAGAGAGAGAGAGAGAGAGAGAGAGAGAGAGAGAGAGAGAGAGAGAGAGAGAGAGAGAGAGAGAGAGAGAGAGAGAGAGAGAGAGAGAGAGAGAGAGAGAGAGAGAGAGAGAGAGAGAGAGAGAGAGAGAGAGAGAGAGAGAGAGAGAGAGAGAGAGAGAGAGAGAGAGAGAGAGAGAGAGAGAGAGAGAGAGAGAGAGAGAGAGAGAGAGAGAGAGAGAGAGAGAGAGAGAGAGAGAGAGAGAGAGAGAGAGAGAGAGAGAGAGAGAGAGAGAGAGAGAGAGAGAGAGAGAGAGAGAGAGAGAGAGAGAGAGAGAGAGAGAGAGAGAGAGAGAGAGAGAGAGAAGAGAGAGAGAGAGAGAGAGAGAGAGAGAGAGAGAGAGAGAGAGAGAGAGAGAGAGAGAGAGAGAGAGAGAGAGAGAGAGAGAGAGAGAGAGAGAGAGAGAGAGAGAGAGAGAGAGAGAGAGAGAGAGAGAGAGAGAGAGAGAGAGAGAGAGAGAGAGAAAGAGAGATGTAGAGGGTGGGGGGGGGGGGGGGGGAGGGCATTCGAAGCGGGCTTCTGAGGACCCCAACACTTGAGTCCTGTATATACACTACTACCCAACACGCATGTGTCGGGAGAGGAGCGGGGGTGGCGCGGGGAGCAGAGGCGGGGCCGGGAGGGGTCGGCCGGGATGCCTGCGGGCCCAGCGTCGCCTAGACGCCACGCCACGCCACAACACCGCGCTGCGGCCCCAGCCATAGCCGCGGCGATATGCACTTGACGCCCTCCACTCGGGTTACGCCAGCGAAGGCATGGCTCAGTTTAATGCGGCTTGACGTTTTTTGATGACGCCCACGAGCCCCCCTCTGTGGTCCCTTAAGAGTTGCCAAGACCTCGAAGCAAGCAAGGCAGCCAAGCCGAGCCAGCAGTTTTCTGGTTTCTCTTCCTGTTTTCTGGTTTCTCTTCCTGTTTTCTGGTTCTTAACTGGTTGTTCTATTATCTATTTTGCCTCTGGAAAAGCCTTTCACAAAAGTGAAAGTCTAAAAACAAAACAAGTCAGACACATCAGTCGACACGCTCTGTTGTTGCCCTAGAGAAGCGCTGGAGAAGCGCTGGAGAAGCGCTGGAAGCGCTGGAGAAGTGCTGGAGAAGTGCTGGAGAAGCACTGGAGAGTCCGTGTGGAGAAACGCTGGAGAAGCGCTTGAGAAGTGCTGGAGAAGCTCTGGAGAGTCCCTGTGGAGAAGCGCTGGAGAAGCGCTGGAGAATCTCAGCGGCAGCCAGGTCTAGCAGAGACAAGCCAATCGCTTCGCTAGACCTCTCACGCCGTCTGCAGCCCCCCCCGGATCCCGGCGAACAATACCCATTCGCGCACACTGTGACGATTCCCTGCCCTCCTTTACCCCCTAACCCCCTTCTCTGTCTGTCTTTCTGTCTGTCTCTCTCCCTCGTGCGGGCCGCCGCGGAGTGTGCGCGCTGCTTGCGCCGCTCTGGTGTGGCGGCGTGGCGTTCGACAAATCGTCGCTGGAACTCCCGCGCAATATCCGCCAGGCGTGTCTCTACCGCCCCCTCCCCCTCCCCCCACCACCCCGTCCTCCCCTTCACCCCCCTCCCCCGTCTCCCTCGTCAAGGTCCTCCCCTCAGAGAGAGCCCCCTGCAGACCGTGCGCGCGCGAACGGGCTGTCCTTTCCTGGACCCGTAAAACCTCTGCCATCCGTGACCTCCAGAGGCGCCTCGCTGCTCTCTCTCTCTCTCTCTCTCTCTCTCTCTCTCTCTCTCTCTCTCTCTCTCTCTCTCTCTCTCTCTCTCTCTCTCTCTCTCTCTCTCTCTCTCTCTCTCTCCCTCTCTCTCCTGTCTGTCTATCTATCTCTCTCCTTCCCCCATCTCCCGCGCTCTCATCTCTGAGCAGAGGAGTTATTCAGCTTATAGGGGGACTTTAGTTTCGGGAACAGACGCGCGATCCCAACGCGGGGAGGGGGGGGGGCAAGAGGGGGAAAGGGCAGCGGGGCAGCCAGCCACTCCGGTGGTTAGCATGGGTCACTGTGCAGCCCAGTCTCATCCCGACCCACCCGCCGAAAACACCCCCCCCCCCGCCCCTCTCTCTCTCTCTCTCTCTCTCTCTCTTTCTCGCCACACCCCCTCGAAAAGTTTGGAGCCGGCGTGGAAAACCGGAGGGCAGCGGTAGGCCCGGGGGGGTTCGGCGGGGGTTCTGTTCTGCTGCACAGCGAGCGGCGGCACAGAGAGCACAGGAATTCATCTCCCGGCCAGAGAAATAAAGCCTCGAAGCGCCTGCCGACTGCCACCGCCGCTACAACTGCTGCTGCAGCCGCCGCCGCCGCTGCTCTCCGTGTGGCCCTGCCTAGAAACGCGCGCAGTAGGAAAGCGGGAAAAAGTGCGTGGAAGAATGACACGATGAAAGGGAGTGAAATGCAGGGAATTATCTGCGCGCGCCGTGCCGGAGCCAGCCGGACCCCTCGGGCCTGCCCGGATCCCCCCGCTTTGCCCCCCCCCCCCCCCCCCCCCGCTCCCCCCGCTTTGTGCCTTCGCTGCTGTCTCTCAGCAAGGTGCACTCCGTGCGTTCGGAAAATGCAAGAGCGCGCGCACGCTCGGATTTTTGTTTTAGTTTTAGAGAGTGGATGTCTGGAAATATGTGATCGGAAAAATTCTGAGGTGTGGCCTGACAAAATTACAGTGTGTTTCCGAATGTTCGGAAATGTTCAGGTAAATTCAGGTCGGAAAATTCACACATTTGTTCGGAAAATACCGTACGAGCGTGTTCGGAAATTTGCATAGCAGTGACGCGCGCGTTCGGCGGAGCAGAGCAAACTGGTTACACAGCAGCTTAGGGCACGGACTCTCTCTCTCTCTCTCTCTCTCTCTCTCTCTCTCTCTCTCTCTCTCTCTCTCTCTCTCTCTCTCTCTCTCTCTTGACGGGTGAGTGATCCCTTTGCCCTTTGGCTCGGCGTCGGCAAGAGAGAGAGAGAGAGAGAGAGAGAGAGAGAGAGAGAGAGAGAGAGAGAGAGAGAGAGAGAGAGAGAGAGAGAGAGCGGTAGATGGATGGAGAGGGAGAGGAATCAGGGTGGCTGCTAATCATGCCGGCCGACATGACGTCGTCAGCGGTGCTGCCGTAGCTCCCGGCTCGAGTGCTCGCCGCGTCGTTACGGCTCGCACGCAGCGCCACTGCTACTTGAAAGTGCCCTGGAGAACGACGAGAAAAAGCTTTGTGTTTGTGTGTGTGTGTGTGCGTGCGTGCGTGCGTGTGTGTGTGTGTTGAGATGGAGCTCCGTAGGTCTCCCATGGGTCTGACCGAGTTATACGTCCGCGCTTCGAAATGCGTTATTGCTGCACATGCCTTAGCAGGAGAGAGAGAGAGAGAGAGAGAGAGAGAGAGAGAGAGAGAGAGAGAGAGAGAGAGAGAGAGAGAGAAAGCGTCGACCGGAATCTTTTTCTCTTTGTTTTTCGTTACGAACGCTAAATTAATTTCATACCTTTTTCCGATTTCTCCTGTTTGTTTCCTCTCTCTCTCTCTCTCTCTCTCTCTCTCTCTCTCTCTCTCTCTCTCTCTCTCTCTCTCTCTCTCTTCTCTCTCTCTCTTTCTCTTTATCTCTCTCTCTCCTGTTTCCGCCAGCCTGAGTTGGCATGGCGTATCGCGGCTGCAGCTGCAGTCGAGTCAGATCCGGTCCGACCGGGTCCGACCGATCAGCTCTGATCTGGGGAGGGACGCCGATCTGGCCGGATCTGGCTGTGCGGTGTGCACTTCGAATTCACGCTACATATACCTCCTGGCATTCTTATTTCTATATTCATTTGCCGTAAATATCCGGCCGCGCTGATATTATTTAAAGAGAGAGGTCGGGGGAGAGAAATAGCGTAGAAAATGTAATTAAATGGGTGCGAGAAATCAACCCGATCTCTTTAGATCGTTGAACTGGTGCGCATAGAAAAAATACCAAAAAGATAATAATCAAATCGCCACAGGCAGTATTCGAATCGGGGCCCAGCTGCTGGCACGCGCCCCGCGCACGCCCGACACAACATGCGCACACTCGTACGCCGCTGATAACTAGAGTCCATAGCACTCTCGTCCCTCGTCCTTGTGGTGCGCAACGGTGTGAAGCACCCCCCTTCCCTTCCTTTATTGGCTGAGCCGCTCTCCCCCCACCCCCCTCCCCCCTACGATGGGGGTCTCCCAGGGGGAGGGGGAAGGGGATCCTTTGATTGCTTTGCCGCGGAGCGAGTGAGGGAGAGAGAGAGAGAGAGAGAGAGAGAGAGAGAGAGAGAGAGAGAGAGAGAGAGAGAGAGAGAGAGAGAGAGAGAGAGAG
Organism: Odontothrips loti; assembly: GCA_038380765.1. Classification (NCBI taxonomy): domain Eukaryota; kingdom Metazoa; phylum Arthropoda; class Insecta; order Thysanoptera; family Thripidae; genus Odontothrips; species Odontothrips loti. The sequence goes on along the minus strand of CM076258.1, from coordinate 6,717,902 downwards.
AGAGAGAGAGAGAGAGCGCAGAATGGCTCAAACTGCCGCCTCTTTCTACGGAATTAGTTGAAACAAGGAAAAGTCTTTCTTGAAAAGGCCGAGACCTCCGCAATGGGGCGGGGCGACCCGCGAAACCTCTCGCTCACTGGGGGGGAGTTACTCCACTCACCCGCGCGATCCAGTCGCTGTGTCTGAGGGGGGTGGGAGAGAGAGAGAGAGAGAGAGAGAGAGAGAGAGAGAGAGAGAGAGAGAGAGAGAGAGAGAGAGAGAGAGAGAGAGAGAGAGAGAGAGAGAGAGAGAGAGAGAGAGAGAGAGAGAGAGAGAGAGAGAGAGAGAGAGAGAGAGAGAGAGAGAGAGAGAGAGAGCTTTATGAAGGAGGGAGGAAGAGGGGGTGATTCAAAGGACCGGGATGCCGACGGCTGCCTTGTGGGATTCACTTTGGGTGTCGGGCAGGAGCCGGGGCCCCCGCTGTCGCCAATAAGGTGTGGCCTGCCACCTAACAGGACTGTCGGTAATAGTTCGCCGATTGGGTTTGGGTGTGGGCTGGGCTGGGGTTGGGTTGGGGAGCGGGTCTGTGTTTGCGCTTGGGAGCAGCACGGGTCTCGCCAAACGCGGGCTCGGCGCGAAAGTGTCATCCGCGCTGCTCGGACCATAAATTAACCCAGTTTGACTTTGAAAAGTCCGCGCGCGCGGCGACCGAAAAAGTAAATTTGACTTCCGGGGACACTTGTGGTTCAGATCCCGCGGAGATTGTCGAAAAAAAAAAAAAATATTGGACGAAGGAAAAAAAAAAAGATTCACCCAAGGTCCCGGCGAGAGAGCCAGAATCAGCTGCCTTGCTCCGCTTAACTTTTTTTTCCTCCCCTCGCTTTCCTTTTTTTTTTCAGGGTACGTTTATTCTTCCCGCGTGAAAACGTGCTGAATAAGAGAGCAATTTATTATCAAAGTCACCGACTTGTGTACTTTTTTTTCCCTTTCCCCCCCCCCCTTTTTTTTTACCCGCCGTCGTCACCCCCTTAGTCTGCACGCTGCTCGGCCCTCCCGCGCAGCTACGACCTCCCAGCCACTCGTACCAACACAACCGGAAGCAGGTGCATTTTCTTTTTAATTGCTGCCTCGCGCGCGTTCTCAAAATTTAGCCAATGAAGCCAACGTTAAAAAAAAGGTGCGCTTATCTGCGTCTAGAGCGCGCCGTTGGCGTGGCGAATTGGAGTAGCATGGTGTCCTTTGGCGCGAATCTGCACAGCGCCGCTCCCCCGCCGCCTCCCGGACGAGAATGTGATTTTGTCTGGCCGAGACGAGAGGAGAGGGGAAAAAAGCGACGCAAAGAGCGGAGGTTGGCAAGACCGCTGCTCTCCAGTGACACCCCCGCAGCCCCGCCACCACGGTGGGGGGCCGGGGGGCTGCTCTTGCAAAAGTCTCGCCGCACCGCCCCCCCATCAATCGCATTGCTTCGCCGCGCTGAGAGTTTCCTTTGGAAAATGTTGGCAACACATCTCTTCCCGATCGCACGTTGGCAGCCGTTGGCAGCCCTGCTCGCCGCAAGTCATCCATCATCGGCGGCGCGCATTTGCACTGACAGACCTCATGACGACCGGCCGGACAGAATGCGCCACGAGGGACATTCAAAAAAAAATAACAAAAATAGTAAGAGCGAACGCTTCGGATCTCTGCTTTTTTTTCTGGCCTAATTCCTCTACACTTTCGCCCTGCGGCCGGGGGCTTACTACTTCCAGAAACGCTCATCCACCGCGGCCTGTAAATATTCATGGAGGTAATTGGATTTCCCGCCTTGTACAAATAATGGAACCGCGGTCTGGTCCGGTCTGGCCAGTCTGCCGGAGGTCCGCCGCCGTGGCCATCCCTCATCGGCGGCTGAGGGCGACTGATAGGGCGGCTCAGGGCGACTGATGGGGTGACAGAGGGCGGCTGAGGGCGGCTGAGGGCGGCTGAGGGCGGCTGAGGGCGGCTGAGGGCGGCTGAGGGCGGCTGAGGGCGGCTGAGGGCGGCTGAGGGCGGCTGAGGGCGGCTGAGGGCGGCTGAGGGCGGCTCAGGGCGACTGATGGGGTGACAGAGGGCGGCTGAGGGCGGCTGAGGGCGGCTGAGGGCGGCTGAGAGCAGCTGAGGCCGCGCCCCACTCCATCGCGATCACCGTGCGCCGTGCCACAGCGGCCGCTGGGCCAGGTCCTCTGTGTCTTCCCGAGAAAATATATAAAAACTTTCCAAAGTTTGACGATATCTGCGAGGCGGAGAAGTTGTAGTCGGGCAGAGAAAGAGAATTAAGGTGCGCTGAAGGAAGGCGGAGGGAAGAAGCAGCCCTGCAATCGTGGACACGCCCTCTGACCCAAATATCACTTTTCCAATAGTAGTACTAATAATAAATCAAAAATCCCAAAGTACGGTACGTTCATAAAATTAAAAAAAAAAGTTCGTAAAAGTTCCAAAGAGTGTTTATTTTTAATTGATTTTACGTGTTCTAATTAATTAATAGAGCCCTGCAGGCGCTCTCGTGAGCGATTTTCTTTCTTCTTACCTTAAAATCAATCAAAGATTCAATCAACCAAATCGAATTTATCCGTTACATAAAACGCTCACAGTGCTGCTGGCGGGTTTATTGCTCTGTCCGCTTTATGGATGACACCCCATGACCTTCATGTTTGTGTGTGTGTGTGTGTGTGTGTGTGTGTGAAAGAGAGAGAGAGAGAGAGAGAGAGAGAGAGAGAGAGAGAGAGAGAGAGAGAGAGAGAGAGAGAGAGAGAGAGAGAGAGAGAGAGAGAGAGAGAGAGAGAGAAAGAGTAGTTCGGGAAAACTTTGAGAGCGGCGCTGCCGACTCCACATTCCTGTTTGCAAGGCCATCTTAAGGGTGCATCCCAGACTAACGTAGGTAAGTAAGAGAGAGTAGTGCGGGAGAGCGAGAGAGATCGGTGACCGCCGAGCGTCGTCAATTGGTGAGGAACGCTTCCAGAAACGGATACCATGCCCACACACACACGCGTCCGCTGGCCACACGGCGGTACACATTTTATGGAGCCTGGGAGTGGCAGCCGTAGGCGGACAGAGTCCCACCCTTTGATGGGGAAGGGGGTGGGGGTTGGGGTGGACCAACGACAGCTATCAATATTTACGCCACTCAGGCTGATACGTAAATATTCCGCAGGGACGCGTGGGGAAGGGGCAGTATGACGGCGACGGTCTTGCGGCCTGAGGGAGAGAGAGAGAGAGAGAGAGAGAGAGAGAGAGAGAGAGAGAGAGAGAGAGAGAGAGAGAGAGAGAGAGAGAGAGAGAGAGAGAGAGAGAGGTATGCGACTACGCGTGCGTGCGTGATAGAGACAGAGAGAGATGGACCCACGGTCACCCCGTCCCGCCAGACAGACGGAAATAAATTTGAAAGGTCATATACCTCCTGAGTAATTGGAGTAATGCGATCAGTTTGCCATCTGTGGCTCGGCAGAGGAGACGGCGGAAAGTGGGTCGTATGCCGGAAACGGCCGTCTCCTTGGAGATTCACATAAATAAAACAGAATGCTGCTCGAGAATGTTTCTTTTTCAACGAACCTCCGGAATCTCGAAGTTCCTGCCACCACAATTTTTTTTTTAAAGCTGTCTGCGAATTATGTGAGCGTTTTTTTTCTCTTATTTTTTTTTCGGAGTACGCAGAATGCAGTGTGTGTGTGTGTGTGTGTGCACTTGGTGTGCCGACCGGCCATTTCGGAGGCTGTTACCGCCCGCTTCGCTTCGAGCTCTAAATTCGGGGAATAAACAGCATGGCAGTAGTGTGCAGCATCCAGCGGGAGCGGTCCAGCGGGGCCAGGCACATCCCGCCCGGGGGTTATATGCTGCCCCCCACTACCGATGGCGGGCCATAATTAAGGTTATGTCGGTCATCGCTTTTTTATGGTGACCCGAGTCGCTTCCGGCTGACGGGCGCGGTCGTCATCCCCGAACATGAATGTGAATGTGTACCTTGCAGTGCCCGGCCCGCCTCTTGACGTGTTAATCAATGTGAAAGCGGAGCGCTTCATGTGAGAACAAGCGACACATCGGCTGCCTGTGTGCTTGTGTGTGTGTGAGCTGCGCCATAGCAGCGCCGTGCTCACAAACAACACAACCGCTCAAACAAGCGCGCGCGCGCACACTCACACACGCTTAGAGACGTGAGCGCACGCGCGTACGCACACAATCACACACACAGCGCGAGGAAGGTGGGAAGAAGGTGTATTATTAATTAATCCCTTCATTGCTCTGGAGGAAGAGAGATGGAGGAAGGAGAGGGGAAGGGGACGTGGCTCGTGTGACACTAAGCCAAGCTAGAGAGCGAGAGCGAGAGCGAGAGAGAATAAGAGAGACAGAAAGCGTAAGGGCGGAAGTGCATTGCAGTGAAAATAAGCTGCTTCAGCTTATGTGTGTCTTGTCACTCGCACAACTTCGCCGATTCGGCACGATGCGGCTCAGTTCAGTTCGGTTCCGGCTCACGCCTCTCTCTCTCTCTCTGTCTGTCCCTCCTCCTCCTCCTCACACCACCTCTCCGCCTCTCGCTCTCCCTGTCTCTCTCCCTCCTCCGCGGGGGTCTCCGATCATAAACTTCCACTGACATGTGTCTTGTTCTCCTCGATGCGATCAGGAAAGTTTGGGGGGCATCGGCGTCGGCAACAACTTCTGCCGCCTCAGCGCGCCGAAGCCACGCAGCGAGCGCTAGAGAAGGAGAAGAAGCAAGAAGAAGAAGAAGAAGTAGAAGCAGAAGAAGGAGAAGAGGGAGAGGATAGGATCGGGTCCCTGCAGTTGTCGATTTTAAGTAAGGTGACCGAGAGAAACAAAACAGAATCGATCAAAAATGAGCACGAAACAGCTAGGCTTTCGTCAAATAGGGCATGCTTAGGTACATTAACGGGGTGAGTTTTCGTGAAATAGCTAGGCCAACTGTCGGTCAAACATAGGCCACATGCCGGTCGACTAGGGCATGAGTAAAGTCAGTGAAATGGGGCAAATGTCGGTCAATCGGGGTAAGTTTTGGTCAAATGAGCCAAGTGTCAGTCAAATGGGGCAACGATTCCGGTCAAAATAATCAAGTGTTTGGTCAAATCGACGGGAAAACTCGACTTCTTGCCGATTTTCTTGGTGCATTCCATCTTCCCTTCCCGAGTGGCTGCCACTGGCTTCCGCTGGCTGCCGCATGCTGAGCTGACAGTCCGGTTGGAGGTGGTGCGGTGGCACCGGCGGCACCGCACTGCGTCCGAGGGGCCGTCAGCCAGAGATGGCCGCTAGATCGATGCTCTGAGCACTGCGGCACTGCCCACTCAGGAGACAGAGTGAGAGAGCGAGCGAGAGAAAGCGCGACAGAGAGAGAGACAGAGAGAGATGCTCAACAAGTTTCACACGTCCTCTCTGTCTTCCTCACACCCGATTTCTTCGCAATAAGTCACTTTATGATTTTTCTCGAGCAGCCGTCTCTGGTGGAAGTGTGCGCCGTTTTGTTTCCCACTCGCCAAGTCAGCAGCAACAACAGCCACAGCAGCAGGCCTCTTGAAGCTGCTTGCCCGGGCTGCCCGCACGGCGCCCCCGCGACCAGTACATTAAGTCAAGAGTGCAAAAACCCCTCCGCCTCCCGCAGCGCCTAAGTGCATTTCCATAAGCGTTCATAACGTGCGGTCTGGCCTTTGCCCGCACAGTGGGCCTACTCAAGTACCGGGAACAGCACGGGGCTGGCAGCTCACTGCTGGTGCCGAAACAATGATGATGATATCGTTATTATTTAAACTGTGATGATGGTTGATCATTCGTTTAAAGTGATATTACAACACTGATTATGTCGATATATCGGTTCATTAGCGTCAGTGATCCTGTGGAACATTGTGGTTTTTCTTGAATATGAATCACAATAACTTTTTCAACTACTGTGCTGTCACGTGTCCCCTTTTAGCGCATTTAAAAAAAGAAAGAAATCGGAATGAAGGACAGTTTGACGAATCTTCGGAGTGAAACAGATAGATGTACAGAGAGAGAAAGAGAGAGAGAGAGAGAGAGAGAGAGAGAGAGAGAGAGAGAGAGAGAGAGAGAGAGAGAGAGAGAGAGAGAGAGAGAGAGAGAGAGAGAGAGAGAGAGAGAGAGAGAGAGAGAGAGAGAGAAGTCAGACATGAAAGGGAGGCGCAAGGAAACGCCCATTTGAATGCGGCCCCTTTAAGCCTATTTAATTTTAGGCCTCATTAGCCTAATCATCTGCAGCCATTGGTTTGGGTGCTGGGTGAGGGGTGGGAGGAGGGGGGGGGGGGGCGGAGCTGATCCAAATGACCACCCCATCGGTCAGCACGTAGCGGCGACTCTGAGAGTTTCCGACTTTAATTATTTTTTTTTTTGAAAAAGTACTTCACTGAATCCAGAGTTCCAGAAATTCTTCGTTTATCCTCACTCGTTTTACAAAGCAGCCTACAACAATGTTGTGGACAGCACCGTCTTTTGGTGGGGCGACAGTGGGCGACAGCCGGCGGCAGGGTCAGAGTGCACCACCACCGCCACCGCCGGAGACGTGGGACGGAGTGGACCACCGCCCACGGCCCAGCAGTCCCGCAGTGGGAAGTGAAGGTATATACGGTGTTGGGGAAGAGGGGGGGGGAGGGGAGCACGCGCCATTGACTTGCCAGTGGAGCTGAATACGGAACGACGGAGTCTGTCGCCCGTGTCGCTGCACCGGTGCCAGCGCGAGTGCGAGAGAGAGGGTCAGATATGCTTTATATACACCATCAAGCTGATCGATCAGCTTGGAAAATCCGAGAGGCCACTTTTCCTGTGCACTTTCTGTTTGCCTCTGAAGAGCCTAAAGCAGGAGGAGGCCATGGCATGGCTAATTTTCACCATATTTCCAAAAAAGAATTAAAAAAAAAAATCCTTTTTTTTGCGCAGTTTGCCTCTATCCGCCGTATTGATGTGAAAATGGTGTCTGATGACCCTCTCCACCAGCCAAGAATACATTAGTAACCAGACGAATGCTCACGCCGTCGTCCCCAGGACTCATTCGGAACAAAAAAAAAATTGTAATAATTCTGGGTTACCTCGTAGCGCCTGCGAACTCCAGGGTAGGCAATCCCGCCATGCGCAGCTGCACTGCGGCGGCCTACCCTGGGAACGAAAGGGGCGAACATGCAGGCCGTTGAGAAGGAGCGAGCGAACGAGCGAGAGAGATAGAGGGAGAGGGAGAAAGAGAGGGAGAGAGAGAGAGAGAGAGAGAGAGAGAGAGAGAGAGAGAGAGAGAGAGAGAGAGAGAGAGAGAGAGAGAGAGAGAGAGAGAGAGAGAGAGAGAGAGAGAGAGAGAGAGAGAGAGAGAGAGAGAGAGAGAGAGAGAGGGGCACTTTTGCGGTCCGAAACTGCGGCGGCTCGCGTTCAGCGTGCCGTGCAAGGCCAGGACACCACACCGGTCGGCGCTGTCATGCCGGTTGTGTGACTTTCCTCCGATGGTCGGGGCACTCTGTGTGTGCGCGCGCGCATATGTGTGTATGTGTGTGTGAGGGATGACACATGAGTGCAGCTCAGGGGTTGAGGCGGGGGGGGGGGGGGGGCGGAGTCCGCCTCAGGTGATCCCAGAGCACAATGGCCGAGGCTGTTGGGCTGTCATTCCGCGGGTCGGCGGGCCTGCGGCTGAGAGCTGGATCTCTCGCTCCCGCTCTCTCCGCCCTTCCTCTGTCTATCTCACTCTCACATAAATAGAAAGGGGGGGGGGGGGTAGAAGCGCCACCTGAATTTCCGTGTCCAACGCGCAAAACTGATTAACGCCACAGACTGAGCGACAGACGACAATAACATCCCCCAAGCGCAGACTGGAGCCTCTGCAGGAGCCTCTGCAGGAGCCGCTGCTGGAGCCTTTGATGGAGCCGCTGTTGGAGTTCCCGCTGGAGCCTTCGCTGGAGCCTGGAGCCTTTGATGGAGCTGCTGCTGGAGCCAATGCTTTGATGGAGCCCCCGCTGGAGCCTCTGCTGGAGCCTTTGATGGAGCCGCTGCTGGAGTTCCCGCTGGAGCCTATGCTGGAGCCAATGCTTTAGCCCCCGCTGGAGCCTCTGCTGGAGCCTTTGATGGAGCCGCTGCTGGAGTTCCCGCTGGAGCCTTCGCTGGAGCCTATGCTGGAGCCAATGCTTTAGCCCCCGCTGGAGCCTCTGCTGGAGCCTTTGATGGAGCCGCTGCTGGAGTTCCCGCTGGAGCCTTCGCTGGAGCGCCTATGCTGGAGCCAATGCTGTAGCCCCCGCTGGAGCCTCTGCTGGAGCCTCTACTGGGGGCCCCGCTGGAGCTGTCGCTACGACACTGTCTCTGCGGTCTCTGGTGGTCGGGGACGATTTCCTCCCCCCAGGTGTGATGATCGTCACACCAGCGCCGTGCCCTGCCTCTCTGTCCCCCCCCCTCCTTTTCCCCCGGGTCTTCTTTTCTCTTTTCACTGATGAATTCATGCGGGGGGGGGGGGGGGGATAGAAAGAGAGGCAAGAAGGGCGAAAGGCGGACTTTATGGGCTGGTGGTGAGCGAGAAGGAGACAGGCGAAGGGGAAAGAGGTAGGGGCTTCCTGCCCGGGCATAGAAGGCGCCGTGCGGTGGGTGGAGTTGTTTGAGAAATAAAAGGAAAGGGAACTCATCGGCAATTCAGAGGGTGGGGTGGGGGTAGGGGTAGGCCCTGCATATTGGTTGGGCATCTGATTTAGTTCCCCCTGATCCGATAGTCTTGTCATCCGACCTGGCCGAGCCGAGCCTTCCCTTTCTTTGACATTCATTCATGCATCCGTCCAATCCGTCCATTCATCTATTCATTCAGGCCGCGTATGTTTGGCTCGCTTGGTGAGCGCGTGCGTAGCAGCTGGCGCTGGCATATTTCAAAATCTACCGTTCACCTGAAAATTTGAGCGATAAGGACCCTGTCTCTTTGTTAGTCCTCTTTGGTGGGTCCCCAAAGTGTCGACGGCACAGATCTATCAGCACGGCGGAGATTCAGTGGAAGCGATCCGGCCTTTTTCGGTCTCTCTCTCTCTCTCTCTCTCTCTCTCTCTCTCTCTCTCTCTCTCTATCTCTATCTCTCTCTCCCTATACAAAGAAGAGAGATCCCCGGAACAAATGAACTCACTCAGAGCGAAAGCCGAATCGAGGCGCGGAATCAGGGAGGAGACAAGCGCCTGTAGGAAGTTATCCGGTGCGTCCTCGCTGGGACCCGAAGGGTCCGAAGGAGAACCGAAGTTGATGTAAAGACCCGAAGGGAGCCCGAGGAGGATGCTGCATGGACCTCTCAGCGTCTCTCAACACTGCGCGTTTTGCCGAGATGAATTAATTACCTCTCTCTCTCTTTCTCTCTTTGTCTGTCTGCCTGTCCCTCCGGACAGGGCTCGGACCTGGCAAGGACGCCGCATGGACCTAAGCTGCTCCTGCTACCGCGCGGAAATATCAAATCCCTTTCTGCAACAAACACTCAGAGAGCAGGAAAAAGAGCAAGAGAGAGACAAAGGGAGAGAGAGAGAGAGAGAGAGAGAGAGAGAGAGAGAGAGAGAGAGAGAGAGAGAGAGGGAGAGAGAGAGAGAGAGTATTTTAGTATTTGAGTATTTATTTCTTAACAAGCCAAATACAAAAGGCTAAAAAGCCTTACTGCCGTATTTGGCCGGCTCTCAATCGAAAGAGAAACAAAAACAAATAAGAAAGTAAAGTAGTAGAGAGAGAGAGAGAGAGAGAGAGAGAGAGAGAGGAAGGGGGGGGGGGGGAGGGATAATGTAGAGGATGGCTCGGCACCGCAAACAGCAGTCGCTATCGTCGCCGGCTAGCTTTGTTCAAACAAAACCAGCAGCGGTGGCAAAGGCCGGGGCGCCGCCGGGTGCGACGACCTCACGGCAAGAGATGAGAATTTCGGTTCACGAGTAATGAACATTTGTGTCGAATTTCTCATTTCATTTTGGATGAATTTTACTGCTAGTCTTGCATTAATTAGATTTTTTCTGAGCGTGACGATCCTTCTTTGATCCTCCAGGCAGGGACAGCACGGATCAGTAGAGTCACAGAATGGACACAGAAAAGTCGAGCGCGCGAAGACGTTATGCGCCTGATGAGCTCTAGAGGCGTTAGAAAAGGAAAATAAAGCAGGAGAGAGAGGGATCACTAATAGTAGTAGTAGCAAGTGAGAGGAAAGCAGCAGCTATAGCGGCGGGGGCCCTTTGAGGTCCTCGACGCGCCCCTCGACCCGTTTTTCTTGCCCCCCTCCTTCTCTCTGTCTGCCTCCCTCCCCCTCCTCTCTCTCTCTCTCTCTCTCTCTCTCCCTCCCTCCCCCGTATCCGTTTCCGCCTTCTCTTCAGGGCCACATAATTATCACACGTTTGTACAAAGTGCTACGAGCGTTTTGCTAGAGCGAGAAAACGGCCGTAGGAAATTTAATTAAATCGGTTGTGCGTTTTGCTCGCTGCACCAGCAGCAGCAACAGCAACAGCGAGACAACGAAAGGCGGCCTCAAGAACACACACACACACATACACATACACACATACACACACAGACACACACACCTTCTCTTCTCATTGTCTCCAAGAAGTTGAACGAAGCAACGTCAGAGGAACAAATACACCACCACCAGCAGAGCAGCACGGCAGGCGAGAACCGACGACAAACAAAAACTACAGCGTTGATATGCCAGACGCGACACGAGAGTGCGCAGAGCTACAGGCGGAGTTACAGAGTGCTGTATCTCCTTAGGATATCCGGGCAGAGAATGGAGGGCAGAGAATCGATGGCAAGTATAGGCCAGCGCCCTTTGATGTTGTGCCCGCGCTATATTGCAGTGCCGACCGTAAGGGCCGTTCAGTGGCGCGCAGCTTGCAGGCACCGCCGCCTCGGGCACCGCCGCCTCGAGCACCCACCCACTGCCCCCACTAAGGGCTCAAACTGAGGCGTTAGATAATTTTTTCCTTTGAAGCGGGCGGAGTGCGGCGGGGTGGGGTATTCATCATCCGCCCGCCTTCTATGACACGTATTAATTAGGGGCCAGAGACGGGATGAGGACAAATTTAGAGAAGGCGGTGAGAAGCGATGATCCCTCTGCTCTACAGAGGGCGCCGCGTGCGCTCGTAAATAATCCGCATGGCGCGTCGCGTTTCAGCCGGCGCCTTTTTGATACTCTAAGTTTTTTCGGCGTTAGATTGATTCGGTTACGCTGTTTCTAATTTTCATTTTTTTTTGTCACTTGATTTTAGCTGTTATGCTTTTTTCCCCTGGTTGATCCGAACGGAGATAGAGCCGTCTGCGATACAGGACATGCCGATTTCGGATGAATGACAAGGGCCGTTTCCGCGGTGTTCCCGTGTTCGGCTTCTATCAATATGAAGCCCCAGACCACTCTGTGGCCCCACAGGGGGCAGTGGGGGGAAGGGGCGCACGGTTCGTGTAAGGGCATTAAGGGAGCCCCACGGGGGGTGATGCTCCCAGCTCCAGTGGCCGTGCGGGGGCAGAAAGAGGGAGGGGGGGGGGGCACCCATATAGGCCTAGATTGGCCGCGAGGGGAGAGAAGAGGGGGGGGGGGCGCTCGCAAGCGGGTGGACGTTGGGCAGGATCCCGCGTCGAACCAATAAAGTCTCCGAACGTGTGTATTTGTGTGTGTGTGTGTGTGTGTGAGAGAGAGAGAGAGAGAGAGAGAGAGAGAGAGAGAGAGAGAGAGAGAGAGAGAGAGAGAGAGAGAGAGAGAGAGAGAGAGAGAGAGAGAGTGAGAAGGACGCGAGAAGGACTCACCAACCTCCTTCTCTCCCTCACACTCACCTTCCTCCTTCTCTCTTGCACACATAAGCCAGAGCCACTCGCTTCTGCCGGAACATGCCGGTGCTTTTATTTTGCCAACCCGATGGCACACAGCCCCACTGGCCGCACCCCCTCCCCACTGCCGCTGTCCGGTTTGTTTTGGGGGCTGGGCTGGGAATGCGTGCACGTGTGAGGCCCGTGTGTGGCCCGTGTGTGGCCCGTGTGTGGCCCGTGTGTGGCCCGTGTGTGGCCCGTGTGTGGCCCGTGTGTGGCCGAGCCCAGCCAATGACATGATGGCTTTACCCAAGCTCGGTCGCACGCTGCAGCCGTTCCCAAGGTTGACGTTTTCATTTAGCGCGTGTGCGGGGCCAAACGCGCATCACAATATCAAACACTGCCATCAATTCCTACGCATTTCAGCGGGGGGAGTTTTTTTTTTTCGACTTGGCCCAAGATTTAGTTTCAAAATTTACGAAATTTTCAGCGACACTCAAGAAACACACAACAAAAATCTGCGATAATATTTTCCGTCCAATCATCGTTTTCATAACCACACAATAGCGTCGTTTTTGGATTTGAATAAGAGCACGCAGTGGCAGGATGCACAGCTTTGGCAGGTGCAGGTGTTTTCCCTAAGGGGTCTCTCTCTCTCTCTCTCTCTCTCTCTCTCTCTCTCTCTCTCTCTCTCTCTCTCTCTCTCTCTCTCTCTCTCTCTCTCTCTCTCTCTCTCTCTCTCTCTCTCTCTCTCTCTCTCTCTCTCTCTCTTCTCAGGCCCTGGGATAAAAATGCGCCCCCATTCCAAGTTCGCGGGGGGGGGGGGGGGGGGGGGGGGGGGAGATGCGTTAAGCCGCGGCGTTGTGGAGTGTATGTGTGTGTGGGTGGACTTGAGTGGGTATGTGAATTGAGAAGGGGGGGGGGGGGGGCTGAGCGGCGTGCACCTCGAGCACAGCAGGAGCGAGTTGTGTGTGAGGGGGGAACCCCTTTTGATAAAGAGAACACACCGTTCAGGAGGTCGGCGGCAAAACGAGTGAGTGAGGGAAAAAGTTTGTGGCTCTCAGCGGCGCGTCAAGGAGGAGGAGATCTCTCGCCGCCCGCTCGCCGTTGTGCTGCCGCCGCCACTCGTGTTTTGTTGGCGGCCCTGTTTCCCCCGCCATCTACCCGTCTATCTATCCCGCGCGACCCCAGCTCAGCCCCGAGGGCCGCGCCGTCCTTCGGGTTGGCACTGCTGGAGTGTATATAACGCTCGGCAGACCGGGCGGCCTCGGCGGCCCCGCCCCTGCAGTGCTACCAACTTGTCTGCTGTCAGGCTGTTTGTTCTGGCGGAGGCGGCACGGTCCGGCACGGGGTCCGGTCAGGTCCGGTCGGTTGGCCGGCCTGCCTGCTACTGCTTTGCGAGCAGCGCCCCCTATTACGGACAAGCCGCACGCGATGAATTTATTTCCCCCCTTCCTTGAGGGCGCAGCGTGCGTTGAGCGTTGGCGGGAAGGTTGGTACGTCCGGAGGTCCCGTGACGCTGGCTGCAAAGAATACACCGCTAAAAATGGTGTTGTGGTACAGAAGTGGTGGGAATGAGATTGCTGCTGCGGCGGGTGCTGGTGCTAGCTGGGCCGGCTTGTGCTGACATTGTGGCTGCCGCTGCAACACAGGAGCACACACATTCGATACCCCCGCCTGCCGGCCGCGTCAGCACCCCCCCCCCCCCCCCAACCCTCTCATGTGACACATGCAATCTGGTACCCGGGCGGAAGAGAAGGGTCTGCAGTGGAGCGGCATCCGCAGATTCCGCACAGCGTGCGACTCCCACGAGAGTGCGCACATCTACTGCTACGGCAGCGGCCAGTACTCGAACCCTCGTATTGTGTATAGTTCCGGATACTTTTCGTAAAAATTCTGTTTTTTCTTCCCCGTCAAAATTTCAAAATTTTCCGGAGGATTTCTGCGCGGGTCCCTAGAAACACAAAACCTCTAGGCGTCGTCCGGTGGGGGTCCCGCGCCGGCCGCCGGGGTGGCCGACGACGGCGAGGGTTATGGAAAACGACGCACTAGTCTGCGCGCGCGGGGGTCCTGGGGGTCCGGAGGTCCGGGGGCCCGGGTTCAGGGGCCACTCGACGGCGGCCCGGCCAGGCCGACGACGTCTGTAGGCGGCCTGATTAGCATGACAATCGGACCGCCGGCCCGGAATGCAACCCCTCGCTCTCTCCTGCCCTCTCCTCGCTCTCTCCATCTCTCTCCTCGCCCCCTCTATCCGCCCTCTCTGCCCTTGAGTTATGCCAACATGATCCCCCGCAGCCCCGCGGTTTTGGGTGTCGCGATGAGGGAAGGGAAGGGGAAGGGGGGGGGGGGGGGGCTATCCAGTGGGGCGTGCAAGGTGTGGAGGGTTGAGGGGGGGGGGGCGTACGCGGAGGTTTGACGATAAAAGATAGTCGTCCGCTCGCGGGCGGGGTGGGGGTGGGAGAGACGGAGTGCTCAGTGACACGGAGACGAGAGGGAGGGAGAGAGAGAGAGAGCGCTGCGTGCGGCGCGAGGACGGGAGGACGGGAGGACGGGAGGACGGGAGGACGGGACGGTCTCGTGTCGAGGGGTCGGGCGGGCGGGCGTCGCACTGAAAAAGCATCGTGGGGAATGAACGGGCAGTGTCTGAGGAGGAGGGGGGGGTGGGGGGGGGGGGAGAAGCAGGGGGAGGGGGAGAGGAGGGGGGGGGGGCTGCTCTCCCAGAGATAGCCCCGTGTGAATGATTTGCCACAAGGAGTCCGGACCGGACCGCGGTCCCGTTCTCTTGCGAAACTCTCATATGCTCAGGATACAACGGCTTTCCCTCCTACGGTTTTATCTTCTCCTACTCTCGTTTTCTTCCCTTTTTAACTATATATATTTTTTGAGGGTGGTGGGATGACAAAAAAAAATGATTATGGCTGTCGTGGAAAGAAAAAAAGGAAGTGGAGAGGCTTTTGGAGGCAGCTGCGCGCACGCGCTGTGTCTCTGGCAGAAGTGCGAGAGACAGAAAGAGCATAGAGTAGGTTTTTAATCTCCGTTGCCAAACAGTTTTCTTGCAGGGAAACGGATAGTGCACTTACTGTTATTAAAATAGAAAAAATAAAAAATAGAGCAAACCAACCATGAACTGACCTTGATTTTTTTTTTTTGCACGGTGTGAGAGGTGTCAGTAGCGCAAGCCTTCGCAGCCTTGCCCCGCGGCCGGGTGTGTCAGAGGTGAAATATCTGTCCGAAGCCGCGGAGCCTGAGGTGAGCGGAGCAAACTCAGAAGCATAGCGCTCGCTGTGCTCGCTACATAAGAGTGAGAAAGAGTATCAGCTGTTTCTTCTCTCTTTCCAAATAGGTTGGCAACATTCGCAAAATAATCACCGTTGCCTGCAGCATCAGGCAGGGCCGCCAACTGCTATGAGCAGCTACAGCTTCAAGCGCGCCAATTTCGAACTCCGTTGCGTCACCCGTCTGAATCGACGAAAAGTCCTGCCTGTGTGATTGCGTCATCATCCATATACCCCCGGTTCGTTACGTTTTACTGTCGACGGGAGCTCATCTAGATCACTGGTGCTTGCTCATACAACTCTCCCCCTCCCCCTCCTAGCCTCTCTCTCTCTCTCACTCTGTCCGTCTGTCTGTCTGTCTGTCTGTCTGTCTGTCTGTCTGTCTGTCTGTCTGTCTCTCTCTCTCTCTCTCTCTCTCTCTCTCTCTCTCTCTCTCTCTCTCTCTCTCTCGCTCTCTCTGGGCCAACGCCTTTGCCACCACGATGCGGCCTGTTCACTGCTGCCGCTACCACCAGCGCCACCGTGATTTATTTTTAATTACCTTGTTTTAGCCGTATGAATGGGGCGGTCGCCAGCTCACCACCTCTGCCTATGCCTGTTGTGTGCGTGTGTGTGCGCGCGTGCGTGTGAGGGGTGTGTCAGTGTGCGCGTTCAGGGGGTGAGGCGGCAGGGCCGTGTTGGGGGGGTTGGGGCGTTGCGGACAACTCATGTCAGACGGCAGCGGTCTGCAATGTAAACGCCTCGCTCATTTACAGCCCTGCCAGCCGCTGCTGTGCATTGCTGCCGCCCTCTCTCTCCCTCCCGCCTTCTCTCTCTCTCTCTCTCTCTCTCTCTCTCTCTCTCTCTCTCTCTCTCTCTCTCTCTCTCTCTCTCTCTCTCTCTCTCTCTCTCTCTCTCTCTCCCTCTCTCTCTCTCTCTCTCTCTCTCTCTTCTCTCTCTCTCTCTCTCTCTCTCTCTCTCTCTCTCTCTCTCTCTCTCTCTCTCTCTCTCTCTCTCTCTCTCTCTCTCTCTCTCTCGATCGCACCGAGGGGTGTGAAGATGCAGCCAGCAGCCCCTCATCGGTCTCTCCGCCCCAAATGACGTCCAACGGGCAGCTGTCTTCATTAAAACTTTAAAACCTCGGCCGGCAGCAGCTAGAGGAGGAAGAGAGGGAGCAGTCTGTGCGCTCCCTGTCCGACTGCCCTCGGCGGGCATGCACCAACTTTCCCCGCAGCTGTATGGAAAATCGCGACGGCGCAGCAGGTTTCCGCGACCTCTTTCTCTCTATTACCACCACTGGGTGATATCAAGACAGCGCCGCCCCCCCCCCCCCTTCCTCCCCGCGGGCCCCGCCACTGGAAGTGTCTTGTTTGCAGCCCGCGAAAGAAAAGCCAGGTTCGGAAAGGGAAATAAAGAAGTGGAAGGGGGAGGTAAACACTGGTCAACGTGTGAAGACGGATTGGCCGCCGTCTCTGGGCCAACTCCACCCTGCGACACCTCTTGACCGCACGAACCTCCCCCTCCTCCTCCTCCTTGTACCTCTAGTCTGTCTGTCTGTCTGTCTGTCTGTCTGTCTGTCTGTGTCTGTGTGTGTGTCTGTCTGTCTCCCTCTCACTCGCCGTAGCAGCACTCTATTGCCCCGTCGGAAACGCAGATCAGAGATTGCAGCCGGGAGCGGCCAGCCGTTAGGAAGAACTATTGATACGATTCGCTCCCCCTCCCCGCACGTGAAACACCCACCCCACCTGGGGCCAAAAGGGTGCGAGGGAACAACACGACTCGTCCGACGCAAGCGCGCGAGGTTTCCAACGAGGCTTGGAGGCGGAAGCTGAAGAACAAAAACACTTCCAGACCGGAAACTCTGACAGCCGGTATGAGAAATGCCGATGCAGAAGGGCCGCGCCAAATATGGGATCTCACCTTCAAATTCACTCAAAATGCCATTTAAGTTTCTCATACCTGCCCTCGAGAGTTTCCGGTCTGGAAGTGTTTTTGTTCTTCGGCTTCCGTTTCCAAGTCCCATTGGAAACCTCTATTGGTGAAAATCTCCGTGAGAGTGGGGGATAAAGTCTGCATTGGAATCTCTGCGCGGTGGGATCATCGCAACCGGTTCGGGTGGTATCGCTTTATGAGAACAAAACAGTCACACAATAATGAAGGGTCCCCAGCGCCCGGCACATAGGCAACCCATTCGGCACGGGCGCAGGGACGGAGGTGGACTTGACTCGGCGTGTAGAGGTCTACACAGACGAGGCTCCGCGGACAGACTACACAAAGCGAGGTCGCCCTCACTCGTCTTCTGCGAATTGAAACAAGTGCCTGGCACTCTTGCTGGCGCATTTTTTCTTGCCGTCCTGACAGGCAGCTTGCCGCCACAGAGAATGTGTGTTTATTGTAGTGTCCGTACGTCCCGACTCCCCGTGCTTTGTGTCCACTCTGATGTCACCGATCCGGAACAAGTCTGGTGCTCAATAGTTAATTAGGATCGTGTTCGCCATCGCGATCGGTTTGTCATGTTGAAGACACTAAAAACTACTCGATGTCCTTTATTTCCTTTTTCCCCCTTCTGTGGAGTTGGGCGAGTGCAAAGAAAGAGAAAAAAAAACCTTCGTTGACAGTATTGCGTTTTATTTGTTTTCGGTAGGGAATGTCAGTCCCCCGCCCGGCACGATCAACAAAATTAGAACCTAATTATTCTCAGAGATGCGAAGAAAGGCAATTTTACTGAAACATACATTTTAAAATTTGTAGTCAAATCACATATCTTTTTAAGTTACATCTTATTATTATTCTCTTAGTGCACCAGTGCACCAGCAGAGGACAGTGTCGAATGGAATGCTCTGCCACACCCCAATTCTCATAAAGCTTCGGAGTGCACTATAGGGTGATTGCAAAATTACTTAACAAACTCGTCCCACGGAATGTACAGTATGCTTCACATATTTCAGCATGTCCGTGACGTCGTCGGGGATAAATCGCTAAAATGACTAAACGTATTTACAAAATGAAATCGGTTATTACACTACAATGTACATCACAGCCATGGAAACCTGCTCCTTTATCACTAGAAATTATGTACATGTTCAGTAAATGTAAAATACGTATGCGCTATCACGAAAGTAAAAATTGTTCCACTAATGATTGATGCATTCGAAGTGCGGGTTCAGTCTCGTCCTTCTAATCAACCGGTTTCGTTATCTGAAAAAATATTTTGGGTCTGCGGGATTGTATTGATGATTTCTTACCTACGGCTCTGACATATCAAACAACAACAACCGCCTACTTTCATTTTCCGGTGAGGAAAACCTGATAGATAAACCCGTGGTCAAGTCTGTCGGGACAAAAGAGGGGGGATTTTGATAACACAAATTTCTTTTCTATCAATACTTATCACCCTAGAATTGATTTATCTCACTAGTGCTGCAAGGACTAGAACACACGCTAGGAGCAGAGAGGTGGGCGTGGAGCGGTGGCCTGCTGACGGCGAGGGTGTACTGGGGGCTGCCGACGTGGAGGTGCTGGGCCGCGCCGTGGAGGTGCTGGGCCGCGCCGTGGAGGTGCTGGGTGGCGTCGACAGGATGGTGACGCGGCCCTCCACGGCGGGGTACACCAGCCCGCGCTTCTCGATGTAGTGCTCCACGACAGTAGCGTCCGTGTCCTCTGCAAAATATGAAAAACTTAGCAAACGTCGTCTTACGTGTTGTTCTTCTGTTGCAGGTAAGGCGCACTCACGGAGGGTCAGGCTGCCCTCGTTGTTGGCCAGCATGCTGAAGCCGTCGCCACCGTTGGCCAGGAAGCCGCTGACCACCACGCCGTACAGGGCCTTCACGTCCAGATCGGAATAGGACGGGATGGCGCAGTCGCCGCACCGCACAAGTGCGCTCACCACGCGCTGTCCGGGAGTCCTGCTCACGTCGTAGGTCACCCGGACGCCTAAGAGGACAAGAGTCGTGGGTTCAAATACCGGCCTTTTTAAAAAATAATAATAATTTTTTGAAGTTTGTACGCACCCGAGAGCTGCAGGAATTGGCCCTTCCACGCCTTACCGACGACGTACTCGCTGACGGCGTGCTCGAGGGCCTCCAGCAACACGCTGCCCCGAATCTTGAGCATCACCTCTAGGTTGTCGAACGGCATCACCTCCATCACGTCCTTCACCGTGATCTGACCTGCGAGGGCCAGCAATACGACAATGGAAACGATTGCGACAAAGTGTGAGAAATTTAAAAGACGGGTCCGAGTTTCTCATACCGCCGTTGGTAGACGCGTCAATGGAGGTGCGTATGGAGCCTCCGTTGACGAGGGCGATGGGCGCGTCTGTCCACCCCGTTTTCAGTTTCAGAAACTCGGCATGCTGTGAAGACGGAGCAGAAAAATTTAAAATTGAGGCCACTTGGCATTTATTTTATTTCCGTTTTTAGGTTTGGAACTGGTAATGTCCGCACCCCGTACACGAAGGCGTCGGCGACGAGGTTGCCCAGGTTGCACTCCTGAAAGCGGCAGGTCTGCCCGTCCAGCAGCACGGTCGTCCTACCTAGCGGCATGTTGACCTTGCTGTCCAGCTCGCTCTTCCAACGCATCACCGCGGCCAGGGTCTCCGGGTCTGCGAGTGGGGAGGAGGGGGTGAGGGCAGTCACACACCACATGACACCAAGGCGGTGGTCAAGCCCGCGGGAACGTGTCCGACTCACCCTCGGCGACGTCCTTGTTGAGCAGGATGGGGAGCCCCATGATGTCGACCAGCTCGCCCTGCTCGTCGAACTTGAGCTTGAGCTTGCCGGCGTACTTGGTGAAGGCGTAGGCCTGCACCACGGGGACCCTCCGGCCCGTGGTGGGCTGGGTGATGTACGTCGGGTAGAGGCCCAGCGGCACGTCCGAGTCCGGGTGCTGGCCGGTGTACAGGAACGTGTGGCTGTGCCCGCCGATCACGAGGTCCATGTCCTCGACCTGGGCGGCGATCTGCTTGTCGCGGTCGTAGCCCGAGTGGCCGAGGCCGATGATGATGTTGACGCCTTGCGCCTTGAGCGCCTTGGCCTCCGCGCTCAGGGCCTCAATCTCGTCCTGCGGAACGACAAATTCTCTGCTCAGTGAATCTGCTGCGTAGGCGCCTGCATGAGAAACTAGCCAAGGGGCGCACACTCACGGTGAAGGTGACGTTGTCGGGGCTGGCCAGGAAGACGGTGTCCGGCGTGAGGTAGCCGATGATGCCGATCTTGACGCCGTCTCTTTCCAGGACGTGGGACTTCTTGATGGGGAGGCCTGCGTACTCGGGCTGCTTGCTGAAGTCCACGTTGGCCACGATCAGGGGCACCTTGAGGTTCTGGATGAAGGGCACCAGGCCCTCCGTGTGGTCGTCGAACTCGTGGTTGCCCAGCGTCAGCGCGTCAAAGCCCAGCATGTTGACGAACTCGACCGAGATGTTCCACTTGAAGAGGGAGTAGTAAACCGTGCCCTGGAGCAGAACGGGGAAAAGCATACATGAGTTCGGCTGTCACCGCCCACACCCGAGCCGCGCTTCCCCGGGTCACGTGCATCCCGTCACCTGGAAGGTGTCGCCCGCGTTGATCACGATCACGTTCGGGTCCTCCTTGCGGGCCTCCTTGATGACGGTGGCGACGCGCGCCTGCCCACCGTAGCACTGCCCGGCCTGCGCCGCCTTGTCGGAGCACGTCCCGGACATCGCGTTGGTCTGCTCGTAGCGGGCGTGCATGTCGTTGACGTGGACCACCGTGAGCTCCAGGGCCGCCGTCGGCGCCTGCACCACGGCCGCGGGCAGCCCTAGGCAGCCCGTCAGCGCCAGCAGCAGCAGCAGCAGGCCTGGTGATAGGAAAATCGATAAAGGCAAGGGCACCAGGTTCAAATACTCTGTGTTATTGCTATTTGATTTTCTTGTCAGAAGGGAGTGAGACAATTTCAACGATTTTTATTAAAATAATGATTACAGTTTTTTTTCATTTTTTTTTCTTTTAAGTCTTAAAGTTTCCGGAAATGTTCGATCCTTTCTATCGATTATTCTTTTCTGGAAGGCAATAATAACAGTTTTCAAGTTCGTGTTCTGTCGCCGCTCCGGGGAGCGGAAGGGGAAGTGGGAGGAGAGGAGACGGTCGTTACGGGCGTGTCGGACTGCCGTGAGCGGCCGTGTGCCTCCGGCAGCCATCTGTCAAAGGCGCGACGCCGCCGAGGAGTCTGCCTCCCCCCCCCTTTTCCCCCCCTCTCTGTCACACACACAAAACACACAACACACACACACACACACACACCACCACCCGCGATAAAGTTGAGGAGTTGACGAGTTTGAACCAGCCCACGCAAACCAAGGGAATTCCCCTCCGCATGAAGGAGCAGCACGAGTATTCGAACCCGCGTCGTCCGGGATTCCCAAACTGTTTGGGATACTGGGTGGACCAAAAGTGGACTGGCACCTTCATCCTTTCGATACGGAGATAAGGCAGTTGGTATTATAACGCTCCTTTTTGGAACTTTTAGAGGTCGTGTGAACCGGCGAGGGAAAACTAGCGCGCGACCGGCGCGACGCAAAAAAAATAGCAATGACGAGTAAAGATGAGCAGCAAAGCAATCCATCGATTTCTAAGCCAGGTCAGGACAGCAAACTGTCTCGGGCAGCCCCGTTGGCAAAGACCCCGCCGGGGCAGGCTGAGGGGCAGGAGGGCGCCCGGCAAGGACGGAATATAGAATGAGGGAGGTGCGAGAGGTGAGGTGGGGGGGGGGGGGGGGGGGGCGTGTCGTGGTCCCTGTGATTTATCTCGCAATAACCGGTGGGCCTCTGGGCAGAAGAAAAAAAATAACAACTAACAGAATTTTTCCTTGTTTTCCACGAAATTATTATTAATTGGCGCCGCGGCCATTCACATATTACGTCATCACTTGGGGGGGGGGGAGTTCTAGTCACTGATTACCTCCTATGCTTTAACATGGGAAGGTTAGGTTAGCACGTGATCACGTGGGGGAGGGGGGTCCTCTGTGGCCAAAATCATGATGACGTAATATGTGAATGGCCCCTAAATCTCTGAAATAACCCTTATAATCCTTAATAATCCCTGTTAATCTTTGACAATCCCTAATAATCCTTGATAATCGCAATAATCCTTCCTAGTTTTAAAAATCTGAATAATCGCAAATAATCTTTATAATCCCAAATAATCTTGCCCGATTATAATCTTCGTACGGAAAAAAATCAAATGTGTTTACCCCTTGTTTTGAAGGGCAGCGGGGTTTTGATTACTCGAATTCCCATACTTCCCCTGCATTCTTCTTCTTCGTTACGACTTTTCACTTCCGTTCTGAGCTCCGGAGAGACTACTGTACCACGGCAATTGTTTTGTTTTTCTCGCGAAACATCGTGAAAGTCGAGACTACGGCGAATTTAACCCTTTAATTTAACCACCGCATGACGGCCTATGTTGTTGCTTTTTTTGTGTGTGTGTGTGTGTGTTCCGTTTGCTGTCAGCACTGGACTTTTCACGAGCGCACGACTCACTCAGTGCTCCCAACCTGGCCGACCAAATAATGGGGCACCGGACGGACATGTGTGATTACGAGGGATTCTCTTTTGACGGACGTAGCAGCAGCAGTAGCGGCGGCGGTGGCGGCGCAGCGGGTTGCCAACCCAACGAACGTGCAGACAAAGCAGGGACCGCCCTGTTGGCCGGTGGTTATTGTGAATCTGTATCCGAATCGCGCGGGGAGAATACGGTCTGCAAAGTTTACGTAAAAAAGTATCGCTGAAAAATAAATAGGTGGCGCGCGTCACCGAAGCGGCGCGGGGCTGGTGGCCGTGAAGTGCTGGCCCGGCGCCTCTGGTGGGAACGCGGTGCGGCGTGGCGCCACGCCACGCCACCTCTCTTTTCCCTGCGTGCACACAACGCTTCCGGAAGGCCGGCTCCCTCTGGCTGAGTCCGCGGTCTTTAGCCGTCGCGTAATATTGTCAGGAACACTTTAATAATAACTGAAAACGGTTCCCCTGCCGTCGGCCGCCTCCGGGCCTCCAGCTACTGCCGACGGCTGCCGACGGCTGCCGCGCCAGTTTTCTTTCATTAAAATTGGGATGCCTCCGATGTAGAAGGGCGCCTCCGAATCTCTGCCATCAAAATGCGAATCATCCTGATTCATTGGCCTCACACGATTATGTTGAGTGTTGAAGAAACTGCGAGAGCATCACAACACGTGGACTACTCTTATCTCGTATGCTAAGGTCTTAACTGCAGACTGTTATGACGTCAGTTTTCACTCTTTCAAAATTTCATTTTAGAAATTGGGTTTCTTAAAAACAAACCGGAAATATCGCTATGTGAGATTGTGAACATTTCTAACCGGATCGCGAATTCCGTTCTAGTGATTGTCCGCCCAAACGTGACAAGGCTCGGAGCTATTTGTTCGCGCGCGTGTGCAGGAGAGAGAGAGAGAGAGAGAGAGAGAGAGAGAGAGACAGAGAGAGAGAGAGAAGAGAGACAGACAGACAGACAGACAGACAGACAGACAGAGAAGACAGGGGGGGGGGGCATTTCGACAGTTCGATGGACCTCGCTGTCGCCGGGTGTGAAACTATGCGCTGGAGCTGCACGGCTACGTACGTAGCGTTCGTTATTCGCACTCCGTCGCCCTTATTGGCACATCGCAATGTCACGCCAATTATGAGGGCATTCAATTCATCATTGCCACCGTCCACGCCAGAAAAATTCGATTGGAAATTTTTTGATTTAACTGAAAGTTTGAAAAATTCAACCAAGACTTCAAAATTCAGTGTGGATTTCAAAATTCAATTAAGATTTTGAAATTCAATCAAGACTCATGTAGAGTCCAAAATTCATGAACTATTGGAAAAATTCAGTTAAGCAATTGTAATGTTTTAAAGATAAGATTTCCAAATGAAGCCACGACGGACAAAGTAGCCAAGAATTTGCTGAATTCAAATAGCACTGCGAGAGTGTACTTTAATTTTTATAGAATTAAACTAAGCTCTCAATTTTTCAGATAACTGGCACACATGGCACTGGCTGTGGCAGTGGCAGTCCCGGACGGTATTGGGTTGGAGGCACGTGACTTCAGTGATACGAGCAACTCGCGCTGCTGCTACTGCTGCTACTGCTGCTACTGCTGCTGCTGCTGCTGCTGTTTGGTCGCCATAATCCACCTTTGGCGAGTGGTCGAGTGGCGCACATGAGCCAGGCGCCCGTCCGCCTCATAAAGCCGGATGACATATTTATTTTGTATATTCAAGCCGACGAAGGTAGATACGCGGCGGCGAGGAAAAGATGTCAGCACCAATGTGACAAACGGCGGCTGAGTCTGCGCGAATAGGCCACGGCCGCCCGGCTTAGCGGGCAGGTTTGGAAAGACATTGGAAAATTTGACTCTTAACAACGAATTCAAAGACCTAAATCAGGGATGAAAGTCTTCCGAACTGACTATCGGTCACAATTGTGACTCATTGACTATTCTTGCCCGGTCTCCGCTTACCCCGACACCCCCACTGCGACGCGGGGTCAAAGTCAGTCGCTGAGTGTGTCTCGCTCGGATGTTGACCCCGCGTCCCACTAACATCCCTTCACCCATATCAATATATTGTTATCTCGATAGTATCTGCCCTTTCCTTTGCCGTCAACCAACACTAATCGGCACGGCTGCTGGCGACACAGAATAAACACGGTGTGTGTGTGTGTGTGTGTGTGTGTGCGTGTGTGTGTGTGTGTGTGTGTGTGTGCGCACGCGCGCGCGCGCGTGTGTGTCTGTCTGTAAATGAGGGTCCAATCTGCTGAAAAACGCTCAACTTTTCAGACAGCACAAGACATTGATACACCGCAACAAAAATTATTACGGCCGTTCCGTACCCCTTTCGGTAGGGAATGTGGTGTCGTGGTTGGTGGGTTGTCCCTGCTATAATAATCAAGGCAAGGGCTTTCAGTTACGAGGGTTTATTCTTTACACATGGTGACGACAATGCTCTCGGACATAGAGATTACGATAGGCTCCCGTACCCTAGCCGCGTTTTTTGACAGTGTAATCTCTCTTCCGTTTGGCAGAGCCAGTGAGACTAACATTTCGGTGGGTCCAGCCATAGGCGGCAAAGGACGGCGTTGCTTAAACGTGTTTAAGGAAGGCACTTTAGCGGGACCGGTATACGGTACTCTATAAAGCCCCGGCCGGCACCGGTATTTGAACCCGGGCCAATTATGTCGGCACGTCGTCTCCGTTGCGTAATTTACTGCGCGGAGCGGCGCGAACGCGAGGCGTTGGTTTCCGGTGGGGGGGGCTGAATTTGCAATCGTAAGTCTTATCTGCATATCTGTGAGGGGCAAACAGGTGGCCAGGCGGCATGCCGACAGACAGGTCAGCGAGACACCGAGCCGCGGGCCGCGGGCTCTGAGGTGACGCGCGCCGCACGCCAGAGCACGACAACTCACCCGCTTGTGTCCCCATTGTCCCACTGTAACGCGATGAGCAGTCCCGTGACGATCAAGGCCTTGTGCCGGTGTCCGGAGGGCGGCTCTATGGCGGCTGCTGCTGTCGGCGAGTTGTGTTCAGTTAGGTTCTGCTCATGACGGACCCGGTCAGGCCGGCGGAGGGAGCCGAGGTAGGCGGCCAAGGCGCAGCGCGGCCGTGCGGTGCGGTGCGGTGCGGCACCCAAACGCGAAGCGACGCGGCGCGGAGTACTCGGCTCGACTGACGGGGACGGGGGCCGAGCCGAGCCGGCACGGGACGGGGACGGGACGGGACGGGCGGCACGCCGCACACACCGCAGTTGTAGCCGCCGTCGGGGGCCTCGGGCTGCGCCGACCAGCGCCGGCCCGGCCCCGCCCGGCGACATCGGTCTGGTCTCCTCGGGCTGCGGCGCGTGGCACGACGTGGCGCGGCGTGGTGTGGCGTGCTGCGAGGTACCGGTGGCAGGGCGGGGCGGGGGCCGCGGTGTGCGGCGAGGCGGTAGCGCCAGCCAGGTCCTC
The DNA here is from genome assembly GCA_038380765.1 of Odontothrips loti. Classification (NCBI taxonomy): domain Eukaryota; kingdom Metazoa; phylum Arthropoda; class Insecta; order Thysanoptera; family Thripidae; genus Odontothrips; species Odontothrips loti. Next base: position 6,691,978 of record CM076258.1, on the reverse strand, counting down.
TGGCGCGGGCGGCTTCTGACGGCGGCCTCTCGGCGGTCTCTGACGGCGGCTTCTGACGGCGGCCTCTGACGGCGGCCTCTGACGGCGGCGTCTGACGGCGACCTCTGACGGCGGCTTCTGACGGCGGCCTCTGACGGCGGCCTCTGACGGCGGCGTCTGACGGCGACCTCTGACGGCGGCCTCTGACGGCGACCTCTGACGGCGGCTTCTGACGATGGTCTCTGACGGCGGCCTCTAACGGCGGCCTCTGACGGCGGCATCTGACGGTGGCCTCTGACGGCGGCCTCTAACGGCGGCCTCTGATGGCGGCCTCTGACGGCGGCCTCTGACGGCGACCTCTGACGAGGTCTCTGACGGGGGCCTCTGACGGGGGCCCGAAGTGCACGTACCGTTTCGCACTCTGACGTAACATTCCCTCGGTATTCCACCTAGGCAATGGAGGAGCCACAATTGTTGTTTTAAGCATGCCGCAGGGAGAGCGAGAGCGAACGAGATAAAGTGAGAGAGAGAGAGAGAGAGAGAGAGAGAGAGAGAGAGAGAGAGAGAGAGAGAGAGAGAGAGAGAGAGAGAGAGAGAGAGAGATTCGCCACACGATCAGCTGACTTCTGTACACCCAGCGGGAGGGGGGGGGGGGGTCGAGAAGACATGGTGAAGTACGTGTCACGCGCGAGAACCTCGTGTCTCGCCCGCTGCGTCCCCGCGCCTGACCGTCCAAATGCGTAACATTGACATTTCAGAGCAGATAACTTGGGCAGGGCCCTTAATTCTTGGGTTCGGAGAGTGAGAGTTGGCTAGCGTAGCCCTGACCATCACAGCCGACAACGCAATGCCGATGCGGCACCGAACAAATTAAGGTTCCGCGTCCGTGTTATTTCGTTATTACATCGCGTTTGAATCGTTATCTACAGTTTTCCCGCTGACGTTCGGAAAGACGGGAACGGTAATTGTGGACTCATATACGGCGCTCTTCAACCTCTTTATTTAAAAAAATAAAAATATGAGACGACCTAACCTGTCACAGTGCTCAGGAACACGGGTATTTCGGACACATTTCTGCATGATTATTCATCAAACGATGTGAAACGTCGTTTTCAAGTATAGCCTTTTCTCAGGGAAGACTTTTGGTACACACTTTCACGTTTAACTTAGAGAAACCAGACACCATAAATCCGTCTGCTACAGCGATTCTCCCCACAGCGACGCTCGACGAGTGGTAACCCTAGGCTATGCGGCGCTACCGCAGCGCCGGACTGGTGGCCGAACACCGAACCCCGTCGGCACCGGCGTCGGCGGCTCTGTCGGGCGGCTGCGGGAGAGTGCGCGATCAAGGACAACCTGCTATGTGCTGTGCGTCGTCACCTCCGTCATCTCCCTTTGACCAAGGTGACACTGTCACATTTTCGTTTCAGTTTGAGGATACCCCTAATGGCTGCGTGCCTACGGCTTGCTAACCTCACAATCATTTCCCTTTGACACCCTAATGGCTGCGTGGTCTGGCTACGGCTCGCAACCTCACAATCATTTCCCTTTGACACCATCACCTCACAATTATCTCCCTTTCACTGTCACATTTGCGTCCTCACATATCATCTCCCTTTGACACTGTCGACACTGTCCAAGGAACACCAAGCTGAAATGAAAAAACAACAACACTTTGAATTAATACGGCTCGCAACCTCACAATCATTTTAGAAATGTTCTGCAGTCGAGTACCTTGAACCAGTGTTGAGTACCTCGATCCAGTCTGTATGACTGCAATCGCTAAGTGATGCAGACCTCTGTTGTACATGGCCTCGGTGTACAACACTTTTTTTAAAAAAATTATGATTTATAATATTTCATATTTCTGCTTGATAAAGAAACACAGGACTAGAAGCAACACAACTAGAGGATACTAACAAATACATTGAACCAGTGTTGAGTACCTCGATCCAGTCTGTATGACTGCAATCGCTAAGTGATGCAGACCTCTGTTGTACATGGCCTCGGTGTACAACACTTTTTTTAAAAAAAATTATGATTTATAATATTTCATATTTCTGCTTGATAAAGAAACACAGGACTAGAAGCAACACAACTAGAGGATACTAACAAATACATTGGCTGATCTGCGAAAAATACATTGTCCATTGTTTTAAAAAAAACTAAAGGGTGGTAGATCAAGAATTCCACGAATGTTGAACCACATTGACAGAAAACATACTAGTGAACACTTGGCCTGCCATATTTATTAATTCAAGGTGTTGTTGTTTTTTCATTTCAACTTGGTGTTCCTTGGACAGTGTCAAAGGGAGATGATATGTGAGGACGCAAATGTGACTATTAATTCAAGGTGTTGTTGTCTTTTCATTTCAACTTGGTGTTCCTTGGACAGTGTCAAAGGGAGATGATATGTGAGGACGCAAATGTGACAGTGAAAGGGAAATGATTGTGAGGTGATGGTGTCAAAGGGATCCTGTCTCGGCCGGGTGGAGTTATCTTTGCCGAGCTCTGTGTGAGCAGGCGAGGCAGTCTCTCTCTTCGCGCCGTGCACACCTAGACGAAAAAATGTTAGTCCTAGTTTACAATATCCGTCACATCATTTTCTTATCTATAAATGTTGTTCTCTGAAGCCCTTTTTATGGTAGATTCGGTTATTACTGAAACTAGGGCGATAAAGCTACACCCCCCCCCCCCGCCAAAAAAAAACGAATGTGGAGAAAGAGAGGGAGGTGCAGATATTGGGAGGAAGAGTGGGGGGCAACCCGATACGGTGCTCTTAAACGGCTCGATAAGTATATAACTTCCACGTCCAAATAGTTGCCGCTGCGATAAAGAAAAATTACGACGTCTCCCCCGCCTCCCCCTCCTCCTCCTCCTCCTCCTCCTCCACGCACATTGTCCTCCAACGCCCTGTATCCCACGCGGACGCAGCAGACACGGCCACGAGACCAACTTAATGGACCTTGAAGCGGAGATAGGAGGGCGCTGCGCTGCGCACGGGGCCCGGACCCCGAGACCCCGCCGAGTGGACGCAACTGAACAGACCCTTCCAGTACCCTTCGGAAGTCTGAGGGGCTTAACGGACCAAGGGAGCGTTCCACTCTTGTGAAAAGCGGCGGATACAAATCGAGAAGAGGAATACCATGATCAGGAAAGAATAAAACAGTAGTGTGACTCACTTCAATTTTTAATTGCATTCACTGTTTTTTGATTTGCAATACAGATGGCAAAAAGTGCGAAAAGTATTGCAAAACTGCTGTACTGCAAACTGTTTGCAATAACGTGGTCCTTATTTCTTATGAGGGTGTATCACTATTTCTTTGCTATAACGATTTATCGCAAATTTTAGTGGTATGTATTGCAATTCAAAATACAGTGATTTTCGTGTCTCGGGATCGCAAGTTTGTTATCTCCGTCTCACTCGCTGTATGCATGTCCACCGCCTTCGATATGACCGGGATTAGCAGTGGCTGACAGCGCCGCGGACAAAAGACGAGCGATAACGCACTCCTCAGGTGTTCGCGCCGCCCCCTCCAAAGGAGGCGTTCCGAGAACAAAACAAGTGTTTGGGGCGGGGGGGGGGGGGGCACGCGGCTGAGGGGCCGTCCACGAATTGCGTCGCGTCACGGCCCCTCCGTGGATGAGAAATACTACATCCAGGATGCCCCTCGCGGAGCGCGGCGCGGGGTATCGACCGGATCGGATGGCTCCCGGAGAGATCCCCAGACGGCCGGCCCCGGGTGGGAGAGATTGTCCTGGTGTTCCTGTGGGACGCCTTCAGCCTACGCCTGGCCTGGGAGTGCCTGCGGAATCCGAGTCCGGGAACAGGGAGTACGGAGTGTGGCGGAGACCGCACCGCCGGCCCCTTTTGGTCGTGTCAGACGACCCTTTCCTGCTCCCCCCCCCCCCTCTCTCTCTCTCTCTCTCTCTCTCTCTCTCTCTCTCTCTCTCTCTCTCTCTCTCTCTCTCTCTCTCTCTCTCTCTCTCTCTCTCTCTCTCTCTCTCTCTCTCTCTCTCTCTCTCTCTCTCTCTCTCTCTCTCTCTCTCTCTCTCTCTCCCCTCCTTCTTTGTCTCGGTCTCTCTGTCTCTCGGTCTCTGTCTCTCTGTCTCTCTCTCTCTCTCTGTCTCTCCTCGCCCTGCTCTGTCCCCTCGTGCTCTGCGTACCGAATGCTTCCCTTCGTTGTTTCCGCCCCTATTCTTCTTCAGTTTGTTTTTTTCTTTCTTTTCGCGTTTCTTTCTCCCAGACACCCATATACTTACTTGAACGCACGCCGAACAACAACAACAACAACAGGGTAAAACAGAGAACACGCTCCCTGCGGGAAGAAAGGGAAACTATTTAAAATGCTGTCTGGTATCTGGTGCTTTGGCGAATTCCGTGGCTGCAGCAACACGGGGTGTTTCGTTGTTTGGCTGCTCATTCTCGCTGTCTCCCCTTCTCCCTCCCTCCGTCTCTCGCTCTGTCTCTTTCTCAGAGCTGCTGCCGCCTCCGCCGGCTTTCAATATTGCGTGTTGGACTACGAGACGTATCAGGTTGCGTGACCTGCCAGCATGATTCGCAGCCACACCCCGGCTGGCTCCGCTCCGCTCTGGCTGCTGCCGCTGCTGTGCTTCTCAGAGAGGCTGCGAGGTGCAGAGGGGGGGGGGGGAGGAAGAGGGCATAGAGTCAGGGGGGACTATTACCTAGGAGGAAAAAAAGCAGCAGCAGCAGCGGTTGGTTAGACAGAAGAGGGCGCCTTCCAGACATTTTTCCATAAGGAAAAGAGCGCCTGGTGGGTAGGCAACCACAACTCCTGTAACGCACGCGTGTAGTGCGGGCTGGCCTACCCTATCATTTGCAGGCGCTCAGCGTCACCGGTCGCAACAAATGCTAGTTTTTTTGTGTTGTTTTCTTTTCTTCAGTGTAGATTCCCGGGCGGCCCTTCAGGCCGTAGGGTCGGATCAGGCGCGTGCCTCCCTTTGTGTGTGAAGGGCGGGGGCCGCAGGGCGGGGGCCGCAGGGCGGGGGCCGCAGGGCGGGGGCCGCAGGGCGGGGGCCGCAGGGCGGGGGCCGCAGGGAGGGGGGCAGGGCGGGGGCCGCAGGGCGGGGCCGCCGCTGAGGGCGGGGGACGCAGGGAGGGGGCTGCAGGGCGGGGGCCGCAGGGCGGGGGCCGCAGGGCGGGGGCCGCAGGGCGGGGGCCGCAGGGCGGGGGCCGCAGGGAGGGGGCCGCAGGGCGGGGGCCGCAGGGCGGGGGCCGCAGGGCGGGGGCCGCAGGGAGGGGGCCGCAGGGCGGGGGACGCAGGGCGGGGGCCGCAGGGCGGGGGCCGCAGGGCGGGGGCTGCAGACCTCCCCTCTCCATCTGAGATTTATGCTCTTTGCAATGCTTATCCGGTCCGGATCTTTGTCCTGATTCTCGCCGCAGCCACTCGTGGCCAGTTCCCGCCGCTGCTTCCTTCATATTTTTCCTTCCTCCCCTCCCCTCTTCCTCCCCCCTCCTCTCCAACGGCCACTTTTTATCATGGTGTCTGCATACGTACTCGGGAAGGAAGCCGCGGTTTTCCCACCCGAAACATATCTCCCCCGCGGCGCCTACCCAGTTCTCCTCCGACTATTTGTAGCGCAGAACTACACGGGGAAAAAAAAATGTTCGCTAAATATGCGTATCCGGGTTTTTTCGCTGATCCAACGAATAATTCGCTAACTCAGACAAAAAAAAAATCGCCGAGTGAGCGAAAAATTCGCTGAGTGAGCGAAAAAATCTTGAGACGCGTTTTTAGAGGTCAGAATTCGATGGACCAGCGAAACGTTCATTAATCCAGCGAACCTTATTAAAATTGTTTTTTTAAAAATCGTGTATGGACACTTCGTGCTCCGTGGCGCACGAACTACGGCATGATAATCCAGAAGAATATTTCTTCACGTCGATACCCCACACGCCGAGAACGGAGTTCGGGCCGCCGTCTCGCAGGGCGCTGCTGCTGCTACCGCTGCTACCGCTGCTGCTGCTACCGCTGCTACCGCTGCTGCTGCTACCGCTGCTACTGCTACCGCTGCTGCTGCTACCGCTGCTACTGCTACCGCTGCTGCTGCTACCGCTGCTACTGCTACCGCTGCTGCTGCTACCGCTGCTACTGCTACCGCTGCTGCTGCTACCGCTGCTACCGCTGCTACCCCTTCCCGGCGGTGGCCCCCCAGAGGCGTTGTACTATTCAGGGCCTTGCCAAAAGGACGGGTGCCGCGCTCATGCTGCCGCGCGCTGGTAGACGCGACGCGAAGGCGACAACAATGTCTGTGCACAGAGACTTGTTGCGAGGCTACTTGTTGGCCCTTATCTGCGGGGTAAGTGTTCATCGCGGCGGGGCCCTTCGGGCCCTCCGGGCCCTCTGCTGCTGCCGAGTGACCTTCCCGGGCATTCCTGGAAGGCCAGAGAGCCGGCCAACTGCTCTAGCCGCCGTAATCAACAACTTTGACGACTCGTGGAAAGTGGACGGGGAGCTCCATACGCGACAAGACCTCACACTTAATGTGAAATGACAAATGACAGTGTCCAAGTTTTCGTATTACTTTGTGCGCAGCCCAAACAGCGAATTTTGTTGGCCGCTCTGGGAAACAAAGTCGTCTGTTTTGGTGATAAAATTGTCTGTGATTGGGATGCGCACAAAATATTAGGAAAATTTGGACAAAATTATTCCTCTTGCATTCAGAAGTGCTGCGAACACCCACCGTAGGGGGAGGCGCTTTCCTTATCACGAATTCTCATTAGTTTCGCCTTAACTTGGTCACTTTGTGTGGGCATAAAAAAATTATGTCGTGAATTTTTAAAACTCTGCTGTTTAGGAATTTCTCTTCTGAGAAGTTTGTGCGCCATGACATTTTCAAAACGAGTAAAAATATTATGAATTCAGACCGGCCGTTTTCTTTTATCATTTATCTTGTGTGTGAGTGTGTGTCAATGTAAGCGAAGCTCGGTACTTCAGTCGAAAACCGTGCGGCTGCATTTCCGCGAGGAACTCCTCCCGGACAGCCCGCCTGCTGCCGCCTGCTCCATTAGTGGAGGAGGCACTATGGAATCGGCTGGACTGGACCCGAGCGAAGAGAGCACGCAGCTTCCCCATCCATTAGAATGATGAAGCCTGCATAAATGTATCACAACGCATGAATGAAGCCTGCTTGCTGTCCGCTTCCTACCCCCCCCCCCCCCTCTCTCTCTCTCTCTCTGTCTCTTTTCCTCATTTCACCCTCCTTTCTTCTGATTTTTTTTTCTCTTTCCTCTCCTCTGCCCTTTCTCGCCGTCCCATCTCTTTTCTGACTTTCGGCCGGCAGCGCTGCCGGACAAGCATTTATTGGCAGCCGGGAAAAAGGAGGCCTATATATCCCTTCCTCAGACCCTTTACTCTTGCTTTGGACACTTCGTTCGCCTTTCATCTACCCGGGCTCCCCACCTACTATCTCTCCTATCTCTCTCCCTCCTCCTGGACATGCTTTTATGCCCGCACGGAGAGCGAGCGAGTGTGTGTGAGAGAGAGAGAGAGAGAGAGAGAGAGAGAGAGAGAGAGAGAGAGAGAGAGAGAGAGAGAGAGAGAGAGAGAGAGAGAGAGGCAGAGAGGCCTCTAGGCCCAACGAGAGAAAGAGAGGCGAAATGTTTGAGAGATGGCAGCTCGCCTGAAATTTAATCATCAGAGCCCCTGCCGCTGTGTCGTGCAGTGCCGTGCTGCCGTGCTGCCTGCCAGCACGGTCTGTGCGGACGCCCCGCATTGCTGTGGACTGCTGCCAGCCTCGGCTGCCGGCTAGAGGAGGGCATCTATAACGCGGTGTGAGTTAATTAGCCATGGTGCGGCCATAATCCGTTAGCGACAGAGACAGAGAAAGAGAGAGAGAGAGAGAGAGAGAGAGAGAGAGACAGAGAGACAGAGAGACAGAGAGAGACAGAGAGAGACAGAGAGAGAGACAGAGACAGAGAGACAGACAGAGCGACAGACAAAATACGCGGAGATACCGCATAGCCGCAGCAGACGGCCGTAGCGCCGTGGAGGGTAGGCAACTTAAGCGCGAGTCGGACGCTGGGGCGTGGCGGGTTGCCTACGCAGCGGTTCACAGGCGCTCCGCGGCGGGCCACGACTCGACCAGCTCAGCTAGGGATGGACTCCACTCCTGGGGATCGAAAAGGTGGCTGCTGACGCGGAAAAGAGAGGGGGGGAAGGGAGAGAGAGAGAGAGAGAGAGAGAGAGAGAGAGAGAGAGAGAGAGAGAGAGAGAGAGAGAGAGAGAGAGAGAGAGAGAGTGTGTGTGTGTGCGAACCGCTCCGAGTGTGTTTGCTCTCACTCGCTCCCACTCGTACGGCCACTTTGGTTGAGGGTGAGAGAGGGATGGATGGAGAGGGTCGGTCCGGGGGACGAGTCATCCAGTCACACGCGTCACTGCCAACATCAAGAAGAGAAACAAAAAAAAAACATTGTTTGTTTTGAAAGAAATCACGCTGTTTCGTATATGCGCTGCGGATGGCTTACGGACTTTAGCAAGCAAGTTTTGAATTGTCCACAATCTGACCCAGTTTGAACGTCAGTCAGTGAGTGAGGCTCTGTTAGCCGGTGTATTTCTAAAAGTAGACTAGCGTTCGCTTGGGAGGGTAGGGGCAGTGCGGAGGGTGGGCATCAAGATAAACAACATGCCGAAAGTCGATAAACAAGCAGACTGTTAGTTCTGTTTCGCGAGGGGGTGGGGGTGGGAGGAGGAAGAGGATTCGATCTCAGAGGTTCTCGAGTTAGCCTCAGAAAATGACGCGATCCTTATCACTTAAATTAGTTCGCATTTCACTTCTTCTTTTTGTGCCACTGTTTTGATGAAACCAACAGCAGCGTGATTAAGCTCAGAACTCAAGAATAAGGCGTAGTTTGCTCAACGAAAACGCGTTTTCCGGGGCCACCACAACTAGACAAGTAGAAACGCAAAGATTTTTCAGAAGTACTAGAAGAAATCGAAGAAAATAAGGGACAAAGGAAAGGAGCGTCTGAATGCGGGTCGCCCGGCGTGTTAGCACACCTTATTTGGAGCCGATTCAGACAGAGAGAGCGCGCAGTTCGCTGAAAGTCCCCCATACGCGCCGTTCCTAAAAAGAAAAAAAATCGTCTTATTTTTCTAAACGTTTTATTTCTTTCTTTCGTTTAACCTGCTTGGCGCGCTCGTGAGCAATGGCAGAAGAGACAAAGAAGAATAAGAAGTAGTGGGAGTGGCGAACAGATTACTGGAGTCAACGACCTCCATATGACCTCCACGAACATCCCATTACATATTTATAAGGCGGTGCGGTGCGGTGGCGCTGCGATCGTGAGTCACATTCTAAACGCGACCCAAAAGTTTTCACGCCGCGGCGGCGGCTGGATTCGAACGTCTGACCTTGGAAAATACTTCTCCGACTCTTATCAGTAACAGATAACGACCCACACCACCACCACCACCACCACCGCGGCAGGACGACGACACTAGTGGTCTCCTTGCGGTATGGTATGATGGTGGTGGTGGTGGTGATGGCGGTGGTGGCCGGTTGCTGGTGTGTGGTTGCTGGCGACGTCGGCTGCTGCTGCTGTTGTTGCTGCTGATGCTGCTGCTGCTGCAGGACGTTAGAGCGTTCTATGACTGCCGTTCCAGTAGCGATTCCCCGGGAATTGGGCGAGAGAGAGAGAGAGAGAGAGAGAGAGAGAGAGAGAGAGAGAGAGAGAGAGAGAGAGAGAGAGAGAGAGAGAGAGAGAGAGAGAGAGAGAGAGAGAGAGAGAGAGAGAGAGAGAGTATGTATGTGCGCGCGCGTGTGTGTGTGCAGGCGCTGTGCCGTTGCAGTCCCCGGCCGGCCACCGCCCTCTCGTTTGCCTGGGAATGGCGCGCTGACTACTAGAAGGCGCCGCCGTGCACACGGTGCCGAACGTAAACGGGAAAGGCTCCGACAGCGGCCTGCGGCCTCTAGCGGCACACCGTTGGGAAGCCCTGCGCCGCGTGTGCGCTGCACAGAGAATAAAACGCAACACACTTTTGGACAGTTCGAGATGAGATTTCGCGAAACGTTTTCTGCTGCGGGATCCGCGTTTGGTGATGGCGGCGGTGGGAATGTTATTGGAATCGCGAAAGCGGCGGTCTGTGACCAGGCAGGGGGTTACATGACCGGAGGTCCGGGGGTGCTTGGGTGGCGATTCCCGAGCATAAAAAAACATAGCAGGGGGAGGGAGGGGGGGGGAGCCGGCGTCGACAGGGCGTGTAACACGGCGGGCAGGTGTGTCTGTCTCATCCGCTCCGAACGCCATTCGGCTGCCGTTGCCGTTCGCCCGCCATTCACCCGCCGTTCTTTTAATTGCCTGTTCCCACCTCGATTGCCTTTCTTTATTACACGTTAATCAAGCCGGCTACCCGACGAACCCCCTGCGCAGCTCTGGCGCCGCCTGGCGGGGCAACGCGGCGCGGCGCGGGTTCGAATCCCTGCGGCGGCAGCAGCGCGAAATAAAAGTAGAGCAACGGAGGGAGGCAAGTGCCGTGATTGGGACCAGGGTGTCCGAAAACACACACACACACACACACACACACACACACACACACACACACACACACACACACACACACACTTTGGTGAGGACACCCCAAGATGTCCGAAAACAAATTACACATTGGTGAGAAGCGGTCACCAAAAAGGAAAGAAAAAGAAAACAAATTACATTGACCCCCTGCTGCCATGTCGATCCGATACCTCGGGGGGGGGGGGGGGGGGGGTACGGTATGGTAGTCGTGTCGCTAGTGTCACTTCTGGTCATGACTTCTCGTCGCCTCCCCCACGACGTAAGCCATTTCCGGACGCTGTCACACACGCACACACAAGCGCGCGCGCACACACACACACACACACACACACACACACACTGCCGTTGTCCGCGCACGGAGCTTCGCCCTCCAGGGCAGCCGACGTCAGACTGCCGGCCCTGCTGGGCTGGCTTACTCCATGGCGGACTGTAGCGTTCGGACCGCACGTGCCGGAGAGGCGTCGCTCTCTGTCGCACTCCCTGTCCGTCCGAGGGGTCCGCGGCGTGGTGGAAGTGTCAACACCGCGCGCCGTACGCACGGAAGGCTCGATGCCATGCGGTTATATTCGGGAACTGCTGCTCCCCGTCGACGGCCAAGTGACGGCTGGCGGGGTGGTGGTCGCTGGTGATCGGGCGCCGCGGTTTCCTCCTCGATCGCCACGGGGGGCAGCCGCTGGGGGGCAGCCGCTGGGGGGGGCAGCCGCCTCAGTGACTCCTACCGCCACCGCACCGCGGGGTGCGGCTATATCGTAATGCTCTTTGCGAGAAATCGGCTTTGTGAAACAAGTTGTGCGGAGGAGAAAGGCTCACCGTTTGGCGGTCGCGCCACGCCGGCCGCCAGGGGGGAGCCGACGGCGGGGGCAGAGGGCCCCCGATAAAGTCGACCGTCCCCACGGAATTCAATTAAGGCCAACTAAAAGGCGCGCAGGACTGGCAGCCACTCGGCCTGAGGAGCCTACGGCAGCGGCTCCCGGAGTCCTTGATGTCGTCGGTTTGCCTCCTTGGCCTCGGTCCTCCGGTCCTCTGGGGTTCGAGTCTCCGGGCATCAGGCCTCCGGGCTCCGGTCTTACCGTTCTCCGGGCTCCGGTCCTCCAGCCTTCCGGTACCTCCGGTCCTCCGGTTCTCTGGGCCTCCGGGCTCCGGTCCTCCGGTTCTCCGGTCCCTCGAGTCCTCCGGTCCTCCGGTCCTCAGGTCCTCCGGTCCTCCAGTCCTCCAGTCCTGTGGGCGAAAGAAAAGAGCTGATGAATGCGCCGTGTTCCGAGCGGAGTGGCCGGACCGCTAACGAGTGCGGTGTGGTTGCGGCTGAGACCCCCCGCAGACGCCAGCTGGACTCCACGCCTCCCTTTCCCCTCCTTGCTCGCGGCCATGTTTTGTCTGGGTTCACGATGACCAGTATACAGCTGGAGCGTAAAGGGGTAGTACGGCGGGCGGTAGGGGAGCCATCGGGGAGCCATCGGGGGCGGCGGGGGCGGCAAGCGGCGGCAGCGGTGGCAGTGCAGGGAGGTGGGGGCGATAGCGGCGGCGTTGGCGGTAGCAGTTTGCAGCCGCTGCGGCCCGATTTATCGCCCGTACCTCTAATTAAACACAGCTGCCTCACAACTATACTCTTCGGTCCAACTTACCGCACGCCGGCTGCCCCCCCCCCCTTCCCCCTCCGGACCCTGCCACGCCCCCTCAGCCCCGCTGTGACCAGATTTCTCCTCTCCCCGCCCCCTCGCGTCAACGTGAAATATACCGCATCCCGGGGGTGGGAGGGCGCGGGGTTGTACAGAGTAAAAGAGCCTTCGCCCCCCCCCCCCCCCCCCGGTTGCGTTGTCGGCCACAACGCACAGCGTGGTACCCGGACACAACTATAATCAGCGGACCATGTCGGGTCGCCCCGGTGGCCGTCAGAGCCCTCACCGCCCGCACCAGCCGCAGCCCCGCTTCCCGTCTGCGCACGACCAAAAACTGCGTCCAAACCGGAGGGAGCGGGCGGGAGTCGAACCTACGACCCCCCTCACGTACGGTTCCACGCGGTCCAACGCGAGAAGCTCAGTAATTTTAGCAAGAGCCGCCGGCCGCCGGGACGGGGCGATGTGAAGCGGGGGTGAATTTGTTCTGGCAGGGGCTTACCCGGGGTGCTGTCTGCTAGGGGTATCGAATATCCCGGGGCCGGGGCATGGCCATACCCTTGTCAGGCGAGTGCGTCGCCGTCACCTCAAGGTGAGGGGCGGGGGTGGGGGCGGTAGTGGGGGTGGTGGATGGGGCGGGGGCAGAGAGGGTCACACGCTGCCCGGTTGCACTCGAGTCCGGACCAGACGTCATCCCCAGGTCGCCTTGGCGGGTGACGTGCGGAGTGGACGCGCGTCGTAGCGAGGGCCGAAAGTCAACAAGAGAGAGAGGGAGACGGGAGGAGGGTCGGGGTCTTGTTGAGGGACAATGACACAGCATGTGTGCTCGCCGCCTCTCTCTGCTCTCGCTGTGCCGTCTCCATTCCGGACGAAGAGGGAACTAAAACAAACCCGGCGGCTTTCCTCCTGTTTCACCGCACAGGTCGGCACACAGCAGACGAAACCATCAGCCCGCGAGGAGAAAATTAGAGACCCCCCCCCCCCCTCCCCCTCTGATCGGAGTTAAAGCTCCCCCCGTGTCTCCGACTGAATCACCAGAGAGCAAGCGAGAGAAAAAAAAAGTAGGCAGAGAGAGAGATAAAGCTATAGAGGGTAGTTTGGATGCAGATGCGCTCTGATTTCAACGGGGCCTCCCAATCGAGAAAGTTTCTGAGCAAAGAGAGACACAGAGAGGAAAAAACAGATGGGGAGGTTTCCTTTTTCAATGGAGGAAAATCGCGCGATCTCCGGGATAAGGAAGCAGCGAGGGTGGTGGAGGTCACTTTGGAGGTCACTTGGAGGTCACGGCGCGCGGTCCGTCCAGGTCCTGCGAGGTCAGCACTTAACATCACTTTGGGTTATAGCCGGGTCGGAACTTCCAAACTGTGCGGGCGGAGAGTGCGCGGCAAACACAAAGGGCTCAACTTGTTGGGGGGGGGGGGGGGTCAGGCTGACGAGCAGGGGGTGTATCGTGAGGGAGACGACGAGAGTGAGAGAGAGACAGAAATGTCACCATCGTGTTCTAGGATCATGGTTGCCAACTACCGACGTCTTAATTCCCGTTGAGGGATAGAGATAGAGAGAGATGGAGGGAGACATGCGCGGATGGGCGAAGGGGAGGGAGGGAGGGAGAGAGACGGGAGAATTAATTGAAGTTCCATCACAACGGCGCAGTCCCTTGATGATGGCAGAGGGGTGCGAAGGGGTGGCGGGGACCCTCATGTGCTTGTGTGTGTGTATGTGTGTGTACCTGGTTACCCATATACACCCCGAGACCGGCCCGCACTACTCCACAAATTTTACGAACGAGAAACAGCTGGTGCCGCCGTGTATTATTCCGTTTTTTTTTCTGCGGGCAGACGAATTGAACCTGAAAATGTAACAGGGTGGGGGGAGGGGGATGGGGGAGAAAGAGAGAGAGAGAGAGAGCCGCGGGGTAAGAGGGAGAGAGAGAGAGAGAGAGAGAGAGAGAGAGAGAGAGAGAGAGAGAGAGAGAGAGAGAGAGAGAGAGCCGCGGGGTTTTGACGAGCGGGAAGCGGCGGAGTGTGCCAGGTGCGGCTGGGGACGTGTGAGGTTAGGTAGCGCGCAACACAGCAGAGAGCACCCCTCCTCTCTTCTCTCTCTCTCTCTCTCTCTCTCTCTCTCTCTCCCTCCTCTCTCTCTCTCTCTCTCTCTCTCTCTCTCTCTCTCTCTCTCTCTCTCTCTCTCTCGCTCTCCTCTCTCTCTCTCTCTCTCTCTCTCTCTCTCTCTCTCTCTCTCTCTCTCTCTCTGTGTCTCTGTCTCTCTCCCCTCCTCCTCCCCTTCCTCCTCCGCCTCTTTTCATGCCCCATTACTCTATAAATCGGCTCTCCACTCTTTCGAGAGCTTGGCGCGCGGGGCGCCACGGCACACCCGTCGGTGGCTGCCGAGCGGGGGCGGGGCGGGGAGAGATGAGTGGGAGGGAGAGGGAGGTGTGGGCAGAGAGTACGTTCTAAAAGTTACAGACAAATTTCATCCACAAAACTAAAAGAACAAAAAACAATGAGTCTACATATCGGTCCCGAACAGTATAGTCCGTCCGTTGCGGTGGCCGGGAGTTTAGTGGTGAGCGGGCGCATGCGGGACTGACAGAGAAGCAGGGGTGCGAGGAGTGTGCATGAGTCTGAGGGAGACAGACAGAGTGCTGCAGTCTGCCCGTCACTGGGCGTGTCCTTGCGAGGAGGTCCTTGCAGATCCCTACAGGACCATCGCTGAGCCAGCAAGCAGCTGCGGATCAGGTGGCCTCTCTCTCTCTCTCTCTCTCTCTCTCTCTCTCTCTCTCTCTCTCTCTCTCTCTCTCTCTCTCTCTCTCTCTCTCTCTCTCTCTCTCTCTCTCTTACCCTCTCCTTCTGCTATTGTCGTACAGTAGGTCGCCGTCGTGGCCTTCAGAACACCCAAGCCGCGCTCATGGTACGCGGGTTCGAATACCGGCTCAGCGCCGGCCGCCGTGGCCTCGTGCGGGAGAAGTATAAACCGAGAACAGTAACGGCGCCCTCTCGCAGACGGAACAAATCTTCTCGGACGGCCGAATAAAACTGTCCATTCCCGGTGCCGCCCCCGCAGAGGCTCTTGTGGTCGCCGGAATTTTCCCCCGGCCGTAAATGAGCTCGTCATTTGTTCTCCGCGGCGCCCTCCGCCGTGTGCTGTGCTCCATTCCGGGGGAACATTTACACTTGATGTCTCCCTCGGCTTGTACGGCCGAGCGCAGAGCCGAGCCGAGCCGAGCCGAGCCGAGTTGAGTCGAGCCGAGCCGAGCCGAGCCGAGCCGAGCCGAGCCGAGCCGAGCCGAGCCGAGCCGAGTTGAGTCGAGCCGAGCCGAGCCGAGGCCGGGATCGAAGGCACACGTAACTAGTGTGGTGAGCCGAAGCAGCTGCCTCTCGCCCGACCCTCACTTCTTGTGTGTTTCGCCGCTGCACTCTGCTCTCTCTCTCTCTCTCTCTCTCTCTCTCTCTCTCTCTCCCCCTCTCACCCTGACACGGTTGTTAATTACACCGGTAAATTTTCGCCGGCAGGCTGCTTGCTTGACTACGGGCGCGGCCGCCACCCCTTCGCTTCGCTTCCCGGCCTGGCCAGGTTTATTTTCGCCCACCTAGAATTAATGAGGGTTTAAGAAAGTGCAGAGTTGTCGCGCCGCTGCCTGCCGCGCGTAACTCTGTCATTCCCGCACCATTATTTGTCGTTATTTCTAACAGAGTAGTGAAGCAGAATATCGTTTCATCCCTGAACGAGATTTTTTTAAAATTTCAAAATGAAATAAATCACGCGACATGATCACCCTAAAAAATAAAAATAAACGCAATAGATGCATAACATCTTGCCAAAATTCTCGTTGCGATTGTTCACCTCATAAATTGATAGCGAAGAGGGGCCTTCAACTTTGCCGATAACAATGGCACCTCGATCCCTCATTACCTTGCATTCCGCCGCGCCAGTCTTCATCGCTCTTCTCTCTTGTTCCCTATTTATAAAACCCATGTGATTTATACGCTCTCCTGTTTTATACATTACAATATCGCACTCTGTTTGGATGTCGTCGGCAAACGCGAAAGCGCAAAAACCGGTGCGGAAAGGAAAGGGTGGGCGAGTTACTCGGGCGATGACTTTTGGTTGCTGGCAGTGTCTGCTGTGTGTGACTTTGTGCACGACACACACGACTGCCCGTCTCTCCCCCCCCCCCCTCTCTCTCTCTCTCTCTCTCTCTCTCTCTCTCTCTCTCGTCGCCGCCACCCCCTTGCAGTTATTCGCACCCTAACTGGATTATCCGCAGAAGCGCTTATTATTACCGGAACGACGAGAGTTTGGCACGAGGGATGGCGAGAGCGAGAGAGAGAGAGAGAGAGAGAGAGAGAGAGAGAGAGAGAGAGAGAGAGAGAGAGAGAGAGAGAGAGAGAGAGAGAGAGAGAGAGAGAGCTCTGTTGTTGTTGTTGTCCTCTTTGGCGATGTCTGGGTGGAGTGCTGGTGTCGGACGTCCCGGGAGGGAACCGCGCTGGAACGGCGGCGAAGTTCGATGAGTTCATCGTCTGAACCGTTCTCTGAAAATTTCACCGCGCGCAACGGATTTTTCTTGTTTCGTTGTGTGTGTGTGTGTGCGCGCGCGCGAGCGCCAACAGCATCTGCCAGGTAGGCAACCAACGACTTGTGCATGCAATCGTGCCGTGCGTGCTGGCCTACCCTGGCGCTCGCAGGCGTTTGAATGCGGAACAGATCATTTTTCGGTCGTCGTACTTTAGGCGGACGCGACACCTACGAAGTGGTCCAGCTGCTTGTCTCTCTCGCACTGCATCGCGTTTGCCGGACGCCTCTACCTCTCTTTCTCTCGCACAGCGCTCGCCGATCGCTTCCGGTCCGGCCGGAGATGCTTGGATCCGCCGACGTATTTCTGATAAATGATATGAAGGTATGCCTGGGAGCGTCAGAGAGCGAGTGAGAGAGAGGGAGCCGGAGGGAGCCAGACAGAAAGACAGACAGACGGGGAAAATAATAAAAACGCGCAGAGAAAAGAAAAAGCACATAGGGCATTCGTCGGATCGAATCAGGGAGAAAGAAAAAGGTGGCGAAAAAAATGTGAAAAACATGACAAGGGAATAAGCGAGCGGTGCCCTTTTCGGCGTTATTGGCAGCGGAAAGCAAAAAGCGGCACGTGTCCGGGCGGGCGGACCCCCGAGCTTCCCGGTACAATGGACTTTCTCATGCCGAGCTACCAATAATCCCTCTCTGTTCTACATTATTCGCAGTCGAACTCGTGCGGCAAACGGGATCAGTTCATGCCGATACCGTTGCTGTCGGTCTGTCTGCTCCACATTCTTCAGTCGGCGGCGGCATGTTTTGTAGGCGGGCCGGCACTAGGGGGGACCCGTGGGCCGCTGGCGGGCCGCGAGCCGCGAGATCTTCGCGCAATGCTCGGGTAGCATTGTTGTCCAGAACGCCGCCGACTCGGCTCCGCCTGCACTCGGCTGGCCTCGCCTTCGCTCGCTTGGCCAAAGGGCCTCTACCGAAACCGAAAATTAACTTTCCGATAAACAAATTTGCCTCAGGAGATGATCTTTCCTTTCAAATATCTTCGGCTCTCCCTCATAATACAACAAAAGATAAGTTCTGCTTTCACAGACACACACATACAACTTTATTTTCATAACATCCTAAACCCTTAAGAAACTGGACGACATATAGAGTTGGTATCATCTGCTTCCTATTTAAAAAGGGATTTTTGTTTCTCTTTTTTTTGGAAAGTACGACGAATTCACAGTAGCTTCTGTTTTGCCAAGCCATAATTCAGATTGTAGAATGTTACGAATGATCCGGTCTGATATACGGGGAATATTCCCGATCCTGGCCACCGCCCGTCAGGTGTGCCAACTAACCCACAGCAGCAGATCGTTATAGCGCTGTGGTGGCGGCCCGGTTCGCGCGCCCTTTCTGAAACTGCTCATAGTTGCAGCCAACTTGAGCACAATAAGGAATGCCGCCAGTTTGCGGCGTCTTGTTGTTGGCCATACTGCTGCCGGTCGTGCCACGCCGATTCGTGGGCCGATACCAACACCACAGGCACCGCGGACTGAGATATCAACTTTCAGTAACACGAAAAGTTTGGATGAAAATTTTCGTGTTTTTTTTTTCCTGTTTTGATGAGAAATGTCTCCCGTTTCATCTCTAATCACGGGTCAGTCAACCATGGATCCCGTAGCGAAGTCCAGATCTGTCTAATTCGTTATTTCAGCACGGTCCTCAAGGGAGCAATTTATTTGTATGAATATTCCTGCGAGTCTTTTGTTGAGTTGACTTTTGATGCAGTGCTGTGCTCTGTGTTGTGTGTGTTTGTTTGTGTGTGTGTGTGTGTGTGTGAGAGAGCTCAAACAGAATCCTCTCGAATGTCCTGCTTGTGCTCCCTGATCCTACACGGGCCGGAGAAGTCCTTCGCCCTCATCTGGGGAGCTCCCAGGGGGTTCGTTCCAGTCGGTGCCTGTGATACTGACGAAAGCAAAAGTTGGACAAAAGCTCCGTTATTTTGTAGAAATAACTGATGCCGTTATCATGTATAATGCAGAAAGAAAAAAAATCACCAAGCTGCTTTTAACAATGCCTTTCCTCTCTTTCTGTTGCAGAACTTGAAGAATCAGATCATGACGACCAATCTATGGGTGGAGCAGGTACGGACTATACGTTCACTGTTGTTGGGGTGAGCCGGTTGGACACACCTTTCATCCAGTGGAAGAATCGGGACAGCCAATCGTGATATCACGATAGCACGATTTTCGTTCCCTCGGCACATTTTGAATTTCGAGAAGGCGCTGTCTTCACAATGTGGCAACGCCGCAAAATTGGCGGCTGCAAGCGGCGCCTTCTCGAAATTCAAAATGTGTCGAGGGAACGAAAATCGTGCTATCGTGATATCACGATTGGCTGTCCCGATTCGCCCCTGGATGCGCCCACAGTGACACAGTGTGCTGGAGGGGGGGGGGGGGCAGCCAGCAGCAGTGGTGCCAAGTGCCGCCATCGAACGCTTTAACACGTTAACACCACCGCTTCCCCGGGTAATTGACGTCATTTCACTTTTGAGAGGCGTGTCGCATGACCTTTCCGTTGCCACATGATTACACGCGCGGCGGAATTTAATTGCCGCATTGAAATCTAATTAATTCGCCCGCGCCCGGCGGAACGTTGGCTGCTGCTGCGCCGCGTCGAAACGGAATTTGTCTCCGCGCCGTGCAGTTGGTACGTCACGTTATAGAGATGACGCGCGCTGTGTGTGGCAGCCCTGCGTTGTGTGAGAATTTATGGCGCGAGCAAGGTTGGCACCACTGACGCGGTTTGTTGTTTCCCTTGTAATGAATGTTGCGCACGTCAGCGGCCGGAGTGCGTGGCCCGTGTGTGCGTGTGCGCGTGCGTGAGTGTGAGATGGAGGGTGGGGGTAGGGGAGGGGGGGGGGGGCTGGAGGCCCATGTGCCGTGGGGGCGGTGCTCAG
Source organism: Odontothrips loti (assembly GCA_038380765.1). Taxonomy (NCBI): domain Eukaryota; kingdom Metazoa; phylum Arthropoda; class Insecta; order Thysanoptera; family Thripidae; genus Odontothrips; species Odontothrips loti. The sequence goes on along the minus strand of CM076258.1, from coordinate 6,672,390 downwards.
AGACGGGGGTCCTTATTTCCACCACCATCGGTTTGTCTGCGAATAGGCGAGTGTTTGTGTGTTGGCAGTCTTGGTACGACTACAAGTTGCGCTGGGAGCCCAAGGAGTACGGCGGGGTGCAGATGCTGCACGTGCCCTCGGACCACATATGGAGGCCCGACATCGTCCTCTACAATAAGTAAGTAACCCACCTACTCGACACTTCTCGTAGGCGAACAGAAAGTCATGTTCCTTTTTTTCCCCCATTCTTTCCTGAGATAATTTTGTTTTTTTTTTATTTTAATAGTATCTTATAAAACGTTTTTGTAAATGAAGGAAGTTCACGATTTGATATTTTAATAAATAAATAAATGATGGAAAAAATCTGATGACGAGAGTCGTGGTGCTGATCTTGTGCTTGTCGCGAAAAGGCCATGGTGCCCTCCAGAGGCAGAAAGCACGCCGCTGAATGTTTCATGGCCGTTTACGGCGGGAGCCTTGGTTGTGTGAAATGACGGGACATTATGTCGAGAAACTTGCCATCGCGCTTGCAAGCGGTGTTTACCCTTGTTTACGTTTGTTTGTTTGTGCTTTTTCCACCTATTTTTCCTTTTTCTTTTTGGTGCCGTGGTTGGTAGCTCCGACGGAGGTAGAGGTCGGCTCGTTACCCACTTCTTCACCACCACCACCGTCACCTTAGCTACTCTGTGTGTGTGTGTGTGTGTGAGAGAGAGAGAGAGAGAGAGAGAGAGAGAGAGAGAGAGAGAGAGAGAGAGAGAGACACACACACGCTTTTAAATATTTGTGTGCACGTGAGAGAGGATGAGGGAAGGGGAGAGAGAGTCAGAGAAAGGGGGGGGGGGGAGGTTGAAAATGGAAGGCCACAAACGAAATGCCGAAATTACACGAGTCTCGTGCATCTGTTTCCGGGACAGCTGTCTTTTCCCCTCCCCCTTCTCTCCATCTCTCTCGCATACACTCTCTTTCTCACAACCCCCCCCCCCCCCCCCTTTCCTCTTCTTCCTCCTCACCCCCCACCCCCACCCCTTTACACCTACCGAGCAACATCTTCGAAACATGAGTTAGGCGAATAGTTTGTTGTTGGCTCGGCTTTTCGCCGCCCTTGCTCAAACCTTTTCGCCTCCACTCCCTCCTCCCCCTGAATTCCTTCTCTACAACTTCCTGCCACCCTCCACCACCCTCTGAAAATTCCTCCCCCCCCCCCCCGTCCCCGGCTTCCCACAACGTAGGGAGAAAATAACCGCTACCGACGCTGACCTTCCCCCCCCCTCTCTCTCTCTATTTCTCTCCCTTCTCCTCCGCCTCTCTTTCTGTCTCTCTCCACCGCGACGGAAAGGTTCTTCTCCGAGTTTGGTCGTATTAATTAGGACCGCAGTGGAGCAGTGCTGCTGCCTCCTGCTGAAAACTTGACGCTGGTGATATGCTTTTTCGGGAACAACTTTGTTTGAGAGAGAGAGAGAGAGAGAGAGAGAGAGAGAGAGAGAGAGAGAGAGAGAGAGAGAGAGAGAGAGAGAGAGAGAGAGAGAGAGAGAAGGGAGCGATGGAGGTTGAGGCAGAGGGAGGGAAATAGAGGATATCTAGCTAACCACAAACTGCTACCACCGCCGCACAGAGCCGCGCGCAAACGGGAGGGAAGTCTTCTTTGTCCCTAATCATATTTCCCGCCAATTCGGGGGAATCGCGCGAGCTCCGCGAAACGAATTTCGCGCGCTAAAAGAGACGACCCCCCCCCCCCCCCCGCACTTCCTGCCCCACGCCACCCTCTTCGGCACCGCGCGTCCGGCTTCGTTTTGAAAACGAGAAGGAAAAATGAATGGGGCAGGTCGCGGGTTCGAATACCGACAACGTCAATGGTTCTGGGCTCCTTTCTCCCGAGGGCCCCTTTGCAGTGCATTGCGTGGTCGCGGCGAATCTAATTAGGCAAGCAAAACCTCGGCGAAAAGGACCCCGTTATCAGCACGCGCTGTTATCAGGACCTGGTATTCCTTTTATCAATTCTGATTTCGCGTCCCGCTGGGCTAGGCGGGACGAGGCCTGCGGATGGATCCTTTCAGAGCCCCCCCCCCCCCGCCCCTTCCCCTCTCGGTCCGCTCTCACAGGACCCTGCCAGGACTTCCAGCACCCCTAGGACCCTCGCACTGCGCTTGTCACGGCCGAGTTCACAATAGAGTGTCTGTGTGACATCTCCCTTCACTGGTAAAAAAATCACGCCGTTTTTCATTTCTCTCTCTCTCTCTCTCTCTCTCTCTCTCTCTCTCTCTCTCTCTCTCTCTCTCTCTCTCTCTCTCTCTCTCTCTCTCTCTCTCTCTCTCTCTCTCTCTCTCTCTCTCTCTCTCTCTCTCTCTCTCTCTCTCTCTCTCTCTCTCTCTCTCTCTCTCTCTCTCTCTCTCTCTCTCTCTCTCTCTCCCTCTCTCTCGCTACACGGTGTCTTGTAGTTTGTTTGTTTTCTCTTCTGTGCCGCCGCCGACGCAGCAGCACGTTCTCATCCTCCGTCTTCGTCTCTCGCCTGGGGATTGAGGGGGTGGGGGCGCGGGTGAGGGGCAGAAGAGAGAGAGAGACAGAAAGAGAGCGAGGGGGGGGGGGAGAGAGAGAAAGTAGAGCTTCGCGGGGACATTAGCGCGCAGAGTGAGACAGTGGGGGATCCACGGCCTCCAGCGCGCCGCCACTTACTGTGAGCGAGAGAGACAGAAAGCGCGAGAAGTGCCACGACCGCGCCCTGAGCGCTGCGCTGCTATGAGCTCTGAGCGACAATCAGCACACTGATGAATGATGCGGCGTCAGTGCGCGTCTAATGATGATGATGATGACAGTCGTGATGACATTGCTGATGATGACAGCGCAGCGTCATCTTTCGAGGACACCATCTGGTCGGGTTTCTTCTCTAAAACCACCCGTGCAATTAGTGCGGAAGGATAACGCGCGAGAGCGCGAGCGGAAGAGAGAGACAGAGAGAGACAGAGACAGACAGAGAGAGACAGAGAGAGAGAGAGGGAGAGAGAGAGAAAGGAGGAGAGAGAGGGAGGGAGAGAAAGAAAGAGAGCTGGAGGCACGCGCGTAGCATTCGGGGAACGAGGCGGGCTGGCGTTTGAATTATACAGGTCCGTGGTGGTTTTGGGCCCAAGAGCCCAGCCCAGCCTGCCCCAAGTGGGGCCTATAGCGAACCCCCGGTCCAGAGCCTTCAGAGCCTTCAGAGCCGGCAGCGGCGGTGCGGGCAGTGCCGGCTGGTGGTGGTGGTGGTGGTGGCCGTCCACAAACCAACGCAACGTCTCTCAGTGAGCACAGGCTCCAACAACTGTGGACGTTCCAGCAGCAACGCCGCGTCGAACCCGAATACTGATCAGCCTGTGCGTGGCCGACATTCACATTGCGGTTCCCGTTAGGCGGGCGGGCGGCGGCTGCAACGTTGAATGTGAATATGCGCCGCAGCCCAAACACACAGGGGAGCGGTCTCCATCGGCGCAGCACTGCACTGCCCCCACCCCCACCCTCCCCCGGGGCCGCTGCTGGCCGCTGCCGATGAGTTCCATTTCCAGGTAGACTCCCCCGAGTCTGCCTCCGGTGGCCTCCGCCGAGTGTTGGCAGACTTATCGGGGCCCCGGTCTGCTACAGCGGGAAGGGGTCCAGCGCTGGTCTTTTGTCCCCCCGGTCCCCCCCCCCCCCCTCGCTGTATTGGTGCTCGGTAACCGTGCCATTAGGGACATGCCCCTACCCCTGCAATGCCCAGGTTAACCCCCCCCCCCCCTCCCTCCCTACCTTTTCGGCATATACCGCCACTAAAATCTCCCTCCGTTTGTGGAGAGGGGGCAGCGAGGGCAGCGTGAGGAAGCAATCTCTTCTTTCACACACTCCCCCCCCCCCTCCCCCGGACTCGTTCATTCATTCTCATTGTACCCCCAGCCGTGTCGCTCGCTCGCTCTGTCTCTCTCACACCGCCTGTGTGTTTGGTGGGGTGGGGGTCTCGTGCCGTCCTCGCCTCCGCTAACCAATAAGTCAGTTTCCGTGGAAGTTGCGGCCAAGGCCCGTGTGAGTCGAGAGGCCCGGAGCCCTAGGAGCCCCCGCAAACCCCGCAGCCCCCGCAGCCCCCGCAGCCCCCGCAGCCCCCGCAGCCCGCAACCATTTCCCGCCAGTCCAACTATTTTTCGTCTGCTGCCCCTGTTTTCAGCCCCAAGTCTGCGATGAATGGACTCGGCGCGAGCTCCGCCGGGCCCGGCCCTGAAACTCATAACTGTCTGCCAGAAACCTCCTCGCCTGACACCGAATCGGCACTTTTGTACTAATTCACACAGGGAGGTCCTGATAGTCAAGAAAACTGAAGTCGCGGCTTGCAACATTTTCGGGGAAACGCCAAACTCGAAGTCAACTAAATATTTCCTACGGAACGTCAAGTATTTCTCCGACCCGACGAGGATTCAAACCCGCGTCCGGCTACCGCCCGGGGGCGGCGCCGAGCCCCATGTTCTTGAGGACGTTCCCTCCGCATAGCCTGTCCAGGATGGCGTTGAAGGAGCTGAGGGGCCGCGGCGGCGGCTGCCCCCGCAGCCGGCAGCCCGCAGCCTCCAGCCCGCCGCCGCCGACCAGGTCCGCGCCGCCCCCGCCACCCCCGCCGCCCCCACCGCCCCGGGCGCGCCGAGCCGGCCGCAGCACCTGCTTGCTGCTCGCCTGCACGAGTTACGAGAAATTAGTATAAACACGCGAGGAATTCGTTTCGCTACGCGGTGGGGTATGAGAAATTGTCTTACCGGGCCGGGGCTGGCGCCGTGCTGGCGGCGGGGCCGGTGCGTGCTGGGCCAGCGCGGCCCCACCCTCCGGACATCGTCGGGGGTCTTCTTGGCGCCGCCAACGGCCGTCGCCCGGTTGGCGGCTGTCCCGGCTGTCCCCGGGCACACCCCCGTGCCCACGCCCCCGGCCGCCCTCCTCGGCCCCGTGCTGCTGCGGCGGCTGACGCGGGCCCTGCTGTACGCACTGTGCACAAATTTTTCATAAATAATAAATGAACTTGAAAAAAAAGAAAAACTCTCGAGAAGTTGTGCTGCCGCCGACATCAAGCAGTACCTCCTGATCAAGGCCTTGCTGCCGTCGCTGGCGTGCGACGTGAAGGTGCTGGTGGTGCGCTGGCCGCTGGGCTCGCCGCTGGTGCTGCTGCAGCTCGAGAAGCCGCCTTCCTGGGTGTGGGGGAGCACCGTGTGCCACACGGCCGTTACTCTATGCGCCGGCCGGGCTTCCCGGCGGCTTCCCCCCGCTGGTCCCCGTGGGGATGAAAATGCTTACGATACGGCGGGGGCGTCGGGGCGGGGGTGAGGGGGACGTGGGGGGACGGGGGACGGGGGGAGGCCGTTCCCCCGGGATGCCCTCGTCAGGCCGTTTCATTAAGCACACGGTGGCGCGCGCGTAAAGCTGCAGTTAACTTCCATAATTGAGACATTCTCACGCCCTCAGGGGAGCGCACAGGGGCGCGCGCGCGCGCACACACACACGTTTACACACACTCACACGCGCACACACTCGCCATCGATAGACTGTGCGCGCAGATGGAGGGCCGCGCCGTGCTACAGACGCACCCCGTTCGGCAGCAAGGCAGCGGCGGGGGCGACGTTCTGTCGGAGTTGACACGGTTTTAACACCCTCATGTGATTAGCCCGCCCCCGGCGGCCCCGCCGCTGCCGCCGCTGACCACACCGCCACCACCACCCCCACCGCCCCCGCCGTGTGACGGGGGCTGGTAAAGCCGCATTAGGGCCGCGCCGTTAACAACCTCATTGGAGGCCGCCGCATGTCGGGCGCCTGCCGCTGTGGCCGCTACCGCCGCACCGCCACCACCCCGACCTGCGCAATAACAGAGGAGTGAAAATTAAACGCAACAGCGGCTGTGCGGTGCGGAGTGAGAGAGAGAGTGAGAGGGGAGAGAGAGAGAGAGAGAGAGAGAGAGAGAGAGAGAGAGAGAGAGAGAGAGAGAGAGAGAGAGAGAGAGAGAGAGAGAGAGAGAGAGAGAGAGAGGAGAGAGAGAGGGGGGGGGGGGAGGGAGAGAGAGGGGAGACAGACAGACAGGCAGACAGACAGAGGCACTCGGATCTTGGATAATGCGGTGAGTTTTCTGCCTAGCTCCGGGCAGAGCTGACTCACCCTTGTTGACGGCGCCCGCTCCGGTCATGGGGTCGCCGCCGCCGGCGGAGGCAGCGGGGGGTCCGTTGGTCGCGGGCGGCCCTCCCGCGGCCGGGGCCGAGGCCGGCTCCAGCACCTCTCCAGAGCTGCTCCAGGCGGCGTGCCTAGACTGTGGCACAGACATGAACGCTGGAAGCGACCGGTCGGCTGGAGTCGGGTCTCCGGGCTGGAGTATCACCAGCAGCGGTGTGTCCTTAATGGTACAATGCGTGTCGGTGCCCGAGGGACGGGGCCGTGCACTGATTGTATGGGCGTCCCGATTGGGTCCCCCGGGACCGCCACCGGCGCCACCGGGGCCCGCAGGGCGGTGGCACGTCTGCTCGGGTCCCGTGGGGCTCTCCGGGGGCCCCGCGCGGGGTTCTGGACCCCGTATTACGCCCCCGCAGACATGCTTCCCGCATCAGGCCGCTGATGATGCGACCAGTTCCGTTTCCCAAAGCCGCCCTCCCCTTCCCGGGGAAGCTCCGCAAACACCGCGAGGGCCGTGTTGTCTCCGCACACCCCCGAGCACCCCGACGACGCCGGGGCCGCGGCCTCCGAGGCGGGGGCAGATCAGGAGGGCGATCAGGGGCTGCCGCCGGGCTGCCGGCCATTTGTGGACACACGGCCCACAAACACCGCGACCCCCAGCACCCATCCACTCTGAGGGTGTCACCCAGTGAGTGAGAGGAAGAGAGGGGGGAAGGAGGAGGGAGAGAGGAGAGAGGGGGTGGGGGTGGGGGTAGGAGAGAGGGGTGGGGGGTTGATAGCGCGCTCAGGTGATTAGCAGTAATCCGTTCGGACAACGTGGACGCTGTCGAGCTGAGCCGCCACACAGTAAACCGCTGCAGCCCGCGGCCGCGGGTCACCGGGGCGGTGCTCTCTGACAGAGAATGCCACCGCGATGAGCACGAAACAGATTGTCCCCACCATACGGATTCCGTTTACAAGGGCGCGCGGGGCTCACCGCCGCCTTGAACTACGGCGTGGGGCTGGTTCAGTTACCTTGGACATGGACGTGTGCACGCCGATGTTCTGCTGCTGCTGCTGCTGCTGCTGCTGCTGCTGCTGCTGTTGCTGCTGCTGCTGCTGTAGCTCGCTGGGGGCCGGCGGCTGTGCGAACGCCATTAAGTTCATGTTTGTGAAGCGTTTTGCCGCAAATTTGATTCCATCCCAACACTGTCCTTTTTTTAAAATGTTGGTTGACCTGGTTTACCTGCTGGTAGTTGCCGGTGAGGGTCATTCCTCGCGAATCGCTGCCCGCCGACCCCGAGCCATGTACCCAACACTGGTCCTGCGAGGCGGCAGTGCTGCGGAGCCAAAAGGAAAGGGGTCCGGGTTCGAGTACCGTCGGAAGCCAGCGGCCCGTTTTATTTTTACAGTCCAGTTGTCAACGAGGTAATTAACATCCCGGGAGCCCGGCGGCGGTTCGCTGGTTCGGGTCCGGTTCGGTCCCGGACCTTCCCCTCGGGGTCCGCTCCCCCCACCCCTTTGCGGTGGACTTGACTCGGGGAGGACACAAGGATCACGAGGTCCTTGGCGACAACAACAGGCCTGTGGGTCCTTTCCGGGTCCTGGGTCGCCCCGAGATCTGCGCTGGTCAGGGCTCTGGTCAGCAATCTTTCCGTCCGGCGGAGGAGGAGGAGGAGGAGGAGGGGGGGGGGGGGTGCCTGAGTGCCCCACACAGCCCGAGGCAGGATCCGGGAAGAGGAGGGGGAGGCTCCGGGAAATCGAATGGAAGCGGCGGGGGGACTCCCGAGCCACAAGCTCAAGGACCTGCCCGGCCGCAGCCCCCGGGCCCAGGGCGGGGCGCAGGAGGGCCCATTGGCGTTCCACCCCTCCCTACCCCTTTATCCGATGGCTCACTCAATCAAACGCTTCGCTCGCTCGCCCTGGCCGGTCCCTTCCGCACAATTATGTTTGTTCTTTTCACTCCCCCGCCTCTCTGTCTCTCTCTCTCTCTCTGTGTCTCTCGCTCCTCCTCTCTCACCCGCCGCGTGTCTGACCTGGCTGCCCGCTGCTGGTCCTGGCCGCACTGGCAGAAGGTGGCCGGGGGCGGCGGGGGCGCCAGGCCGTACATGTAGCCGACGGGGTGGTTGCTCGAGTCCCCGAGGAAGTCCTCCAAGTGCTGGCGGGAGGTGCGGGCGGCCGCGGGGGCCGGGTCTGTCACGGGAAAACCAGTGGGAATATCGGCAAGCTTTGCTTCCAAAGTACGACTCTAAACGCTCCGCAAAAAAAACGTGGCGCGATTTTTCATCCATTTTTCGCGCGGACGAGCAGCACGCTCTGCAAAGCGGCGGCCAATATCGATTGGGGGTAAGGCTGGACATTGTGATGACGAGGGCGGGGGAGAAAAAAGGAGGCGGCAGGTCCTTTGGGGGTACGTGACGGCACAGAGGACGGGGCGAGGCCGTGGAGGCCACCGAGGCCGTGGAGGTCGTAGAGGCCGTGCACCCCAAGGACACGGGGCAGGACGTTATGCCGTTGGCCGCCCGATCCACGCCCCGGTCCGGATACTGTCTCTGTTCCTCGAAACTTTCGCCGCGGCGGCTCCAAGAGGCTGGAGGCTGGCCGTCGTTAGGAAAACTCGCACTACGCATCCTCCGCCGAATTTCTCATCTCGCGGCAAGCTTTGAACGCGCGCGTCCCTAACTCCACGGTGCGTTCGGGTACAGGCTGATGGCCGCGATCCGAAAGCGTCATCGAGTGGAGGCCGCTGCGCTGCTCCTCCCTCCGCCGCCCCCGCCGCCCCCTCCGCCCCCGCCGCCCCCATGCTCCTGGCGGCACGGCGCCTAGAAGGCGAGGTAACCTCAAGTCCCTTTGAAGTGTGCGCCGGCGGAAGGACCTTGAGGGCGCCCTGGCCCTGCAGGACCAAGGCCGCGTGTTTGATAAAAGGAGCAGGAAACAAATAGGGGTGGGGGTGGAGGGGGGGGGGGTGCTCAGCCGCCGCCCCTCCGTGTTTGCACAAGATGCGCGCACGTCACTTTTTTCTCTCTTTCATTTTATCTCCTCCCGTGAGACAAATATTACCTTTCGCGAAGAACAAGAAAGAGCCCCCCCCCCCTACACACACACACACACACACACACACACACACACATACACACACACGCTTGCATTATGCGCCCTTCGGTCGTGGGGCCTAAAGCGCACACTGCCATAGCCAAGTGTTGGTGACGTCAGAGAGAGACAGACGCTGCTGCTGGAGGGCCCCACTAACCGGCAGAGTAGTGCTGAGGGTCGTGCAGGAGGCCCTGCTGTAGCCCGCCCTGGAGGCCCTGGTGATTCTGTTGCTGCGGCTGGAATCCCTGGTAATTCTGTTGCTGCTGGAGTCCCTGGTAGTTCTGTTGCTGCTGGAGTCCCAGGTAATTCTGTTGCTGTTGGAGGCCCTGGAAATTCTGTTGTTGCTGGAGTCCCCGGTGATTCTGTTGGTGCTGAAGTCCCTGGAGGTCCTGTTGGTGCTGGAGTCCCTGGTAGTTCGGTTGCGGCTGGATTCCCTGGTGATTCTGTTGGTGCTGCAGTGCCTGAAGGTCCGGTTGTTGCTGCAGTCCTTTGAGGTCCTGTTGGTGCTGCAGTCCCTGGAGGTCCTGTTGGTGCTGGAGTCCCTGGTAGTTCGGTTGCGGCTGGATTCCCTGGTGATTCTGTTGGTGCTGCAGTGCCTGAAGGTCCGGTTGTTGCTGCAGTCCTTTGAGGTCCTGTTGGTGTTGCAGTCCCTGGAGGTCCTGTTGTTGCAGAGCTGTCTCGGCCTGGAACAGAGCCGACCGCACTGTGACCGCACACCCAACAGAGCCGGCATGGGCAGCCTGGGCATTCCGGATGCAGGCAGCGGTCGCCATAGCGGCCATGGCACACTGCTGCCGCCGGCACCAAATGGCCGCCAAAGCCCGTCGCAGGATCACCGTCACATAAAAAGGACGAAAAACTTATCCCGCGAGGCGTTTATCGTGCGAAATTATTGCCAGAATGGTGCGGTACTTCCTTGGAAAATTATAGCGTGGAAATAGCAAAGGTTAAAAAAAAAACGCGGGAAAGAAGAAAACCGAGGAGGAAGCGGAGGGCAACTTTTGCAGTGAGAGGGAGGGTAATGCGGGTGTGGGGGCCCCTGCCCTCGACTTGGCTCGGCTCGGCTCGACTCGACTCGGTTCTGCACGGCCCGGCTTGGCTCGGCTCGGGGATGGCTTTGGCCGTCGCCCGTGAGCGCTTTCAAATTTATCATTGCGCACCGCCTGCTGGAAGTGGCTATAAAAATCGCGCGGTGGCGTTGACGCGTCCTCCCACCGCCCCCGCTATCCGCCATCTACATCCGTTTTATTCCGCCACCTTTTACCCCTTCAGCCTTCCGTGTTCCTTTTCTTTTCTTTTTTTTTTTTTTTTTTTTTTTGAGTTCGGTGGTCGTGGTCATGTTTTGATTCACATGTAGTCACGAGTAAGACAGAGACGGGAAAAGAGAAAGACAGAGAGGGAGAGAGAGAGAGAGAGAGAGAGAGAGAGAGAGAGAGAGAGAGAGAGAGAGAGAGAGAGAGAGAGAGAGAGAGAGAGAGAGAGAGAGAGAGAGAGAGAGAGAGAGAGAGAGAGAGAGAGAGAGAGAAACAAAACACTTTTTTTTCTAAATTGATGGCGGCGATGCATGCGCAGCGCGCATCGCCCGCCCAATCGCGTCAGCGTAATTGCCCGTAATTTATTCATAACCCAGCCCATATAGTTACCGATGCATGTATTCATGCTGCATCGCTGACCTTTTTGTTATTTTAATCACAATTTTTTTTCCTTGTCCTTTCGCGATTTATTGTTCTTTGGGTGATTGTTTTTTGAAATCCACGTTTTTGGAGTTGTAAAATAAAGGGGGGAGGGAGATATGGCACCGTGCGGTGACCTTAAGTTGAAGTGGCCTACTGTGGTCCTGAGCGGCGACGCGGCGAACGCCTGCGAATGGCAGGGTAGGCCAGCCCGCACGACACGCATGCGCGCAGAGCCCGGCTGTTGCCTACCCAGCAGGCGCCTCACCGAGGTGGGATGCAGGCCGCTGCTGAAGTGCAGCCAGCTCTCCTCCAGCTGCCGGGGCGGCTCCTCCAGGGACCGCAGCCTGCTCAGCAACTGCCAGTAGAAGCAGCGAAAAACCATGTGAATATGGAGTACTTGCCACGGGCGCTAAAACTTATGTGGGGTTCGGCGGGGTCGCGGAATATCGACAGCCGTGACAAGACGAGCGGAGGGAGTGACAGAGACAGACAGAACCGGCGCGGGAGGAGCGAGGGAGACGGAGCGAGGACATTAAGGGCGCAGTTATTACTCCTCGGCTTCTTCAAAAGAGAAATGTAGTGTCTGAATAAAAGAGTCGCTAATGCCTGCGAGAGGAGCCAAGTGCTTCGTCGGCTGTTCCTTTCCTTTTCTTATTCCCCTCTCTCTCTCTCTCTCTCTCTCTCTCTCTCTCTCTCTCTCTCTCTCTTTCTCTCTCTCTCTCTCTCTCTCTCTCTCCCTCTCTCTCTGTCGCTCCTACAAAGTAATGCCTGCATCAGATGCGCTGCGCTGGAACGATAACGCGTTTAAAACTCGCCGTTTTCAGATCAAAATTCATTTTCAAAATAAAAGTGGCAGCGCCATAAAAATAAAAAATAAACTTTACAGAGGTGTGTGATTGAGCTGAATTTGATTTTCAGCCTGACTCCGAGAATCCCTGTCAATTTTAACCCCACCTCTGTCAGCATGATGTTTGGAAACGGTGAAAAATGTATGACGAGAACTGGGACGTGTTTGCCAGTCTAGTCAGCCAGCCAATCATGTGAGCGGTGACCTCTCGCTATCCCTCTCACACGCCCGATCTCCTCTCTCCCTCTCTCTCACACCCAATACTGTGAGGCCCTCGCCTTCATCGCTCTCCGTCGCTCCCCCTCCCCGTCTCGGCGCCGCCCATTTCCAAAGACATTCAAAGTCCAATCCAATTTGCCTGTCGCGGGCTGAGCGGCGAAGAGCGTCTGGAAGGGCCGGGAACATGTTTGAGGAGCGCGGGCAGCGACATGGCGGGAGGCTGGGGGCGCCCCCTCCGCGCCGAACCCGTCGTGCAGCTGGCGGAGCCGCCCCCAGTCCACCCCCGGACCACCCCCGGGTCATGGAGACGCCGGGGCAGTAAGGAGTTAAACTGAGTTTGGCGGGCGGGGGCCGGCCCACCAACCAGGCCGCTCGCACCCACCCCGTTGGTGTAGAGGACCTCGGAGGCCTTGTCGACGGCGCCCCCAAAGCCGTGGCCGCCGAGCGCTCGCTGGCACTCCAGGGTGTGCACGATGTCGGTGCGCAGGAGCTGCTTCTCGTGCGCCAGCCGCGCCCGCACCGCCCTCATCGAGGCCCTCACCATCTCCAGCCGGCCCCGCAAGCCGCCGGCACCCACCTGCACACAAAGCCCCGGGTTCAAACACAGGCAGAGGTGCTTTGAAAACAAAAATTGTGGTCTGGAGGTTGTTTGAAGCTACGTTCATCTGCAGAGAGCGCCTGATGGGTAGGCAATGCAGGGCAGACGTGTTCGTGCATTGCCTACCCTGCAGGCGCCCATCATGACGAACGAGGCGAGAGCGGGATTAAGAAGTGTCCTTTGTCCTTGTAATGAGCCCTACATCCACGTCGCTTGGTCGTGCCGATGAGAAAGGGGCGCTCTGATTGGCTAGAGGGGGCCTGCGGGAGGTATCGCTCGTATATGCAGCCCCTCCCCCCCTCCCCCACCCGTATTTCACTTTGCCTTCGCACTTGGCAGGGGGGCTTACACTTCCTGCTGTGTTAGGACCGATCGTGTGGTGAATCGCTCGTATATGCAGCCCCTCCCCAACCCCCCCCCCCTCCCCCACCCGTATTTCACTTTGCCTTCGCACTTGCCCTCCAGCAGTGCCCGAGAGCTACCCCCACCCCCCCTCCATTTCCGTTTGCCACCACTGCGGCCTCCCCCAAGCCCTCCTTACCTCACGCTGGCTTTCACTCCGAACCTCCCCTATCCCGGTTTCATCAACCTCATTCCCCCCCCCTTCTCCTTCCCCGGACCACATCCCGCCCCCAACCCCCTCCCGTCGTTAAATCCCTTCATGTGTAGTCCCGACGGCTATCCACTGGCGCCGCTACTGCTGCTGCTGCAGCAGCGGCGGCGGAGGACCCCAGTGAGAGCATTAAGGCCCAGCAGACGGCACGTCCGCACTGTCACCATCTATCCTTCTATCCACCTATCTATCTTTCTCTCTGTCTATCTATCCACCTACCCATCTATGTTCATATAAATATGAACGTCACATCTGTTATTTCATTTCAAAAGCATTTGCCAACGACAAGCGCGCGTTTTCGAAACTCATTAAGAAGGTAAGAAAACTGAAATGTTGTTGCTGTTTGGTCTCTCTGGGGCAGATGACCGTCTCGGAAGAGAAAGAGGAGAGTATAAAAAATCGCGCAGTGTGCGCCTTGCTGGCAGCCGGTACGTGACCGCCGGAGGGGGAGAAGAGGGGAAGGCCTGTGGCGTATGGCATGTGGTCCATTCGTCCCTATCCCCGACAGCCCCGCTACAGCTTCGCCAGCTCACTGAAGCACTGTTTGACTCCCCATGGCGGGTGGGGCGGGGCGGGGCGGACGGCGACGTGGATTAATTCGCAGGGCCTGGCGGGTCTCCGGTGCCCAGTCCGGTGCCCATATTCCGGTCCGGGAATTGTATCGAAGCAGCACCCGGCCACCGGAACGGATCGGGCTCCAGTTTTTCGCCCCTTCTTCCACTCTCGCGCCATTTTCGTTTTATTTTATTTCATTTTTTGCTTCCGACCGACTGGTTGGTCGTGTAACCGGAATGGCGATAACATAATTTCGGACTCCATGCAGACTGATTGTAACCCGATACCTCACCCGACCCAACACCCAACCCTGCGATATGTGAACTGGCGCCTCGCGCTGCCCGCGAACATGGATGGGATTTTACTGTGGTTATATTGAGGCCACCTGGAAAGACTTGAATTTTGTGGCGCACACTCTTCTCAGTTGGAAATTGAGTCAGTTGAATTTTCCGTCAAGTTTTTCCAGTGAGTGTTTCTTTTCTTTATTTTTTTTGGAAAGCTTCTTATGAACTTTTGAATTTTTCTCAAATTAATGTTTTTTTGTGAACCGGTATCAAATTTTTTGATTAAGTTCAAATCGGATTTTTGTTGGTGCACACCCAAAAGTACAGCCTTACTTCCCCCTCGAGTTTTAGCCACAGCCGTGGAAAGCGGCTGTATATTTCCGTCCGCCGGGTGTCTCCTCGGACTCGGAGTCGTACCGGTCTCGATTTCTCACACCGAGCTGGCAGCACTCACCACCTCGTCGTAAGCCATGCGAAAGCCTTGGAGTGGCGTGGCGTGGCAGGCGTGGCGCGGCGGGCGGTGACGGCGAGTGTTGCAGGGCGCGCCCCGTTGCTAGGCTACTACCCCCCACCCCCTTCACACCACCGCCGCCCCGTCCCGCACAGCTGGCGCAGGAGAGTGCCCCCCCCCCTCCTCCAGAAAAAAATTCCTGGTCCAGCACTGCCGGTCGCCTAACTTTCCGGCGGCAGCACGGCGTGAGCGGGATTCCGGATGGTTAAACTCCCCTTCCCCTCTTGTAAAGTCCAAAGTAAACGATTAGGTGCCGGGGGCGCCGGGGGCGGCGGGGGCGGCGCAAGGTTCATTCCTGTGTCAAAGATTCAGGAGCGCAAGAGTCGACTCCGAAACCAATTTGCCCCGCCGCCTCCGGGTCTCGAACCCGCACCGCACCGACAACGTGACACAATTTCATAATACCGAACAATTCATGAGGCCAGCGCGAGAATACTTTTGTTTATTTTTCCATCGCTGGATTTCTCATACGTGAGTGCGGCGGACAGGGACTCACGGCTCACGGCCCCCCTCCCTCTGCTCTCATGGCCCTGTCAACGAGCCCTCGCTACACACGCACGCACGACCGCACCTGGACAGAACCCCCCTCCCCCTCTGCTGCGTCTGCTGACGTTGAGAGGAAGAGTCGGGGTGCAAAACATTCCCTTGGAGCTCACGCTCACGCCCCCGTGACCAGCCCCGCAAACAGTGCGCTCTCTTACACACCATCAGTGCCCAACACATTCTCTCTCTCTCCCTCTCTCTCTCTCTCTCTCTCTCTCTCTCTCTCTCTCTCTCTCTCTCTCTCTCTCTCTCTCTCTCTCTCTCTCTCTCTCTCTCTCTCTCTCTCTCTCTCTCTCTCTTTCTCACACACACATCGTTGTCGGGAATCGAACCTCCTGCGCGTCTTAACCGTAAGTACCTGCACCAGTTGCGTACGACCCCCCCCCCCCCCCTCTCTCTCTCCTCTCTCTCTCTCTCTCTCTCTCTCTCTCTCTCTCTCTCTCTCTCTCTCTCTCTCTCTCCCACCCATTGGCGGCTCGTGTCCAGCGCCAGTAATGGAGGGGCCACTCCGCTAATTTCAATTTTGTGAGTGGCACCATGGTGGTCCACTTCAACCCCCAAACCCTCACCCCCAACCCCCACACGGTGCGGGGGCGGTGGATAGAGGGGTGTGAGGGGAGAGTTAGGCCGTGCGACACGGCACCCTCTGCCCTCCCCCCCTCCCTCCCCCCTCTCTCTCTCTCTCAGGCTGCGGCTGATTTCCACGCTCCCTCTCTCTCACACTCTCTCTAATCCCCCTTTGCAACCCCCCCCCCTCTCCGTGTCACGTTCAGCCGTGGGTAATGAATCTCCAGCAGCGGCACACAGTGCTGCCACACGCCGCAATGGGCGCCACCAAATTTCCCTTCTCGTCGCGCTCGTGTTCGGAACGGCGTTGAAGAACAAATAAACAAGAAGAATCCGGTTGTGTGGTGGGTGGCAGCCCTGCAGCCGGCGGCAGCTCGTACACGAACCACGTGCCATCGAGACACATTGACATGCGAGACGCGCTCTGTGACACTCGCGCGGACCTTTTGAGAGGGGCTCAAGGGATCGTACGGCGGTGCCAGAGCTGCTTCTTCGTCGGCCACTTTTACGAGGAGAAAAACGATGAGAGCGGCTGCGGCGGTCGTGGTGGTGGGGGTGGTGGTGGGGGTGGTGGTGGGGCGGTCACTGCTGGGGTGATTCAGTGGCGGTGATCCGATTCGATTCCATCGAAGCAGGCCCTCGAGCTCTCGCTCTGCACTCGCTCTGCACTCGCCCCGCCGACCGCATGACGTATTGCACTGGGCTCCGCATCATGGCGGTCATCTGGCCGCCGTCATCGCCGGCCTTTTGTGCGCCGGGGGCAGCGGAGGGGAGTGGAGGGGAGCGGAGGGGACCGGCGCCGCATGCATCCGGGCCATCCAGGAATCACGTGATTACGAACAGAGTCACGACCATCGGCCAGTTTCGTCTCGATGTGAGACCCGAGTCGGACTCACCTCGCCGCCGCAGGATTCCAAACATGAGTCACGTGACGATGAGGGAGTTGTGCACGGCGGGAGGTCAGGTGTGTCAGCGATGGCCGAGTTACCTTATTCTGTGGACGGCGCCTTCATCCAGCAGACGGGGAAGGGAATCATCAACCTCCTCTATTGTGGCCCCAAGCCCCCGCGGCCACCCGGCCCTCGACAGGATGCCGTCAGTGCCTCTTTGTGCTCTCTCTCTCTCTCTCTCTCTCTCTCTCTCTCTCTCTCTCTCTCTCTCTCTCTCTCTCTCTCTCTCTCTCTAGCCTCCCCCCCTCCCCTCCCCTGTGATTAAGACAGCGCACACCCGCCCCCACACACCCGCTGCTGCCACTTTGGCGGTCGCTCTCCGTAGCTAAGGCGGCATGAGAACTGTAACCCCACCCCCACCACCACCACCACCACCACCACCTCATTTCTCCTTGTGGTGTTGACCAGTGGTCCAGAGCAGCGGTGGCAGCAGCAGCAGTAGTAGCAGCAGCAGCAGCAGCAGCAGCAGCAGCAGCAGCAGCAGCAGCAGCAGCAGCAGCGGGGGTACTGATGCGTCTCGTCTCATCTTCAGCAGGGTCGGCGGATGGGGTGGAGAAGGAGGGATTGTTTCCTCCTTTTCCCTCTCCTCCGCGTCTTTTTTTTTTTTCTTCCTTTTTTGGGCTTTTGGGGGCGGTGCTGCTTGGACGAGCTCCTTTGGCGGATCGCAATACAGCTGTGCTATGAAGTGTGTGTGTGTGTGTGTGTGTGTGTGTGTGTGTGTGTGTGTGTGTGTGTGTGTGTGTGTGTGTGTGTGTGAGGGGGGGGGGGCTTGCGTGCGAGCACAAGGTGGCAGCTAACGGGGAGGAAGGGATGAGGATGGCCCACTACGGATAGGCCTCCACCTACTCTCACTCTCTCTCCCTCTCTCTGTCTATCCGCATTGCATCTCTCTATCCCTCTCTTCCCGCGTGTCTGCTGAAACTTTAAAGTCCAGCCTCAGAGTAGCCGCATTAAATCTCCATTTAGCAAAGTTATATGTACAAAATTATGTGCTCCCCCCCCCCTCTCTCTCTCTCTCTCTCTCTCTCTCTCTCTCTCTTTGAGACTGTACAGTCTCTGTATGCAAGTGGAGCGTGAGAGAGTGGCTCTGGTGGGCCAGTTGTCTCTCTGTTATGGCCCTTACACACGGGGAGTACGTTACAAAGTATGTTTAGAGCGACCACCCACACACACACTAGTATACTGACAGGATGCGCACAGGACTTGTGCTGTGCCTCCCTCTTTTCTCTCTCTCTCTCTCTCTCTCTCTCTCTCTCTCTCTCTCTCTCTCTCTCTCTCTCTCCCGGCTCGGACCTCTGTTCCACTGGGTTCCGCTGGTCTCCACTGTGACTGCACTAGAAACAATGGACGGCCCATAAAAAGCAGCTCCCCCCCCCCCCCCCTCCCGCTCCTACCTCCTTCCTTCCGTCTGCTTCTCCCCTCCCCCTTCTTTTCCATCCCCTGTGTTTCTCCAATCGCCTGATAACGGCGCTTCCTTTTCAATTCTGTCTCCCGCAGTTCCTATATCAGCGCTGACCGACCGCTGCCGCCAATGAGGCGGCAGTGGCGGCCGCAGTAGCCGCAGCAGCAGCCGCAGCAGCAGCCGCAGCAGCAGCCACTGCAGCAGCAGCGGGTGCCGACTGGACCGTAAGGACTCGATAGGCAACCAGCACTTCACACTGTGACACGACTTGTTCCTGCTGCTGCTGTTGCTGTTTGCTCTGTTCTTTGTTTATTTTATTTTTCTAAATGTTTTTTCTCCCCTGCAGCTCGCTGCGCCCTCTACTTATTTTGTCGTGTTTTTCAGGCCGCGCGCGGGCGGCGGTGGTGGCTTCGCCGTTTTTGTGTTCGCGTTTGAATGAGCCGCACACAGCGTGATGTTGACTCGGAAAGCACTCTTTAATCCGGGACACTCTTTCTCTCGCTCTCTCTCTCTCTCTCTCTCTCTCTCTCTCTCTCTCTCTCTCTCTCTCTCTCTCTCTCTCTCTCTCTCTCTCTCTCTCTCTCTCTCTCTCTCTCTCTCTCTCCCCCTCTCTCTTCATCATGACTCATATGGTTGGCCACACCCCGCCTACCCACATTTGTCACGCGGAAAATGAAGCTTCTGCTATCGCCATGCAATTTACCCCCCCCCCCCTTCGCCCCTTCCATATCCTCCCCCTCTCCGCACTCGGCCCACCTCCCCGCTATGTCCATCTGTACCGCCAAAGAGGGTCGGATTTGACTTGGAACTGCAGACACAGACACACAATGCTGGCCCCTTTCTTTTGTGTGCAGTCTTTCCCCTCTGCGTCTCTCTCGCTCTTCCTCTAAACCTCGCCTCCCCGTCTGTCTGTCTGCCTCGCTCTTCTCGGGCGGCATGCAGGTTCGCGGGGCTTCGGGGGACAAGAATAGCAAATAGTTCCACGTACGCGCGGCAGAGATTCCAGCGGCAATAGGAGATGGGAAAACGCCCTCGTCTTTGCAGAGCTCGCTAACTGCCTCTTTTTATTCTCGTTTCTCCTCTTTCTCTCCCCCCTCCCCTCTTCTTGTTTACGCCAAAAATGCAAACTCGCGCAGATTTGGGCGGTGGCGCGTCGCCAAGGAGACGACACAAAAGGGAGGGCGCGGGTTCGAGTCCCAGCGGCGGCAGCTGCTCCTCGCATTATTTTTGTATTGACTCACGAATAATTCGGCTGCACTGGTCCGGCAGCAGCAGCTGGGGGTGTTTATCAAAAAATATTTGCGCCTGGGGGGCCGGGCGGCGGGCGGGCGGGCACCGGCTGATTCGCCAGGGGAGGAGGGGCGAGAAGGACACGAGAAGTGGAGCGGGGATATCTGCCATCCGCTGCCTTTTTTCTCTCTCTCTCTCTCTCTCTCTCTCTCTCTCTCTCTCTCTCTCTCTCTCTCTCTCTCTCTCTCTCTCTCTCTCTCTCTCTCTCTCACTCTTACATGTATAAACAGAGACAACGACTTTAATCCCCGGTCCTGTAAACCAGGCAGAAGCACAATGATTTGGCGACTCCCATATTCCCAACCAGTGTTTCCAACGATATCGAAAGAAAACACCCCACAACTGTTTTTATGTGGTCCTTGAATGATACTCCATAGTCAGTTCTTGGCCGTTTTGCATCTTTTGGTGGGCAAGAAAACGGTGGGGATACATTGAGTGGCACAAACAGTGCCGTGGTGCGGTGAGGGCTGCTGGTGACACTTCGGCCTGGGACTGCCCGTGCCCTGCCCCGGACAGCAGGGTCCATCGGGGACCGTCGGGGACCTGGTCAGACATGGGTAAATTTGTCAAAGTTTTGCCTTCCTGTGTCCGCCCTTGCCCTCGCTGTCTCTCTGCAGTCGCCATCACACTCTCTCTCGCTCTCTCGGGGCCCGAGGGGACTTGCCCAGCCGGCCGGCTAGTCCCCCGGACGCCCCGGGTCCCCCCTGGGGTCTAGTGCCTGTCCGTGTTTGAGCTGTCTTGGACTCCCCCGCCCGCGTGCTTAGTAGGGCTCAACCTTCCTTCTTTTCAGCCCCCCCCCTTCTTCCTGTTCTCTTTCTGCCCTCTCCTTTCCCGGCAGAAACCCTCTTCTATACTCGCTTTGTGGATCCTCTTACTCCGCTGCCCCTGCCTCCACCACCACCGATCCCTCTCTCTCTCTCTCTCTCTCTCTCTCTCTCTCTCTCTCTCTCTCTCTCTCTCTCTCTCTCTCTCTCTCTCTCTCTCTCACCATCTCTCTTCTCTCTCTCTTTCTTGCTCGCGTGTCCATCCATCTCCTTCCTCCTTGCACCCGCACCGACCGCAGAGCTGCCAATAAGCCAGTCAGTGACTATTAGGAGGTCACCGGTCCGGCGGGAAACGAAACGGAAGCGGAAGGCGGTGAGAGGAGCCCCGTATGGGTAGGCAACACACTGGCGAGAGAAAGATAGAGAGACAGCTGTTTGGTGATAACACTGTGCGCTAAGCTGCGAGTCGAACAAAAAATCGCACTCGCCTTTCGACGAAATGCGGCCGTGTTTGTGCGTCGTATGTCGAATTCCATTCCTGATTCGAAAATACCCCGAAGAAGATTCACATTTGGCACATGAAGGATACTCGTACTCGTGCCGCCAGCCTTACACAATGCCAGAACGGACTGCCTTCCCGTGGATCCCCGCCCCTATCTCGAGTACCCACATTTTACACAACGGGACGTGAAATCAGAGAACAAACAATCTCCCGGAGAGGAGTTACGCTCCCGTTGCTATGGAAACGAACTTAAGCGGCAGCGGGCAGAGGATGCATGCATCGCTATTGACTATGTCTCCGCGTCACCCCCTACGCCTATCTCTGATTTTGTTTTTCTTTGTGTTGCTTTTTTGTCATCCCTCAAATTTTTTCCCCCACATTCCGTTTCTCTTTCGTTATTTCCCCTTTTCGGTAGCAGAAAGGGCGGGCTCTTCTCTGCGCTCGGCCCAGCAACGGCCCTGTGGCAGATTGCTTCGGATGTAAAAGCGCACGCCCCTCCAACCGAGAGAAAAGAGGGGGAAGCAGAGATGTCTTTCTCTGAAGGAGAGTAACGGCAACAAGTGCAACCGCACAAGATCAGCTCAGAGACTCAAAAAGTAAAAATGTTAATAACAATGCTAATAAAAATAATTATGATGATAATAATAATAGAAATAATAACAACAACAAAATAACGTGTACCTATGGATGTGAATGTACGTGCTTCTGACTATTTGTATCTAGCGAATCTTAGGCTGCCCTCTTTCGTACGTGTCTTGGTATTACCACTTTCTCTCTTAAGCATGTTTGCCTGTCTTGACTCTTGCATAATAATTATTGTTGATGAGTACGACTTCACGTCTCCTGTGAAAAAAGTCTTTTGTTTGATAGTGTAACACCAGGACACTAACATCTGTGGTTTCACGGACGCCTTGTAGCGCTTTGATGACCATTTTTGGAGCAGGCGGTTTAGTTTCAAACAGACGCGTTCGTCCTGCAGTTCATAGATCCTTCATTGACAAATAATTAATCTATTAACTTTCAAATATTGACGATACACTACAAGCATCCCTTGTTCAGTCGTTCTAACGTGATTTTTTTCCAATCTTGATTCGAACTTTAATTCTGCGTTTTGTGAAACCACATACAATCGGATGTGTGTTTGAATGCGGCCCCACCTTCTTGCTGCCCTTCACATATTGTTTTCAGGGACAACAGTAGTCCCAAAGCGCGTTCCATGCGTATCGATTACCTTCAGATTAAGTGTGGTAAATAAACTGTAGCTAAAATTTCATTTAACTCACAGTGAGTTGTCTTTAAAAAAATAATTAATGAACCGGATGAATGATCGTTGCCTGCTTGTCGAGGCGACTAAAAAAACGTTCAGTAACATTAATGCAGTTTTAGATGAAACCTTTGTGGATTGCATTTTCGTTTCCTGCTTTTGATTTTGGCACCACGTCGAACACATGGGACGCACTTGGCTGAATGCACGGATGGCTGGCCAGGCTGTGTTAGCTGTGTGCACGAAAACCAAAACAATATTATTTCCAGTGCGGACGGCAACTTTGAGGTGACGTTAGCCACCAAAGCAACAATCTACCATGAAGGGCTGGTGGAATGGAAGCCACCCGCCATTTACAAGTCGTCTTGTGAAATAGACGTAGAGTATTTCCCCTTTGACGAACAAACGTGCGTTCTCAAGTTCGGTAGTTGGACGTACGATGGCTTTAAGGTGAGTGGAGTATCTTTAGCACACCCACCCCCTCCCCATGTGCCCGTTAGACTGTGTTGCCCGGCACAGGCATGCCAAGGGTCACCGACTCTTGCACATTTGTGACGGTCGGGCACAACAGTTTGTGACTTACTGCGGCAAAAACGGACCAATAGTGTACCCCACCAGATTCATGATTGTTAAGCAGTCAGTTTCAAACAGACAGCTCTCGAAAGTGCTCCTTAATCCCTGGGTATTTCAAATTTTACAATGGAATTATTCACCGTAATACAATTTCTATCTGCGTCCCCGTTTTCCATTCCCCAGACCCACTTAAGGCCCGTGAGACTGCCGACTTTGATATGGCTGCCAACCACCCCATTAAACCGAAAAATCGATCAGCCTTCTAAAAAATTTGATACGCGTGTCGGGAAAAGATACCCGAGTACAAAAAGTGACGATTTTTGCCGCAGTAAAATTATTTTTCGTACCTCCTTTAAGACAAAATCTCGCGATAACAACAAATCCCCTTGAAAGTAGCCCTTGTTCCTAACGGCTTCAGTACACAACACATACGTGTGGGTGTGGCGACGGAATTTGTTATGTGTAGTGTCACGTATCTGCTTGATTAGAATTTTCGCTTTGGAACCGCTGAGGGTGAGCGCCTGTAGAAACCTCAAGATGTTTCGGACGAGGCTTTCCGACTGGCGCTGGTGTGGCATTCTGAACCATAAGTGTCGGTGTGTATACATGTGAACGTAGCGTAGCCTTTTATAGTGTTGGTCTTTTCTATCTATATTATAAAATGAACCGAATGACAATGTTGCCAGTGAATTGGAGATCGTCATGAGGTGTGTTTGTGTATTGTTCTGTTGGCAGCGCTGACGGCAACTACGAGGTGACACTGATGACAAAGGCAACCGTCTACTTCTACGGCTTGGTGGTCTGGCAGCCCCCGGCTGTTTACAAATCTTCCTGTGCCATCGATGTCGAGTTCTTTCCCTACGACGTACAGACGTGCGTGTTGAAGTTAGGGAGTTGGACATATGATGGGTTTAAGGTGATCCTAACCTCGACGATGCTATTCTAACTGGCCATGCAATATTCCCTATACCTTTGCACTTCAAGGATTCTGGATAGCATTGTCAGATAGAAAATGTAACATTTTTTAGTAAATAACAAAACTCTGCCTCGCTTTTGAGCAACTGAATTCTTAGGCATGTAAAATTTCACAGTGGTCCGGCAAATATCCAGGGTTCTTCAGCATTATTTTTTTGAGTTCTTGTATAAATGTTCCCACGAATTTTATTGGTTTGTTTTAATTTTTCGTTAAGTTCGTATTCAACGTGCCATTCCGTTGACACCTTATTAGTCGCGTGTCGATGTTACGTACGTCAACACAAACAAGATCGTTTCAATTCGCGAAATACTTTATTCCCTTTTTTGCTCAACTTCCTTTCAATCCATCTTTTCTCTTTCTTTCTCTCTCTTATCTCTCACGACTTTCTCTCTCTCTACATTCTTTCTCCTCCCGTTCTACTTTTTTGTGGGTTTTGCCTCCGCCAACTCCAAACTTTATCCTCGGATTTTTAAAATACTTCTAAAAGACTCTCAAACACAAACAGAGTATTTAAAACACAGCGCGGAACTCTTTGTGTAAAGTCGCAACAACAAACGGTTTTAGTCATGTTTTGAAGGTTGCTGTAGCGTGTAATATATTCTACATTTTTTCGTGGATATGTATAATTGTGTCGGTCGATATCCATACTTACATCTTACTTAGACCATCTAACACAGAAACCAATATATTCAAAACCTTTGAAAACAAATAATGCGACAACACTTTTCATGCTGCGTACCCTTCGAACGTTTTTTTTTTCTTCTTGCTCGTCTGGAACTGAGGGAAAGGTATAAAATTTACTTCTCTAAAAAGTTGCTCGCGTTTGAAAGGTTACTGTGCTTGTTCAATATTCCTGAACTTTTTAAACGAATCATTTCTCGGAAACAAATGTCGTATTCAATAGAGGATCATCTGGAGATGCATTCAGACACCTTTATATGGAGCAGTAATTTAGACTGATGAAAAAGAAATCGCATGGTAATGATGACTGAAAGAACGGTCAGTTTCGGAGCATGTTCTAGTTTCGTACATGCATCGTGAACTTGCACTGGTCATAATTTAGGAAATCCAGAGCGGTCGCCGTGGTGTACGGTAGGTGGTGTATCCCCAGGATCACGTAGCAGCACTAACAATGAGAGCAGTAAAAGTAACGTCATGTGTATTGTAGAGTTATAAGCACAAGAGGGGACAAGGGTTGTGCATGACGCGAGACTTTATTTAAAAAAAAAAATCGCTTAACTGGCTTGCCTAATTACTAATGCGGGATTTGGCAATACCGTAGAGAAGTTGAAGTAATGGGTTTCGAATCACCCAAACACAGCAGATAAAGACTGGCAAATTACTCGGCGCTGGCAAGTTGGTCTTCTAAATTCTGTAACAAAACTATCTTGGGAATTACTTTGAGTTCAGTTTACCTGGTTCAATTGCTTATCATATCGCGAAAAAGTTAATTGTGCATTGCAACATGTAGTTTAGACACTTTGATCTGCACGGGGAGCACTTTGCCTGGTTCGGGTCCTAGTCGGGTCCAAATGAGAGTAATTACTCTATTCTTTTCGACAGAATAGCTCAATACTGAAATATATTCATTTCTGGTGGGCTGAGAGTTCAAACTCATTGTTAGTGTTGTGATGTGTTGTGATATGGAGATATCTCTGCTCTCTCTATCCTCTGTCTCTGGATGGTGTGGTCACACACTCCATTCCTCTCTCACTGTCTCTCTCATTCTATTTCTATTTGTCCTTTTCTTTGTCTTCTTCCTTTCCTTTTCAATTCCTGAATTCAATTTATGTGTATGTGCGTTTCTGTATCAACACTTTCCACGTAAACGGATTTCGAACTTTTCTTACGTTAAATCTTTAGTTCGAAACTGAGGTTTGAATGGCACTTGTGTGAGTGCACATTGACAGTTCTGCTCCGAAAGACAGTGTGATCAGACACATTTTATACCTTTTCCCTGCCAGAGAGCTAAGCGACTTTGCACATATTCCATATGCCATGCGAATTGGCCCACTTCTTTCACACAACACTTGACTTCTGTATATAAACTTACTAACTAAATGGAATATTTAAATCTGTGTGCCCATATTTTCTTGCGTTTCTCGCATCTCCGAACTCAAAATACGTGGATGAGATCACAGAATGATCGCTGTATATGTGGCAAACGCATAACTTTACTATTGTACCTTCTCAGACCTGTTTTCCTCGTAAACGCGTGATATAAAATAACTGTTTAAATACCAAGGGTGAGGTGGCGATACTTATTCGTCCACCTATGTAATTAATGACACGGAGGAAGGTAAACTAATTCCCGCCAACGATCCTTGGCAATACGCTGTCCATCCCCACGAGGAGGGGTGCTAAGTACTTCTTAAATGTGCTCGAGAGGCAATAATCCCACGTCTGAAACCATGAAGCACAACCAGCTTCACGAATTCAAGGCTTGGGTACTGATGCCTTGTCGTGATGACCAGGACAGTCTACGAGGTTGATGCGAAAATCGGCCGGAGGGACTTTAAATCAGGCGTCCTCTTTCACATTGGGCAGGAAGAGAGTACGATGCTCTTACGAGTTTTCACCTCGTGTTGGATGGACTCTAAATACCTGTGCGATTGTGCCAGCGAGAGAAAGAAAGTTGGTGTGTTTGGCAGTGTTCTGCATTCAAGGCCCAGAAATTTACTGGACATGAGACTTTTCTGAGAGTCGACCATTGCGAGTCTCAGTGTCGATCGGTAAACTGATCTTTAAATTCCCAACGTAGGTACTGTTGGGCGTTTCCATGTCATAAAAAGTCTGTTAAAAAACTAAGAAGCAGAGATAAATCCGTCGGTTTTCTTCGTTTAAGCCATTCTCCCAACACAACACACTCGCGGTCACTGCTTCCCCTTCACATCGCTGTAGAGAGAGACTCCCCCGAGAAGCGATTGGGACCCGCTACACTCCTTGCATATGTGTTGTGTTCTCGTATGCATCTTTCTTTTGATTTTGAAACGTGTAGATTTTCGCATGATTCGCTGCTTTCGTAGTATTTTAACAGTTTTGTGTCGCAAACATTTTTGAAAGTAGTGTTTTAGCAAGTAAGTTTTTTGGTATTCCGAATGAGAATACATTTTAAACAGATTTTTTGCCATTAGATTTTACGTACAAAGAAACGTTTTCAATGGCTAGTTTTTATGGCCATTTTGTAGCGCACATTCGTAACTATGAAATATGCACTTTTGGTGTTGCCAGAAATCTTTTGGATGTTTAGTTTCTTGATATATGTGCATTTTGATCCGGTATATAAATATACCTTTTGTGGAAAGTATTTTTATCATTCTGGTTCGTATTGATTTTTGGAACCAGATTTGTTAATTTTGTATTTTTGTTTTGTTTGAAGTAAAATGAACTATTTCAATATTGTGAATTTCAAATAATTCGCGTGTACTTTGTGTGTTGAGAGAAAAAATGTTTGAGTTCCCCGTAAACCAGAACAGACAGTCAATGAAATCACGGACCCACCCAGAGACGAAAGATCCGTCTGAAGTCAGACGGCGCACCACTTGCCTTGTTGGATTCGGTCATCCACTGCAATCAGTCCACTGGAAATAGTTCGTTTTACCCCAACTGGTGCTTCTCCATATGAGCAACCTCTGTCGGTGTATTTCTGTTTGCAGCTCATCCGATAATGTCAAACGTGTTATTTCACATTGAAAAGTACACTCTTCTCACAGTTTGCATCGCGAACGCCGCGATGTGTGGTCACCTGGGCTTGTGGCGTGGACCGAAAGCCAAGCCTACTTGTGCGAGAGAATCCTTCGTTTCTGGTCCTCCCCCTCCGCTTGACGGATTTCCACAGTTATCCGGCATTCTGAATAAACGTCTATCTTCAGATACTCAGAATAATCATCGGCAAGAGAGCACATATCATACGTTACCGTGCGTCCCCGTTGATCCATTGCTAGATGTTCCTCTCCAAATTGTGAGCGTGTGGGTCCCCCTTTCCAAACTGCACATAAAATACTTAGCCATGGACTGATTTCGATACTCCATTAAAAAATGCGTTCCCCAACCTTTTTTTTCTATGGTGACGGTCTAGCTGGGCACGCTGGGCACAGTGCACAGGTCCACAGGCCACGCTAGAACGTAGAACATCAAACGTATTGCTTTTATTCACCGTTGGTATTCTTCCAGGGGTAGAGTGGGCTAACAGCGCACAGGGTAGAGAGTACACCTCACTGGAGTTGCCAAAACGTATAATAGCATAGAGTTTTAACATAGCTTCCCCAAAAACAATTCAAAAATATGATTTCATGCAATAATTTTACAAGTGTGTACAGTTATTAAAAAGGCTCGAACTGTACAGCTCGCGCAAGATCACAATCGAATATGTGTTCCCCCACTGATTTCCCGAACGGAACTGTCATGAATGCCATATCTGATGACAAATTCGTGTCGACTTGTGGGTGGTGACTCGTTTAAATCGTTTGAATTATCTGTCTTTATACCATTCGTGATTCAATCCACCTTTTGGGCTCAGTTCGTCACTGAAACGCATAGAACCAAAGTGGAACGCAATCCACCTTTCACGGCCAAACCACAAACATTACATGGATAAGAATCTATACCTTTCTACTCAAGAGCGAAAAGAAACCCTCGGCGTCATTATTTGAAAGGCTCTTCCTATTACTTCCTCACGCATTGACCCACCGTTCTAATTTTTCCTTTTATTTTTTTAAAGCCATTTATTGCCCCACTGCATTCCGGCCAAAATAGCAGCCTCTCGATGGAACAGCACGTATGTCTTAAAACCCATCAATAATTCGTTCCCCTCTGGGACAGTTTGTGTCAGTTGCCATATGTAATCATTTGTATTTTCGCCTCGGATTAAGCGATGATAAGTGGATCTTCCATTAAGTACGTCTACGATATTTTCGCAAGAGAAAACGTAATTTGGCTAGTCTGGGTTACATGCGCCTGCTAGGTAGGCAATCATGACGTCGACGTGCACGCGTGTTCTGCGGGTTGGCCTACCCTAGCACTTGCAGGCGCTCAGCGTCACCGTTCGCTGTTTTAAATTTAAGAAATTCAGACGTACTTCTAGGATGCCACCATATATTACATTCGCAGTGTTACAGTGAAACAGATCATAATATTTAAATTTACAATACATGAATATTATAGACTTTTTACTCGTTACGCCCGAAGTGTTTTCGCGCTATGGTAATGCTTTGCGGCGAATCTGACCGAACTGTCACGGTGAACGAACCAAACTTCATTTAAATTATGTGATGATGAACATAGAGTTTGTACAGCATTGCAGGAGGTCAGTTTTTAAGGAGACAGATTGCAGAGATAAAGGACGCCGATAAAGTTTGTAGCTGTGTCGCAACAGGATCCACAAGACGCAGAGAAAAGAGGGATGCACCGTTCGTCATTAATTATTTTTGCCTTTTTTATGGCATTTTGTATTATTGTTGTGCTAGACAGGCATCTGGACAGCTTGATATTGTCACTTTTGAACAACGCGGGTTTTGTCTTTTAAGAACAGGTAATTTAGCAAGAGCTGGGAGTGTTTAATGCTGGTCAGTGAAAATTGAAATGTGTCTGAGCTGCTTCTGTGTTCCAGCTTCACATTTTGAAAAATCTTGCAACGGTTCCAATTGGCGGAGACTCGAAGATTATTAACTTTCTAACATTTTTCCAGTTTCTCCTTGGCATTTACGTTAGTGTTCAATTTCCTCTCCTTCCTTACAGAACTCGGCACACATTGAACCTTGGCGTTTGCTGCAGCGCCCAGCCTGTTTTCTTTTAGATTTTTTTGAAAAATGAGCTTCCTTCGATCGCCACGCTATGATGGAGAAATGAAATAATGGAAATCCCTAATGGATGCCGTGTACTCACTTCTCTTTTTGTTGTGTTGCGTCAATCAACCATTAGGAGCACGTTATCATCTAAATCAATAGGAATTTTGAACGTCATTCTAAATTTCATTCAACCATCATTTTGGGTCTGATTCTCCCATTAAGCTGCTGGATGCTGCGCTTTGTAGCCACATAGTAACGCAAAACGTCTCCAGGCACACATAGAAACAATTAGGTTTTTTCATCATATCTGAATGACTGCAAGAATGACTGTGCGCCACGTTGCGTATTTTTGAAAAATGTTGTGCCAAACGGAGACTGCTGCGCTCTTTCTGTAGAGAAAAGGCCAACCCGAAATAAGCGGTGCATGATTTGTGTCATGTGATTTTTGAGCACACAAACGTCAAAGCGTAATCTGTTTTGAATCTCAAATGAGTCATTCCCCAGCAATCTAAAACTTCGAGCTTGAGCTTTGGAAGTTCTGATTTCATTTCACTAATGTTTTGGACTCATGAAGTTTATATGGATGAAACGAGACCGTATTTCGGGACGGCTTGCTTTCTGTAGATGGGAGGTTCAGCACCCAAGCCTGGAGAGACGACAGGAAACAGCTCGCACTGTGCACCCGTCGAGGCTTTGAGTCCTAACGCTCTTACCTGTGGTGTCGCAGGTGGATCTGAGACATATGGATGAGAAGACTGGCTCAAATGTAGTCGAAGTGGGTGTCGACCTCTCAGAGTTTTATATGTCGGTCGAATGGGACATCCTCGAGGTCCCGGCCGTCAGGTACACCATCCCTGTCTTCTGTATTGACATTCTCCTCAACCGCTGCTGCCTTTCCACTAACCCTCCGCGTTTCTTTTTTTCCCGCAGAAATGAAAAATTTTACACGTGTTGCGACGAACCATATTTAGATATCACTTTCAACATTACCATGCGGCGGAAAACGCTATTTTACACCGTCAACATCATCATCCCCTGCATGGGCATATCATTTCTCACCGTGCTGACGTTCTACCTGCCGTCGGACAGCGGGGAGAAGGTGAGTACCTGCGAATTTCCCATAGCTGCGGTGGTGGTCGTAGCCTTCCCGAGGGCCCCCGGGGGTGCAATGGCGCGCCCTCTGTTTTCTCGAGACTCTCCCGGCTGCTGCCGCCCCCGAGACCAATTACGTTGGCAAATGAGAATTATGTAGTCGCCGCGCCCAAGAATGGGCCGGCCGTGGCCGCGTGGGTCCGCACCTCACCTCGGCCCCAGACCGCACAGCGCCAGCGCCCAGCAGGGCCCAGCAGGGCCACGGAAGGCAAGGTCTGGTTCTGGCCCGGAGGTTTCGCATCCAGAGCGCACCCTCAACGCCCATGTCTCTGCGCGAACATCGGTATTTTTCAACCGTTATTTTCACAGTCAAATTTACCGGGGACAATCAGAACAGATCCATATTTATTTTTTGATGTGAACGACCACGAAAACAGGGAAGCGGTTCAGTAACCGTCCCCATCCCCAGCTAATCTGAGCCGTGACCGCCAGCTGGGGCCAGCCGGGGCGGGGCATGCTGGACCGCCATGACAATTCTGTTCCGATATTCTCGTCCCCTCCCGTCCCCTCCCTTCGATAGACCCAGTCAATGTCGCGCGCTTTGCAGTGTGACAGATGTTGTGACGGGGTCATGTGACTCGTGGGCACGTGACACAACATACCCGACATGAATAATACAGGAGGGACAGAGAGAGAGAGAGAGAGAGAGAGAGAGAGAGAGAGAGAGAGAGAGCAACATAGAGATGACCAGCGCTGAGGTAAAGAATTTACCGATTGGCCCTTGTCGTTTCCATTGTTTTCTCTTACTTATTCTTCTTTCTCTCTCTCTCTCTCTCTCTCTCTCTCTCTCTCTCTCTCTCTCTCTCTCTCTCTCTCTCTCTCTCTCTCTCTCTCTCTCTCTCTCTCTCTCTCTCTCTCTCTCTCTCTCTCTCTCTCTCTCTCTCTCTCTCTCTCTCTCTCTCTCTCTCTCTCTCTCTCTCTCTCTCTCTCTCTCTCTCTCTCTCTCTCTCTCCCCTCTGTCTCTCTCTCGTGGTGGTCTAGGCCGGTCTGGGCGGCCCCATTCGCCATGGATCACAACACGCCATCCTTCTGGACCCGCGAATCTGAACCGCAATCTGAAAATCAAATCTGCGGGGTCGAATCGGAGCGGGAGGAACACAGGGCAGAGAAAGGCATCCGAACGCATGGCTCCCCTGAGAGGGAGAGAGACGCAGATGGGGGATGGGAGAGTTTTGCAGCGGCGTATCATCCCGCAAGAGAGAGGGAGAGGGGGGGGGGGGAGTTGGAGATGGGGAGGGGACTGGGGTGCACAAGTCGGTCAAGGTTCGGCTTCCAGCACGTAAGATAAAGAAGCTTCCCAAGTCAGGGGGGGGGGGGGGGAGAGAAAAAGGGGTGAGTGCTGAAAAGCGTTAATAACTAGACTGCCCAAGGGCTCATCGCGGACGCGAATGGAACAATAGAAATTTTTATTGGAATTTGTTAAAGTGTTTTGGGATGAGTTTTTTTTTTTTTTTTGTTCTTCTTATGTGGTTCATCATTCGCGTCGCTCGCTCGCTCGAAACTTAAGGACATTATGATTGGCCATATCACTGGACATTATGACCGGACATTTGACTGGACATTATGACCGGACATATGACTGGACATTATGACCGGACTTACGACTAGACATTATGACCGGACATATGCCTGGACATTGAGTACTAGTACGGTACGAAGGTTAAGGTAAGGATAAGTAAGGTTCAATAATTAGGATAGGTAGGTTATGCTAGGTAGGTTAGGTGTGGATAGTTTAGGTGAAGAAGGTTAGGTTAGATAGGTTAGGTTAAGTAAGTTAGGTTATTGACCATATGAGTAGACATCATGACCGGACATATGACTGGACATTTTCACCGAACATATGACTTGAAATCATGACCGGACTGATGAATGGACATAATGAGCGGACATATGACTGGATGTTATGACCGGACAGATGATTGGACATAATGACCGGACATACTAGTTTGAATTATGACCGGACATATGATAGTTTTAGGTTTGGATAGTCTAACCTATCCTATCTTACCTTAACCTACCCTAACCTCGGATATATGACTGGACATTATGACCGGACATATTAGTTCCAATTATGACTGGATAACCTAACCTAACCTTACCTAACCTATCCTAACTTATCCTATCTTAACCTAACCTAGCCTAGCCTACCCTAACCTACCTATCCTATCTTACCCTAACCAACCCTAACCTACCTTAACCTAACCTAACTTAACCTATGTAAGCTATCCTATTTTAACCTAACCTAACCTTCCCTACCGTACCCTAACCTAACCTATCCTAACTTAACCTACCCTAACCTACCTTAACCTAACCTAACCTATGAAAGCTATCCTATCTTAACCTAACCTAACTTAATCCAAATAAACAGGTGCTACGCTCAATATATGAAATGATAAGTGAGTGGACAGCTAACCTAACTAATCTTGTTGTCATTAACTCAACCTTACTAATCTTATTCTTACTTAAGGTTACATAACTTAACCTACCCTAACTTACCGTAACCTAACCTAACGTAACCTACCTAACCTATCCTATCTTAAGCTAACATAACCTAATCTAACCTAAAGCAAATAAACAGGTGTTACGCTCAATTTATGAAATGATAAGTGACCTTATGATGGGACATATGGCTGGACATTATGACCTGATATATCATAGGCTATCATGACTGGACATATTAGTTTAAATTTTGACCAGATATGTGACTGGACATATGAGTGGACATTATGACCAGAAATATGATGGGAAATTATGACTGGAAATATTTGTTTAAATTAGGATCGGATATATGACTGGACATTATGACCGGACATATGATTGGACATTATGAAGTGCAAATGATTGATCGGACATCTGACTGGACATAATGATCGGACATTTGATTTGACAGTTTATCTTCAGTTTATGGAGATGATGAATGGATTCCATGACCGGACAGACGAACCTGACGAACGGACAAAGAAATTTCTCGTCGCTGATAGCGCTCCGCCTCGCGGCTCGCTATCGCTCGCTCGCTCGCTCCGCGTTAATAATAATCGACCAAATGGTCCCAATAACAGCAGACCAGTTAGGATTAGATGGGAGGGAGGTTTTGGGACATTCCTGTGGAGGCCTCTCTTTGGTCTCATTAGAGTGCCCCACGCGCGCACACTCTGCTCCTCACTTTTCTTTTTGCCCTCACCCACCCCCTCCCTCTCTCCACCCCCTTTGATAATTACCTGCAAAGAGCAGCTGCTGGTCGGACCATTGCAGCATTCGCCCCCTCCACCCCCCACCCTTCCCCTGGGTCACCCCTTTGCCCCCCCCCCCCCCCTCTCGGCCCAAGCCACGGAAAGCCAACCGATAACGGTTCTTGAGGAAATTATTGCGATTTCCGTTTCCCCCATTGACCGAAAATCTAATCGACCATGCCCTGCTGGGTGCGCCTGGCGCCGCCTGACCGGACCTGGGGTCTATATCACCGGGAACAGGGGTAGCGGGGTCTCCCCCGGGTTTCCCCCCCCCCCCCCCCCCGAGAGTCCCCTCCGAGGGTCCCCCTGAGACCCGCAAAGATCACTTCTATGACGGATTAATTGGTTTTTATCGTTCCAGGTGACGCTATCAATTTCAATTCTTATCTCACTCCACGTGTTCTTCCTCCTCGTCGTGGAGATCATCCCCCCTACGTCCCTGGTGGTGCCACTGCTGGGGAAGTACCTCATATTTGCTATGATCTTAGTATCTATAAGGTACGTACATTTCTCATTTATACAATTAAAAAATATAAATATTAGTTGTGAGCCGGTATTTGAACCCTCGTGTCTCTCCGCCCGCAGTATATGTGTGACCGTGGTGGTGCTCAATGTCCACTTCCGGTCACCGCAAACGCACAAAATGGCGCCCTGGGTGAAGAGGGTGTTTATCCACATCCTGCCTCGGCTGCTGGTAATGCGCAGGCCGCAGTACCAGTTCGAGGCGAACCGGTGGTGAGTACTTGAACCCGTGATCCCATGTCCGAGTGGGAGAAGAACACATGAAAAATTCCAAATTCAAATGAATTCAAGAAATTGGCACTCCTTTGCCCAAAACTCAAAAATTAGTAAAAGTTTAAGAATACACTGTTTCCCAAATGTTTTTAAAGATCTCACAAGGAAAAACTTCGAAAAATTCACGAAAATTCAACTAGTTATTTTCCCCATGGAACTTCGACAGAAAACGTACTAATGAAACCTCCCTGATGTTCAGGTTCACGCCGGCCACGGTGATGCTGAGGTCGTTGCAGGACGACGACATGACCTGCTACGGGCCCTTCCAGGCGGCGCCCTGTCCGGACGAGGTGGCCGCGCACCGGCAGCAGCAGCACCCGCAGCACGCCAACAAGAGGGCCACCGTGCTGGCTGGCCTCGAGGGCCACGAGTCGCCGTCGGACGGCTCGCATCCGAGGACGCCGTCGAAGGAGGACCTCTCGCCGCTCAGGTAGGCTGTGGGAAATATTATGAGAAATGCGGAGGGACAGAGTCGGGATGATAGTAGTTGGGGAGGAGGGTGAGGGCCGAACTCAAACTCAAACGTCCCTGTTTTTTCCCCCTTCTGGGGTCCCACGGCCGCCGGCTGCCCATGGCCCAATAAAAGCCTAGGACGGTGGGCCGGTGGTTCGGGTACAAGGGTTTGTTTGGCGTGCCCTGCCCGGGCCAGTGCCCTCCCAACTTGGGGTGTTCCTTATTCTGGCCGGCAGATGGCGTGGCGTCGCATGAATATTCAAACCCAGACCGGTTTCCCGCGCAAACGGCGGCGGCGTGGCCGCAGTCACATCGCGTTAGCCTTAGCGGCCTCGGCCCGGCGGCCTTCTGGCATTCCCACGGACTTCCTCAACGGCGGGACGGCAGCGGGCAGTCGATATCAGAGAAGGCCGGGGCGCGGGCTGGACGGAAATAGAGCACTCCGGAGCAGCCCGAAACGGAAGTAAGAAAACGTAACGAAGACGAAGCATAACGCGGGGAAAACATGAGAAGTATTCGAACGCCGCTCTACTTCAAAATCCACTCGATTTCTTATACTTTCTGCAGCGTTCTTCCTCTTTGTTACGACTTCTTTCTTCTGTTTCGGGCTTCTCCGGAGTATTCTATTATAACGAAACACGAGCGAGGCAGAAAGAACACAATCCGGGTTGTTATGATGGTGATCTGATTAAGCCGCTGAGAGATGTCACGTGTCCGCAGGAGCTCGTTCGGGTCCGGGTGCTGGGTTCCGGGTGCTGGGCTCCGGGTGCTGGGCTGGTGCTGGGCTCCGGGTGCTGGGCTCCGGGGGTCATCCGTCGTGGACCGGAAATAACAACATGTCTGCGCTGCACAAGGGGAAACTAAATTGTTCGTGAGAAAAGTTTCGCCACCGCAACCCAGTGAGCCGAGGGAGGGGGGGGGGGGTCACGTGACCGGCACAAGAGGATGAGGCCGACGGGGAGGCCGAGGCCGGCCGAGGTCTCGGCTGGACCGGGGGCTGCCGAGGGCCGGGCCTCGCCGGCGGCTGGGTTTGGAGTTGAAGCCCGAGATACACGACACAAGTTTCTGGGGGCACAGAGCAAGCGAGCGAGCGAGACAGAGATAGAGACAACTTTCCCCGATACTTCGTATTATTCGATAGCAAATTAGGGTGGTCGCGGAGCGCCACCCTACCGTGTATTCCATTTTTAAATTTCGCGCTTGTTTGGACCCCTAAAAAAAATTGTCGTCTGCACAGCCTCCTCGACGGCGGCCACTTTGGGGGATCGTGCCTGATCCACGGGCCGGGGGCCATCCGGGACCCGCCGGACGAGGAGATGCAGGAGACGCTGTCGGACCGCGGGGACGCCGCCGGCTGCTGCTCCGTGCCCAGGAGCTGCGGCGGCGGCCTCGGCAGCGGCAACCGGCCCACCTCCCCGGGGACGGTGCAGGCGCCGCCGGGGCAGATCCTGGTCCCGCTGCCGCAGCAGCGCTTCTCGCACGCCCACTGCCCGCCGCAGGTGCACCGCAGCTGCTTCTGCGTGCGCTTCATCGCCGAGCACACCAAGATGCTGGAGGACTCGACCAAGGTACGGACGCTGCTTCCTGTTCTGCTTCCGGTAACAATGGAACCAGATTCCGGTCATTGTGGGAGTAGCTTCCGGTTTCAATGGAAGCTAATCCGGTTTCGATGAAGCTACGTACGGGTTCGAGGAAGCTCCACTAGGGTATTTCGGAGAAGGTCCGAACCGGAAATGGAGAAGAAGTCAAGAAGAATATCAGCGGAAACAAAACGCGGGTATCATGAGGGTTACCGTAGCAGAGAGTATCTCCGCCACGGCGTCAGCCTCGAGCCAACGTCAAAAATTTGGAGGCTTAGCTCTCGCTGACGATATGTCACGTCCATTTGGTAGGGTCAGACAGCGCAGACTTCAACCGCGCGGCCCGGGAACGTCGTACATCCTGAGGCCGCGCGGGGTAGTTCCGGCGCTGTCTGACCCTACCAAGTGGTCGTGGCTTATCGTCAGCGAGAGCTAAGCCTCCAAATTTTTGACGTTGGCTCGTGGCTGACGCCGTGGCGGAAATACTCTCTGCTACGGTAACCCTCATGATACCCGCGTTTTGTTTCCGCTGATGTTCTTCTTGACTTCTTCTCCATTTCCGGTTTGGACCTTCTCCGAAACACCCTATGACGGTTTAATGACACTGCTTCCGGTAACGGCAGAATTTACTTACGGTAACAGTGGAAGTTACTTCCGGTTCTAATAAAAGTTACTTGGTTCCAATGGAAGTCACTTCCGGTTTGAGCTACTTCCGGTCTGTTGACGCCAGCCGTTTGCGCAGGTGAAGGAGGACTGGAAGTACGTGGCCATGGTGCTGGACCGGCTGTTCCTGTGGATCTTCACGCTGGCGGTGCTGGTGGGCACGGCGGGCATCATCCTGCAGGCGCCCACCCTGTACGACGACCGCATCCCCATCGACAAGCGCTTCGCCGACGTCGTCCGCAACGCCACGCCGGTCCGCTGTCCGCCGCCCAACTAGCTGCCGTTGTTGTTGTTGTTGTTGTTGTTGTTTGTTGTTACTGCGGTGTGCACTGGGGGTGGGGGGAGGCGGGGCGCAGGTGCATGCGCGGGTTCCATTTCCCGCGCCGGAACGCCATCTCCCCCCTTTTTTTTCTGTTCTCGCGGAGAGTTTAACTCGACCACAGCGGCGGTTCGCATAATCGCCCCTCCGCGACACACGACGGAAATAAATTTCGCCCGTCGAATCCGGGGGCACTGTAAAATAAACATCACTTTGTTTTTGTTTCTGTTTGATTTGTGAGGCGCGGCGCAGTGCGCATTGCTCAAACTCACGTCGCCTCCCCTGTACATATGCGGCTCAGCCCCTGCTCTGCGCCGCGCCGGCCCCCGGACGCCCCCCGGACGCCCCCGCCGCCCCCACCCCGAAACATATGCCCCTCGAGGACCAATACGAATCGCTCCTTCCCGCCTCAGAGACTCCATGTGAATTGAATTCGTCTGCTGCCGAGCGGGTCGGGTCGGACAGCGAGGACACAGCGAGACCCGCCGAAAAGGAGAGGGTGCCGCATACGGGCCCGCGCGCGCGCGCGCGCGCGTGTGTGTGTGTGTGTGTGTGTGTGTGTGCGTGTGTGTGTGTGTGTGTGTGTGTGTGTGTGCGTGCGTGTGAGAGTGTGTGAGAGAGAGAGAGAGAGGCAGAAACTTGGACCCGTGATATGTTGTTGGAAGTTGGGACAAACGGAACCAAAGTGTGTGGTTTTTTTTCTCCTTTTGTAAACCAACAAGCGCTCAACGAATTGAGCTCAAAATGAAAGCGCAGCACTGCCTTGAAAAAAAAAATTAGCAATGTGCCACATGACGACGGGAGACAATGTACTTGGCGGTGACAATAAACCATTTCCCGACACAATGCCTCGCGCGGCCGCTGACTCTTTGTTCACATTTTCGTCGATTCATGACAACTCCAATTCGCCAATGAAAGGGCTCATTATTGCCATTCAATGCAGTTTATTTTTATAGGAGAATAACACATTTGACGGAGAAGTGGCGTCCGCCCCAAGTGTTCAGGCCTGAATCTGATTGCACGCACATTTTCAAAGATTACATTTGAAAGTTTCTGAGCACTGCCTATAATGTGGTGAACCAATTTTCTTGAATACAAACTATTTGTTCCAGTAATGGATGGTAGCGACTAGACTCCAGTCGTTCATAATTTTTTCATCCAATTTCTAGCTTAACAAAATGCCTTGATTGCCTGTGCTTTTGTAAGACATCCTCATTTGGTTGCTGTGAATCCTGTGACCTGGTGTCGACACTCAAGGCAAAAGCGATGATTTTAGGTACCACTCCCTGTTACGAACGAAAAATTTCAGTGGGCGAACTTCTCCTAGTTCCTGAAGGCAACCGCCCTGAATATGCATCGACTTCCACAAAATGTGCTGTTCCAAGTTTACTCGCGGATTGAAAGTGAAATGCAATCTCAATGTGAATAGGTCTGCTGGGCCTTTCTCGGGTGCGTAGCGTTATGGCGCAGTGCTCGTCGCTCAATAAAGTTTGTCCCCTAATATCCCCTCCTTTGGACGCCTTTGTTTTGTACTGTACATAAATAACACAAGGCGTATGAATGTTAAAAACTTGTTAGAAAATACCTATTTATTTTTTACTTAGTGGCGAGCTTCAACAACAATTCCTACTCGGGGTTTGATCGGTGCGGTTTAAAATTTGTTATTGTTGTTTATGACTAAATAAATTTGGCAACTAAGGTAGCCCCAGTTAAAAAGCAAAAGAGACCTCCGCCCGAGTGGCTTAAAGCTCATCCAGTTGACTCCCCGGAAACCGATTACATCGCGTTGTTTCCAACAGAGTCTAACGCAATGGGACCAAGATGGCCGTCAAGAGGGACGCAATAAAAATCATTAAAACCTGCACGGTACTGGGTCAGAGAAATTGGCTTTTTTCATAACTTTTTTTTTGGAATGCTCTATTTTTATTCTTGCGTTGGAAGACAGGAAGGGAGACCCAGTACGATCTAAACGACGCCCGCCGACAACCCCAGCCACTCCAGTTGTTGTTTTGTTGTTCCTTAGCCCGGTCGCACGGCGTCCATCGCAGCGACCAAGCGTCATATTCTACATGCAGCCGCGCGGACCGGACCCCCGCCGGCCCCGCGCTGAGCCGAGGGGTC
This sequence comes from Odontothrips loti, assembly GCA_038380765.1. Taxonomy (NCBI): domain Eukaryota; kingdom Metazoa; phylum Arthropoda; class Insecta; order Thysanoptera; family Thripidae; genus Odontothrips; species Odontothrips loti. The sequence continues at coordinate 6,632,956 of CM076258.1, read as the reverse complement.
CGCAGCCGCGGCTGCGACAAGTAGGGTAGTAAAGTCATAGACTAGACTGTAAGACCTGGCATTTTTACTTGGTTCGCTGTATTGCCTTTTCCCCAGCTGGAAGTTACTTTTGTCTCCGCGGTGACGATGCCGACGCTGGGGGTTCCTATCTTTTATTATCGACTTTGTTTAGCTTATTTATCCAATCTGCTCAATGTGCTCCTATTCTTTGGAACTCTAATGTCCTCGCTTTGTGCTTTGGTTTGCGTACGTGCCATTGCCAGGGGCTAAACAGACGAAACCAAGATCCGACATGTGTGACGCGATTGCTTCGCTTGGTTTGTAAAAATGCGTGTACATAGTTAAAAAAATTAAAATATAAAAGTCAATGTTGAAAATGGATGTTCTAATAGATATAGTGATGTAATTAGATTGTAGACAACTAAAAAACTACTAACTATTCGTTACTAAAAAATAACCAAGTGTTAGCTTCTGGAAACGTTACCACATGTTGTGAACTTTAATGTTTTAAAGGAAAATTAGAAATTAAGTCATGCGAAACAGAGAAGCTGTGCCTTTAATGTGGAATTCCTCCTCGGACCACGACTACAAGCACTCGTTTGTTTAAGTTATAGTTTAAAGATGAACATTGTTGTTTTCATTTGCTCATACTTAAAGTGTTTTAATTTTTACGTAATCACATCGATAGCTCAAATGATTTGAGCAGTTCGATGAACGCAGATCAAATTTTGAAGTTCGAAAAGCGCATTTATTTCTTTTCAGTGTGCGTTGACTTGATTCTCGTTTTTATCAATATTATTTTAAAAAGCACGACTGTAAGCTGTACATTTAGGATAAGAGGTATCGACAGTGTTTCGTATCAACATTGTTGGGAAAGTAGAAAAGCCGTCCCCATATTTTGTAAAAAAATAAATAAATGAAAGTACACAAACTGAAAATGAACAAATACCTATCAAATCTTCAACTCTATTTAGGAATTGACTTTAAGAAAGTCATGGTAATGTTACAGATTACATAAATTTAATGTTGACTTATTGGATGTTGATCCGATTGTGTACAGCGTTTTTATTGTCCTGTTATTTTTTGTCATTGTTTATGGCGGAACACCTGACTGCTACTTGTAAATCTCACTCAGTCTTAAGATTATAAGCTGCTTCGGTTGTGTTCATCGAAGAACACTTGATTCCTGGAAGGCACAGCTCGGTGACCGCCGTGCCGTACAAACAGTTGTTACCCCTGACAAACTTTGATGTATATACGGAACCCATTGAACGCACAACTGGAAGACCTTGCCCGCTGCTCTGCAGCCCAGTGAGAGTTTTCGCAACGACCTGCTTGCAGTCGGATTTTATTTTCCTACATGTACATATTGTTCTCAATTATTCAATTCATCTGTTTCACTGGTGTATACAGAGGGTTCACGTTTGTATTATTTGTAAATTGAAATAAACAGTTGAATGATGACATAGACTACACGTGAGATCATTCCTATTCCTTCCTCGCCCGCTGACGCACGAAAACACGTCTCAGAATTCAAAATAGAGCACGACGCGTGACCTGCTTTGATTCTCGCTTTGTGCTGATCTGCCTCGGGCCGGTGCCGCGGCCAGTGCTTCCCGTTGCTTCCCGCCCCGCCAGGCCGCCAGCCGCCAGGTCCTAGGCGAACACGGCCGGAGCCTGCAGCGCCGCCGCTAGCCACTGCCGGACCGTAGGCAGGTAGTTGAGCCGCCACTCCATGGCTGTCCGCAAGTCCTCTTCGCAGCCGTCCAGGATCCTGGACGCCACCCCCAGGGTGTTGTTGTGCACGGCGCGGAAGGCGACGAGCTGCGGGGACACGGTTGGCGTTAGTGCAGGGGCGTTATTAGGGGAGGGGCGAAGAGGCGATCCCCCCCCCCCTTTTGGTCTCCGAAGGGGACCTTTGCCCCTCAAGGTAGGCATCCCGTAGAGCATCGCCCTCCTTTTCTCGATTCGTTTTCACGCCCCTGCATTAGTGCTGGCTTCCCCACGGACTCACGGCCCTTCGACTCTTCCGGGTCACTCATACTCACGTCCTGCAGGTCCGCCTCGGATGACAGCGCCGTGGCGACGGCGTACACGACAGAGCTGCTGACCAGCGAGTCCACCCCGAACCTGAACCAGCACAAGTACACATGGCGTGAGGAGTGGGAGCAGCAGCACACCAGACAGGGACAGGGGAGAACAGCACTCTGACTTTTTGTTGATGCGGGTCCAATGCTCCCGGAAGAACTGGGAGGCGACGAGGCCGCCGACGGGCGTTAAGGCCGCCGACATCCAGACGATGCTGGCGTCCTGGTGCCGGATGTCCGCGCTGTCGTCCAGCGCGCGGGAGAGCAGGCTGCGGTTCAAACGGCGGCCGTCAGAGGCAGCACCAACATCAGCACCTGGCCGAGAGGCTCATAGCCGAGGCTACTCACTAGGCTATCCGGGCCGGCTGGGTGGAGCAGGCCAGCGCCTTGAGGATGGTCACCTGGTGGTCGAGGCTGCCCTGGTCACCGTCCCGCGCCGCGCGGTACCGCTGCCACATGAAGTCCCACACGTCCGAGGAACCGGTCTCCACGGCCGAGCAGTAGGCCATCTGCCGCAGCCGCACCGGGACGCTGCCGCCACCACAGCGAGAGTGAGAGGCTGTTGTCGGCCAGGTGGAGGGTAGCAGCGGCAGCGGGGTAGGGGTAGCAGGGTAGCAGGGCAGCAGGGTAGCAGGGTAGCAGGGCAGCAGGGTAGCAGGGTAGCAGGGCAGCAGGGCAGCACAGCAGCACAGCAGCACAGCAGCACAGCAGCACAGCAGCACAGCAGCACAGCAGCACAGCAGCACAGCAGCACAGCAGCACAGCAGCACAGCAGCACAGCAGCACAGCAGCACAGCATCAGGGTAGCAGGGTAGCAGGGCAACAGGGCAGCAGGGCAGCAGGGCAGCAGCCGGCGGGATCCAGGAGCGACTTGTGGGGGGGGGGCAATGTACCACTTCTTGCCTACTTACACGCGAAAAGTTCGGCGGGTTGCCTAAATTTCAGGCGCCCTTTGGGGCCTTGATAACATCCTGGGGGGGGGGGCAAAACCCCTTTTGCCCCCCCCCCCCCCCGTGAATCCGCGCCTGGGCAACAGGGCAGCAGGGCAGCAGGGCAGCAGGGTAGCAGGGTAGCAGGCAGCAGGGCGGCAGGGCAGAAGGGCAGCAGGGTAGCAGGGCAGCAGGGCAGCAGGGGCAGCAGGGTAGCAGGGCAGCAGGGCAGCACGGCAGCAGGGTAGCAGGGCAGCAGGCAGCAGGGCGGCAGGGCAGCAGGGTATCAGCGGCAGCAGGGTAGCACAGCAGCACAGCAGCAGGGTAGCAGTGCAGCAGGGTCGCAGGGCAGCAGAGCAGCAGGGTGGCAGTGCAGCAGGGCAGCAGGGCAGCAGGGCAGCAGGGTAGCACAGCAGCACAGCAGCACGGCAGCAGGGCAGCAGGGCAGCAGGGCAGCAGGGCAGCAGGGCAGCAGGGCAGCAGGGTAGCAGCGGCAGCAGGGTAGCACAGCAGCACAGCAGCAGGGTAGCAGGGTAGCAGGACAGCAGGGCAGCACGGCAGCAGGGCAGCAGGGCAGCAGGGCAGCAGGGCAGCAGGGTAGCACAGCAGCACGGCAGCACGGCAGCAGGGCAGCAGGGTATCAGCGGCAGCAGGGTAGCTCAGACTCACGTGTTGGGGGCCTGGGGGTCCTGCTGGGCCCGCCACAGGTGCATGGACCGGCTCGCCCAGTCCTCGCACATGCCCATGTGCACCAGACAGGCCCAGCCGATGACGGCGGCACGGTGGTGCAGCTCTTCGTGCGTCAAGTTGGCGTCACTGGGGGACGCTGGCAGCAGCACGGCGCCGGGGTCGGAGGGTGCCACGACGTCCCACAGGGGCTTGAGCAGCCGCTGCACGTACCGCTGAACAACAAACCCCAGGTCAAAGCACGACAAAAATCGAAAAATAAATATGGCTGTGCGGGATTGCCTATCTATCGGGCTGAACGGACGCCGTGCGGGTCAGGGCCGTAGCCAGACTTAGGTTTCGGAGGGGGCACTGTCGCGCCAATTGTCTACATTCAGGCATTTGTTATGCGGGTTGCCTACCCCGGGCGGTTAGGTTAGGTTAGCGATCGGTAAACAGAGAACGAGGAGAGAACTTTATTACTAAAGCAGGCGGCGCGGGCCGAGCCTCCGCTGCACGAAGTCTATTAAAGTTGCCACAACTTGGTCGGGGGTTTCAAGTACTTAAAAGACACTCCCAACGGGTAGTACGCGCTACTACGTACACGGGGGGATAAAATACTTTCGCCCAATCACTACATAAAATGAGAAAAAATGCCAAAAAAAATGAAGAAAATCACATAGCGACCAATAATGGATCAGTGTAACGATCTCATCAGCTAGAAAGCGTGACTTTAAAAACAAAACAAAAATTGGCGCGCGTTCTTTGTAAGAAATCGAAAGGGTCACACCTCGTGCTCGTCAGCTGCGGGGTGGTAGGAAGGGGGGTGAGGGCAGCTCTGTGTCCACGCAAGTGATTCAATATGGCACGACCGAGACGTCCCAAGCCTAGGCCGCCCAGGCCGAGGGCCGCTGCTTCAATTGGAAGATGAAAGCCCCATTAGCGAGCACAGAGCGGAGCAGCGGAGCAGCGGAGCCACGGGGCCTAACAGTCGTGGCGTTGGCACTCCTGGCCCTGCCCGCGCCGCCAGCGGCATGGCAGCCAGCGGCACAGTGTGTCCAACCCAACAAAACGCAACGCGCTCGCAGTCCGATTTCTCGTGGAAAAGGAAAAGCAGTGTCGCCACCCGCGTGGGCGGTGGGCCGGCGGCGGGCCGGTGGCGGGCCGGCGGCAGCCCGGGGGCGGCTCGGCGGCGGCTTTATGAGTTCCGGTGGCCGCCGTTGTCCCCGCCCCGCCGGGGGTGGGAAGTGTGACGGCAAGAGGAAGGCGAGCGGCGAGCCAAGGTCGATTCAATCAGAGACAGCGTTGCCTTCCGTTCTGCGCGCCTCGCCTCGCCTCGCTCTGACCGACGCGATGCTTGGCATGCTTTGCGGGAGGCGTGGCCCTGTCGCTCACCTCGAACAACACCATGTCCGGGTGGCGGGTCAGCATGCCGTGGATGTCGCCCAGCGAGGACAGGGCGGCCGCCCAGACCCCGGGGGCGCGCTCCCGGGCCGGCAGGTAGGTGGAGAGGCTGAGGGCCACCTCCAGCGGCAGCAGGCCGGCCACGCCCAGGGCAAACGCGTCCCCGATGAGCTGGGCGCGGACCGCGGCCGGGAGCGCGCCGTGGTCAGAGCGCAGCTGCAGCGACAGCAGCCGCCAGCTCTCCAGGTCGTAGTTCACACGGAAGAAGCCTAAAAAATAAAAAAAAAAGGAATAAATCCTAGTTTTATTTCATGTTTTATTGTTGGCGCATTTTGGATGTTGGTACCGGTCTGGTGTAGGTTGACGACGATCCAGTCGTCGGGTGACCAGCTGCCGTTGTCCAGGCGCAAGCTGAGGGTCCTGTTGACCAGCCAGGCGCGCGGCCGCGTGTCCGAGAGCCGGGAGGCATTCGCCGCCGCCTCCGTCTGAGTCGCCATGCTGAGCGGCACGGACCACAGCTCCGGCGAGCTGGTGCGCCCCCACGCGCGCTTGTCGAACCGCTCCTGCAAAGGGCACAGCACAGGCGGACACGGTTGGTCGCGGGTTCGAGCCCCCACACGGCCGGCTGCTCTGGTTTTTCTCGTGCACCTGTGAGAACAGGACTTCGCCGGTTGTCCGGTTGACGGTGACGTTCACGACCGGGTACCCGGACTGCTTCGTCCACGTGGACATGACGTCGGCCACGGAGGCGTTGTCCGGGAGGCGCGCGTGGCCGGCGTCCTCGGGCACCTCCCCGACGGCCTCCCCTCGCACGGCCGCCGTCAGAGGGTCCCACAGGCGGGACTCCGTCGTGCTGTTGTGCTGCCTGCGGGACAAACAGCGTTGGTGACGCACACAACGGAGTCACGTGGGGAAGACTCCACTCACCAGGTCTTCATGTACAGCGCCACGCCCCTTCGGAAGGCTGCGTCCCCGAGGCTGTGGTGCAGCATCCTCAGCAGGCACGCCCCTGGGGTGACAAGGGACGCCGACAGAGCGATCAAGCGGCTGTCGTCGCGGGTTCAAATACCGGCGCAGCGTCCACCTTCTCACCTTTGTCGTACGTTATGGAGTCAAAGGCCTGCATGATGTCGTGCTTGGAGCGCAGCCGCGCGGCGATGGCCCGGGTCGTCCTGGAGGAGTCCGTCAGCAGCGTGGGCTGGACGACGGTGTGCAGGAAGCGCGCCTCCATCCGCCACGTGGGTTCGACGTGGTCGACGGCAGCCGTCTGCACGTACGACGAGAAGCCCTCGTTGAGCCAGAGCTCGTCCCACCACGCCGCCGTCACCAGGTTGCCCAGCCACTGGTGCGCCAGCTCGTGCGCCACCGTCACGGCCACCACCTCCTTGGCGGCGGGGTCATCCGCGGCCACGTCCACCAGCAGGCTGGTCTCCCTGAGCCACAACACATACGACCCCAACTTTTCCTAGCGATTTTCTTTTTCTAAAATTAATGTTGTTTATATTAATGAAATTTAAAAATAGAAGTGGAACCGTTACCGAAAGATGACGAGCCCCCAGTTCTCCATGCCGCCGGAATCGAAGTCCGGTATGGCGAGCAGGTCGAGCTTGCGCAGCGGATACCGGACGCCGAAGTACTCGGCGTAGTAGTTGAGCAGTTTCGGGGCCATGTCCACGGCGTAGCGGCCGCGCTTCAGCACCGACGGCCGCGCCCAAAGACGGATCTCGGGGAGCTTGGTGAGCTCGGGGATCTCGGCGCTGGCGTTGACGCTGGCGTTGGCCGAGGCCTGGGACGGGACCACCCTGGTGATGGAGGGCGTGATGGAGCTGCACAGAGGACGGCGATGAGCACGGCAGGTCTGCGGGGACCAGGCGGGGGGAACAGCAGTGCACCGCGGACCTAAAGTCGGTGACGGCGAACGCGACCAGGTAAGTCGGCATGGGTACTGCGTGCTCGAAGTGGTGCCACTGCCACCCGGGAGCTGCTGCGCTGCGGAAAAAGGACGTCAGACACTTGAAACGGGCACTTGACAGAGCCGGCGCACCGCCAGGAATCTCGGGAGTAGTTTCTGTTAGTGCCTTACATGGGGGCGCTCGCCCTGAGGGGAGCGTTGGCTAAGGCGCTGGTGCCGTTGGCGGCCGCGATGCTGATGACGAACACCGCCCGGAAGGCCGGCTCGTCCATGCAAGGGAAGGCCTCGCGGGCGTACGTCGGCTGCATGTGGGTCACCGCCAGCCACCTGCGGAGCACAGAGCACAGCGACAACACGGGAGGGGCACTGAGACTCTACGGGGCACAGAGCACAGCGACAACACGGGAGGGCACTGAGACTCTACGGGGCACAGAGCACAGCGACAACACGGGAGGGCACTGAGACTCTACGGGGCACAGAGCACAGCGACAACACGGGAGGGCACTGAGACTCTGCGGGGCACAGAGCACAGCGACAACACGGGAGGGGCACTGAGACCCTGCGGCCGCCGGGTAACTACCTCGTGGCCTTGGTGTGCTGGTCCACGTAGCTGGACCGGTAGAGCCCGCTCAGGGTGTCGCCCAGGGTGCCGTTGAACCGGATGAACACGGTGTAGCTCCCACCCTTGGCCAGGCCGCCGGCCACGACCACCTCCAGGAGGTCCCCCGCCGGCTCCCGGTCCACCGCCGACACGGTCATCCTGCACGGTGCGGAGCGGGAGGAGCGTTAGCGTCGAGGACATTGCATCCATCCCGCATCTTCAACCATTACCTCTCCACGTCCGAGATAACTCCGGGAGCAGAGTTGGCAGGCTGCTCCAAGATAGCAGCGGTGTAAGACGAGTCCCCCCCGGGGAAGTCGTCCCAGGACTCAGCCAGGGCGTCCGCCGTGGGAGACGACCTGAGCACCTCGACGCTGTCCTTCAGGATGGTGAGGCTGTTAGCGGCGTGCAGCGAGATCCGGTCCACGCCGTCGTCGACCACGCGCACCGTCATCGCCACGCAGCCCTGCAGTTACGGAGGAATGACGAGCGGAACCGGTACTCGAACCCGCGTCCCGGGAGAAGATGTCGTGTTGACGCAGCCACTCCGTTTCCAACCCGCGGGCCGGAGGGCGCAGGGCACCGCGGGGCGCAGGGCGCTTGACTCCTGGGCGATGATTCAACAACGGGGGGAAGGTTCGAGGGATGTTTGCGCAGCTCAAAGAGACAAGCAAGTGGGTCAGACGTGGCCCCTCTCTCTCTCTCTCTCTCTCTCTCTCTCTCTCTCTCTCTCTCTCTCTCTCTCTCTCTCTCTCTCTCTCTCTCTCTCTCTCTCTCTCTCTCTCTCTCTCTCTCTCTCTCTCTCTCTGTCTCTCGCTCTTTCTCTCTCTCTCTCTCTCTCTCTCTCTCTCTCTCTCTCTCTCTCTCTCTCTCTCTCTCTCTCTCTCTCTCTCTCTCTCTCGCGCGCGCGCACGGTTACTTCGCAGGGCCTAATATTTATACCGTACGCAGGCCCTACGGCAGGCGCGGGCCCTGCGAAAATAGAGCACAAGCCCCGACCGGACCAGACCGGAGGGCCGAGGATTGTGTTTATTTGCTCTCCTTGCGTGAACCTCGGCGGGCCCAGACTGCCCGCGTGCTGCAGGGGGCAGGGATGCCGCCATAGGTGTAGCGCCTGGAGGGTGGGCCGGCTCCCGGACCGCTGAGCACGGCTGTGTTGCGGGCTGGCCTACCCTCGGATCTGCAGGCGCCTCGCACGCTGAGCAGAACTCCCACCTGGAACGTGAAGTTGGTCCTGCCGCTGTCGGGCGGCACCTGGTCCAGCACCGGCCAGAGGTGCAGCCGGTACCGGACGGGCTCCACGCCTCGCGGCAGCCTCTCGCCGCGGCCCGCGTCCTGGCCCAGCCATCGCACCGTCCGCTCCGACCCGCCGCCCGGATCGCCCTGGAACAGGACGGGGGGAGCCACCGGCCCGGCCAGCGGCGTGACGACGTGAACACGCGAAGCACTCGGGGGCCGCGAGCAGGGCCGGTGCTTCTGCGTGGCATTGGCCCAGCTGCTTAACTCAGGCTGACGGCCTCCTCTCCGCGGGGGTCCGCGGGGGTCCGGGTCGTTGACCCGTAATGAGAGGGGACGTCCCCGGCGCCACGGCCATGGGTTTCATGCAGAAGCCTTACCGGGAGTGCGGGCGCCCACACGTATCTGCCGAGGACGGCGGCCAGCACCAGGCAGCACAGGACGGCGAGCGCGACGCCCGCCCCTGGCCCCGGGTCACGAAGCAGCCCGCCGGGCGGCGGCCGTAAGTCAGCGACCCGGCGTACGGCGACGACGGTATGGAGTCCGACCGGGACGGGAGGTCGGCGGCCACCATGGCCGCTGTCATGGCCGCGGTCAGCTGCGAACAGGGAGGATCCAAAAGTCACCCACGGGGAACTTTAGAGAGCTAGGCTGTCGTGGGAAATCTGCCTAGGACCTGATCTGTGGTCTGAGATAGAATCAGCTTGGCGCCAATAAATCGAGAACGGGGTCACGTGTGTTTCTGATTAGAAATGCTGAGTGGCACAGAGTGTCACAGAGTGTCGCAGAGTGTCACAGAGTGTCACAGAGTGTCACAGAGTGTCACAGAGTGTCACAGAGTGTCACAGAGTGTACACAACTGCACAGAAGTAGTACAGTCGGTACAGCCACAGGGACGGGGTTCGAACGTTATGGCGAACAGAAAACACGACACCAGATTATTTCAGGGAGCGATTGGGGAGGGGGGGGGACTAGCGGTCGCTAATCTGTTTTGGTGTGCGTGTGAGGAGGGGGGTGCGTGCGTTGTGTGTATGTGTGTGTGTGTGTGTGTGTGTGTGTGTGCGTGTGGCCTGTAAACGCCGCTCCAAGTTTACGAGTCTCTCGGAATCGCAGCAAAGCGCTATTTGTAGAGCCGGCTCTAGGCAAGCCGACGCTACAACACACTCAGCCCTGGGCTAGGCTAGGCCAGGCCATGCCAAGCCCCGGCGTCTTTTGATAGATTCTTCCGCGCACGCCGTCGGAATTTAAGAATCACGTTTTGCGTTTGAATAGAAATGCTAGGGGAGGTCATGACCGAGGAAGTGAGTTCAGTTTGTTACTCACCGCCTTACAGAAATGAACGATAATGCACTGGACGCTTCAGGCCGCTGGCAGGTGGCGGTGATGGCAGTGTCCCTAGCACACTGAACACGACCCGTCAACGGCACGGCGCGTAACTGTCCTGCGCAACAGCGTCACTCGCAGCATGTTGGCCGTCGGCGCCCCGCGACCACGCGACATCGGCAGCCACGCGCCCGCCACGTGCCGTCGCGTGCCGGGAGGTTCGCGGGGGTACTGCTTGCGACGCGTGCGCCGAACTGATCGGCACGACTCAGACTGGTTGGCGCGGGCCGCTGCCGGGTGCGCGCACGCGGGGGCGTCGGCGGGGGCCTGCAGGGGCCGCCGGGGGCCGCCGGGGCGCCGGCGTCCGCTGCCGCCCGCGGCCCGCTGCACGAGTACGACCCGACACCAGTTTAGACGGCCAAGGCCGCAGAGGCCGCCATCGACGACGAGGTTCCGCTCTACAACTGTCAAACACGCGGCACAGCCCGCTGCATGCCGCATCAGGGACGCACGCCCCGCGCCGCACCCACCGCCGCTGCGTTTTAATTAAACAGAACCTTCCGCTCGCCTCGCCGGCAGTGGCGGCGCACTTTGGGAGCGCGGGGCGCGCTGACGGCAACATGTCGCCCGGTGATTCCGATCGCGGACTCCGTTCACATCCACGCCATTTAACGACGGCTCCTGGTGCTGCTGCGCGGCAGAGGTGCCTGCTGCGGCCGCCGCGCCGAACGGGGTGTGCTTAGCGCCCATCAACCGCCCGGCCCCCGGCCTGGGGATGACGTCACAGATTCCCACCGCCTTAGAAACAAGCCCCTCTCCTCAAGCGTGCCTGCGTCGCTGCGTCGCCTGCGAGGCGGCGGTGCGGCGGCGGAGGCGGTGGCGGAGGCGGCGGAGGTGGCGCGCTGAGTCGGCAGTACATCCCCCTCGACGCCGATAAGGCGGCAGAGTGCATCAGATCCTCGAAGGGAGAGACATGTCACCGTCACGCGAGCGAGACAGAGAAAGAGAGAGAGAGAAAGAGACAGACAGAGAGGGGGTGCGGGGAAGGGAGCAGGGGGCGCCCCTCCCCCCTTTGCATCGCCATCTTTGTGTATCTCGACACAGTAGTCACTGGCGACCACGATTTTTTTTGTTGCCGTTTTTGTTGTTCCATTTGCAGAAAGATTTTCCAGATTCCGTGAACCTAACCCAACCTCACTTAACCTAATATAAACTGGGGGACCTGCTGTTTTGAAGGACCTGCTGTTTTGAAGGACCTGCTGTTTTGAAGGACCTGATGTTTTGAAGGACCTGATGTTTTGAAGGACCTGATGTTTTGCTGCGGCCCCCACTGAACTCGCGCAATGCTCGGGTGAATTCTGGTGCAAAAATTTAGTGCATTGCTTACAATTTCCGTACCGTTCGAAAAAATGATGAAAGTCGCCATGGTCTTCCTCGTCGACGGCGTCGACGACCTTCCCGTCGTTCCCGGGTCCGGCCCCGGGTCCGTCGCCAAGCTCACAGAACAAGGCCTGCCTCAGCAGCGCCTCACTCCCGGCTTGAGGCGGACGGTCTGCCGGACGGGGTGTAGTGGTAGTGTTAGTGGAGGGAAGGGTTTCGAGGGCAATGAAGTCGTCTCGCCATACAGGACCTCGTCCAGGACAGGACCGTCGCCGCACCCGGAGAGCGCGGGTAAGTGGCTCGGTAAGAAGCGCGGGACCCTCCAGGGCCGTCCGAGGCCGTCCGGAGACCCTGCAGCTCCAGCCGGGGCGTGGGAGCTCACACATTTACTGCAACTGCCGTACTTACCACTGCGGCTGCACTGCGCCGCGCAGAGAGAGAGAGAGAGAGAGAGAGAGAGAGAGAGAGAGAGAGAGAGAGAGAGAGAGAGAGAGAGAGAGAGAGAGAGAGAGAGAGAGAGAGAGAGTGTGTGTTCGCCGTGCGTTTTGTCGGAGCCGCCACTCCAGCAGAGACGCCCCGGCGGTCTCCAGCGCCTCCTCCAGCGAGCGCGTCCCGGAGGGACTTATGTCCTGGAAACGAGGCCGCGCCGGTTCCTGGAAAAGCGTGTGCCGAGAGAGAGAGAGAGAGAGAGAGAGAGAGAGAGAGAGAGAGAGAGAGAGAGAGAGAGAGAGAGAGAGAGAGAGAGAGAGAGAGAGAGAGAGAGAGAGGGCAGGGCCAGCACCACAACCCTTTCTCTGTAGTACAAAGTTACCCGCCTCGTGACCAAAGAATAGAATCGACGTTTATATCTGGTCCCCTGCAGTGTTGCGCCAGAGGGGTTCTAGCGCGCGCGCGCGCGTGTGTGTGTGTGTGTGTCAGAGAGAGAGAGAGAGAGAGAGAGAGAGAGAGAGAGAGAGAGAGAGAGAGAGAGAGAGAGAGAGAGAGAGAGAGAGAGAGAGAGAAGGTTGGAGACGGGGGTAGGAGTCTAGGGCAGCTAATCTCGCGGGCAGCATCAAAGCACCCCGCCGACCGTCGTAACTATGGCGGGGTCTGCATGGCACTACGTGATGCGCCGTCCGGGAAAAAACCGTAGCGCGGGTGTGTTGGGGGCGGTTGATTGGGAGGGGGGGGGGTGCAACAAGAAAGGGCGCGGTGCTGTTTTATTCGTCTCGAGTTCAAACGCGCCGCGTCCCCAGGGATCGACGAGGAGGACGTGAGCCCCCACTACCGGCCCCGAGGGTAGGCTGCTGGCGTCGGTGGCGGTGTAGGTGTAGTTGTAGTTGTAGTCGTAAGAATAGTTGTAGGAGGTGTAGTTACAGGTGTAGTTGTAGGTGTAGTTGTAGGTGTCGTTGTAGGTGTAGCTAGTCTAGGTGTAGTTGTAGGTGTAGGTGTCGTTGTAGGTGTAGCTAGTCTAGGTGTAGTTGTAGTTGTAGGTGTATGCGTAGGTGTTGTTGTAGGAGTAGCTAGTCTAGGTGTAGTTGTAGGTGTCGGTGTCGGTCAGGCTTCACTTTCATACATCTCACTCGAGCGCGGTGTGTCGACTGCGTCACGTAGCTCGAGGACGTGGGGTAGCGCCGAGGGGGCGGTAGCGCCCACATCCCCGACACGGGCCGCGGCAAAACAAAGGACGAGCGACCCGGCCAGACCCGGTCGGTCGACCCCCGCGGTAGAGAAAGAGAAAATGAGCAGGAAAAAAGGGAAAAAAGTTGGAGAAAGCGAGGCAGGGGGAGAAAGCATCAGTCTTTGCTTTTGTTTAAATTTACAATCAGCCCGCATCGCTGCCGGCCCCGGGCTGGGCAGCCCTTACAGCGCTTCTCTCTGTTGTGTCTTTGTTCCACGCGCTTTCGCGGGCTCCGCGACAAGTTAGTGCGACAGAGAGCGGACAATTTTCCGTTCACTTTACACAGAAACAGAAAGGCCAGGGCGCACGGCAGCGGGAAAGAAAAAAAAAAAGCATCCCTGGCACTTTGCTGAGATAAACGAGGAGGACGGGGCGAGGGGCGGGGGCGGGGGCGGCTGGGGGCCTAACGGAGCCACAATGCAGGCAGGCGCTGCAGCGGCGGCGGTAGCGGTGGCGGCGCCGCTGGCAACTCCAGCCCGTGTCACGCGGGTTCGATTCCCGTCGCCGGCCGCCGCCTTCACGCTGGTCCCCGCCGGTCCCCGCCTCGGAGAGTTAACTCTCTTCGCCATGTTGTCAGTCAGGGAGTGGCGTTCTAAAGAAAGGAAGGGCCGAGAGGGGGGGATGGGGGGGGGATGGAGGGGGGGGGATAGGGGGGATGCCGACGTAGGCAGCTGTTCAACGCGTCAGAGTGTCACATTATCCTGTTGAGAGTCGGAGGGGAAAGTGAGGAGGAGAGGGAGGGGGAGTGTCCTCAACGATCCCTACGCTAACTCGATGCATTTTCGCGGACTCTCGCGCTTAGAACAACAAACGCACGCTCAAAAAAAAAAAATTTGCACATTTCAGCGTTGCTGAGTAAATGCGGTGATGTCGCTGCCCTAAGAAAGTGAGGTCTTGTACCGAGGGAAGCGCGATTCACAGGGAAGAAATAACTAGCGAATTATGGAGGTGGTAGGGGGGGGGGGGGAGGATGAAGGAGCGGACGGGTGGTTGGGAGAGGGGGGGGGGAGAAATTGTGGAAAACGGCGTCGCGCTTTTCGCGTCCAGCGCTGCAATTGACTCATGGTGTGGTGGGAGGTCGCGACCTGGAGAGGGGAGGCGGGGGAGGGGAGGAGGCAGGCCGGGATCCCGACGGCTCGGTCCAGCGTGACCACCGGCCGCTGCACGTCCACTCTCACGCCGCGCACGGACCAGGTAAAGTGTCTGCGAGACAGTTCGCGTTATTCGCGTGTACGCCGGGTTCGACTCCCGCTGAAGGTTTTTTTTTTTGAGTGTGTGTGTGTTTTTTTTTTTTTTTGCGCAGCCATGACGTCCAAAGGTCCACTGCTCCTTGTCGGGGTGGTGTTCCTGTGGGCCGCCCTGGGCGGCCTGGCCAGCGCCTCGCCGGTAAGCAGTCACTTCCCGTAGTACCCAAAGTCCCGGCCCGGTCCGGCCCGGGTTCGAGCCCCGCCTACCGCCCGGTCACTTTTCTGTTTCCCTGCCCTCAGACGGCGGAGGACCCCGCTAAGGCGCCGCCTGCCGTCGTGCCGACGGAGTACTCCCTGGACCTGCACGTCGTCAACGACCCCCAGAACCAGCAGTCCTACAACCTGACGGGCAGGGTCGTCATCACCGTCACCTGCCGGACGCCCACGGACCGCCTGCACCTCTCCGTCGGTGAACTGGTGCGCGTCGGAGACAACGCCGTCCTCACGTGAGTCTTTCACGTCCTGTGAATTTGAGTGGAATCAGTTTGGGTGAGACTTGTTTTGCGATAGTTTGCGACAATATTTGTGGTCGTTCGAGCCCCTGACTTGGCCCACCAGGTCCACGCTGACGGGCGACGAGGACATGAAGGTCGTCACCTACCCGCCGGGGAAGCCCTGGATCAGCCTGCAGCTCCCCAAGACCCTCAAGGCGGACCACTCGTACCAGCTCAAGCTCAACTTCAGCCGGACCGTGTCCACGGAGCTGCAGCCCGAGTAGTGAGTACCGACCACCGGATGGTTGGGGATGGGTGTGACGTGTCTTGTGAAAGATCCTCGCGGGTTCAAATACACTCGTCGTCCGACAGCCCGCTGTACCACGTGGCGCTGCTGGTGGGGCCCGGCCACGCCGCCAACTACTTCCCCGTCTTCAACACCACCGACTACAAGGTCCCCTTCGAGGTGAACGTGACGCACCTGCAGCGGTACAGCTGCCTGTCCGCCGCCAGGGTCGGCCGGCGAATCAAGGTGACTGTCCCCCCTCCTGCTCCTCCTCAGCCTCCGCCCCGCCTGACTTGGACCGGCCAGGCCACCCCGCTGGCGATCAGAATCATGCGTGTAAGGACAGCGACTCACTCCGTACTCACCGAGCCTACTAACTCATTTACTGACTCAACACGTCTCCTCTCCTCTCCTCTCCTCTCCTCTCACCTCCGCATCTGTCCGCATTAGAAACGCCCCCGGTTCTCCCAATTCTCCTCTAACTCGTCGCTTGTACATGTTTCATCGCACCCGGGCCAGGTCCTGGAGAGACCCAAGAACACGACGGGCGACTGGGTGCTGTCGGCCTTCCAGAAGTCCCAGCCCATCACCATCCGACACTTCGCGCTCCTCGTCGGCGACTTCAAGATCGTCAACGAGACCACAATCCCCCGTGAGTGCCAACCTCGTCCCCTGTTCTTGTGAATTTCATGAGAACTTCGTGAGGTTTGATGAGAATTTCGTGGAATTTCATCAGAATTTCGTGGAATTTCATCAGAATTTCGTGGAATTCGTGCCCGAACTTTAGTTTTGTTCCTGCCTGTGACCAGGGCTGTCGGACACCGGCGTCAAGTTCCCGGCCGGCTGGGAGACGGTGACGCAGCGCCTGTGGACGCGGCCCAGCTTCGCGCGCGCCGTCTTCCTGGCGGGCCAGCTCCTGCCCGAGGCCATCTGCCACGTGCAGTGCTACGTGGGCGTGCCCTTCCCCAGCAACACCATGGACGTGGTGGCGCTGCCGTACTACGCGGACGTGCCCAAGGTCGCCGCCAGCAGCGCCATCTTCAGGTGCGGGAGGGCCGGGGTTCGGGTACCGGCGGGGCGCCGGCGCGGCACCGGCCCGTCGGCGGCACAGCCCCAGCTGCCCCAGCTGTCCCAGCTGCCCCAGCCCCCGTCCAGTTACATTATTCACGCACTCTTCCTCTTTCCCGAGTTGTTGGCTGTTGGTCCGTATTTGCAATGCCATGGCTGACTCCCGGCCGCCCCTTACGGGCCCGTCAGGTGATCTGGCCGCCGAGCCGAGCTGCCGCCGGCCCAGACAACGCCGCCGGCACGGCCCCCGCCACACCCCCGCGCAGGAAAGGGCCGGCTGAAATTTTCATCCCCCTCCCCTCCCCTCCGGCAGGGCGCGGCGCCGCCCCAGGACGGCCCTCGCCTCTCGCCTCAAGTCCCGGCTCGGCTCGGCTCGGCTCGGCTCGGCTCGGCTCGGCTCTGCTCGGCCCGGCTCTGCTCGACTAGGCTCGGCACAGGGCGGCCCTCCCTGTTCCCCTGCTCGAGAGCCGCTCGGGAGCCGTCCATAAATTATGGAGGGATTGTACGGAAGGAGGGGCGGGGGATGCGGGGATGAGGGCCCCCGTGGTGCGACCGCTCACCTGGGAGGGGGCGGGGGAGTGGGGGAGGAGGCACGGGCACCGTCGAATTCATTCTTCCCCTGCCGCCGCTGCAGTGCTCGTTTACCGATGTTCCATGTTCCGCACAGAACAGCTCTGCGGGGAGTGGAGTGGAGAGTGGCTTTCATATTTACCGAGGGATCATGGCGTGGCAAAGCGTGGCCGGGCGTGGCAGGGCGTGGCAGGGCGTGGCAGGGCGTGGCAGGGCGTGGCAGGGTGTGGCAGGGCGTGGCAGGGCGTGGCAGGGCGTGGCAGGGTGTGGCAGGGTGTGGCAGGGCGTGGCAGGGCGTGGCAAAGCGTGGCGGGCGTGGCCGGGCGTGGCAGGGCGTGGCAGGGCGTGGCCGGGTGTGGCAGGGTTGGGAGAAGGGGGGGGGGGGGCGGGCTAATGTGCGGACTGAATTAAACATACGGAACAGAGAGGAGCCGTGATTTTTGCGGCGCGGTGAGTATTCGAACCCGGAATCCGGCTCTGGTGTGCAGGGAGAGCGACCTGCAGTACGACCCCAACATGGACGGTCTGCTGCTGCGGCTGGCGCGCGTCGTGGCCGAGCAGTACATGGGCGTGATGGTGACGCCGGTGCCGGACTCGCGCGCCGTCAGCGAGGCCCTGTCCAACTACCTGGCGGCGGAGACAGTGCGCTCGCTGAGGCCGCGGGAGGCGGCCGAGGGCAGCGAGCGGGCGCTGCTGCAGCGGGGGCACACCGGACACCAGGACCACCAGGGGCACGGCACCGCCACCGCGGCCACTGCCCACCACACCACAGCAGCTACCACCACCACAACCACCGCCACAGCGGCAGCAGCTGCAACCGGAGCGACTACGGGTGTGGCGGCCAACACCACGGCCGCCCCTTCCACCCCCGGCGCCTGCAAGTGCTACCAGTACGAGGTCAGCCTCATTCTGTTTCCAAATGATTTGGTTCTTTTTTTTTTTTTTTTTTTTGCCCGTCCAAAGTGTGACCCCGTTTGCTCCAGGTGTCCAAGTTTGTAAGGTTCCTGTTTGTGATCGCAGAAAGACAAGTCGGACCTGCTGGTGAGCGCGCTGTACTCGGTGTACTACGAGCTGGGCTCCCAGTTCCCGCTCACCGGTCTCATGAGCGCCCAGCGGCCTGCCCTTCACGGCACTAAGAGTGAGCGCGGCTCAGCAGTGAATGAATGGACTACTTAATAAATGAATGAATGAGTCACGACGATTTCCCGTGTGCAGCTGAGCTCATCGTCCGTATGCTGGCCATCACCCTGGGCGAGAGGACCTTCAAGGCGGCCATCCGGGGGCTGCTGGAAGAAAAGTCAGTACATACCACCACAAAAAAAAAGTTCGCTGTTCAAACCCGCGTCCGACACCAACACCGTTCTGTTGGTATAGGAAGGACGGCTTCTTCTCCTCCGCCGACCTGTGGAAGCTGCTGACCACGCACGCGTACGC
This sequence comes from Odontothrips loti, assembly GCA_038380765.1. Taxonomy (NCBI): domain Eukaryota; kingdom Metazoa; phylum Arthropoda; class Insecta; order Thysanoptera; family Thripidae; genus Odontothrips; species Odontothrips loti. The sequence continues at coordinate 6,614,719 of CM076258.1, read as the reverse complement.
CGCCGAGTCCCTGCAGGCGCCGCTCGACGTGGAGGCCATCGTGGCATCATGGGTGGACAAGGACCGGATACCGCTGCTCACCGTCACCCGGGACGACCATGACAACAGCGCCAAGCTCACGCAGGTCAGCATCATTCATTCATTCATTCATTCATTCATTCGTTTAAAAAATGATTATTAGTAATGATTTGTCTAATGATAAATTTCTGTCCAACGATGAATTTTCGTTCGATGATGAAATTTTGATACGAGCTTTTTTTCTAAATATGAATTTGTTCACAATGATGATGAATTTCAGGGTAATATATTGAATTGTTGTCGTGTTCAGAGCGTGTTCAGGCGGCGCAACTACACGCCCGAGGACCGGGACCTGGACAAGGAGAACGCCATGGTGTGGAACATCCCGGTGGTGACGCTGACGGAGGGCCAGGCCTTCACCAGGGCGGAGCACCAGCCCCGCCTCTGGATGAGCTCCCGGTCCGCGATGCTGGAGAACGCCTCGTTCGGCGATAGCTACCTGGTGGTCAACCCGGAGGAGACAGGTGGGCCGCGCGGGTTCAAGTACCACCCGTACCACCGCCTGACTGCGCGCGTCTGTTCAGCAGCGAAAGAGGTGATTATATTTTCCTCCCTTCTCGTTGCCCAGCCCCGTGCATCGTCAACTACGATAAGCGCAACTGGGAGCTGCTGTCCAACGCGCTCAACGACCGCAAATCCCCCGAGCCGAAGTCCGAGCTGCCGCCACGCACCCGCGCCAAGCTCCTCCACGACGCCGTGATGCTGGCCCACGCCGGCGTGCTGCCCTTCGGCGACGCCCTGCCCCTGCTGCGCTCCCTGGAGAAGGAGACGTCCCCGGCCGTGTGGACGCCCATCGGCAACGTCCTGGACCACGTCCGCCGCGACGTGGAGGGCACCCCGCTCGAGGACCGGTTCAACGTAAGGAGGAGGTTTCGAACCCGCGACCTTGGCCCTGGCGCACGACGACGCTAACCGCACGGCCGTCGCGGCCACTTGCACCCGCAGACGTTCCTGGAGAGCATCCTGCGCCGTGCGCAGACCAACGTCAACGACAGGCTGGCCAAGGTGCAGAGCCAGTGCCCGTGCGAGGCCCGACAGCTGTACGAGACGCGGGCGCTGGTGCTGCAGCAGCTCGCGCGCGCCGACATGAAGCCCTGCATCCAGAATGCGCGGGACGCCTACAAGACCTGGGCCACGTCCGAGAACCCCGACGAGGGCAAGCCGTGAGTAGCAGCACACCGCTGACGGCTGGGGGCCGGGCCGAGCCGGGGCACGTTGGGCTGCCTACCCGGGGAGCGCGCGGGCGCAGGCGCACAGAAACGGTCTTCCAATGATGCCCTTGTGGTTTCCCTTTCCAACAGGATGCCGGACAGCCTCATGTGCTGCCTGTTCCAGTGGGGCGAGGACCAGGAGTTCGAGTTCGGCATTAAGAGGCTGCTCCACTTCCCAGAGTCCCGGCAGCGGGTGGAGCGCTCCTTCCTGCTCCGCGTACTGGCCGGATGTCCGAGAGCCTCCGACCGGAAGCTCAGGTTAGATGGACTTCCGGTCCAAGACCAGAAACACGCCAAGTGCCAGTGCCAGGGAAATGGACGGCCATATATATATATATATATATATATATATATATATATATATATATATATATATATATATATATTAATTTTTTTTCGCTTCCGAACAGGATCATGAACATGACACTCCTCACCAACAACGGCACCTTCTCCGAGGAGGACGAGCGGTTGGTGCTGCAGATGGTATCCGCCAGAGGCTCCGACCTGCTCAACTTCCTCGACACCAACTGGGACAAGCTGAAGACCAAGTGCGTGGCGTGCACCGTAACGCACAGGGGGAGGGGGGAATCGTTTTAATGTTGTTTCGACTTCCCGATGCTGAAGTTTTCATGCCGGTATGACCGTGTTGCAGATACGAGACGCAGTCGCCGTTCATGTGGGAGCACTTGGTGTCCCGCAGCGCCGGCAGCCTCAAGACCCACGATGATCTCAAAAAGGTTCGGTTAAGTGAGGTCAGGTTCCCGAACTGCGTATTGTGTTGGCGGGAGATTGGAAGCGGCTCGCTTTGCCGGAAGGGTCATCGTCATGTGATGTGTGTGTGTGCGTGTGTAGTGGTGATGTGTCTCGTAGCAGGCAGCAGCAGCGGCAGTGGCAGCAGGCGGGTCCAGGGCCCAGAACGGAGCCCGAGCCGGCGCCTCCCTCTCCCTGAGAATTCGAAATAACCGCCAAATGATTGGATTCGGCCGGAAGATAGCAGCAAGGCGGTCGCCAGCTGTGGCCCCCCCCCCCCCCCCTCTCTCTCTCTCTTTCTCTCTCTCTCTCTCTCTCTCTCTCTCTCTCTCTCTCTCTCTCTCTCTCTCTCTCTCTCTCTCTCTCTCTCTCTCTCTCTCTCTCTCTCTCTCTCTCTCTCTCTCTCTCTCTCTCTCTCTCTCTCTCTCAGCACACAGCGTTGCTCCGGATAGCGTTCCCAAACCGAGTTCGCCACTTGGGTCCCAGTCGTTACCCCGGGGAGGTAGGCCACCCATTTTACGCGTGGCTGCGCAGAGCCGACCGGCAAGAGAAGAGAGAGACAGCGAGAGAGCTCGCTGTCACGGTTTCTGTCGCGCTCAGGGGTGACTGAGGATGTTACTGTAGTTTCCTTGCTCCTTGCTGATCCCGTTCATTATTTTTGACAGCTCAAGTCGATTTTCGACAAGAGGAAAGGCTCCTGGGGCATCGCCGACGGCATTGTGCAGCAGGCCATACGGAGGGCGGAGTCCAACGTGGCGTGGGCGGACCAGGTCTTCCCCAGCATGGAGGCGTGGCTGGACAAGTACATCGACAACCTCAAAAAGACCTGAATCAATCTCTTCTGACTTTTAAAAAGCAATCCCCACCCTTTGACTATTTGCTCACCCCCTTTCCCGATAATGTCACACTTGGCCCTCTCCTTGACTATTCTTGAAACTCAGATTAAAACGAGACTCATGAATTGAACGGTCTGTGTAGTAATTGTACGGGATGACCAAAATCCATACTTTGATTCAAATTTTTAACATGACTGGGGGCCAGTCCTTCTAACAAAAAAAGTTCAGTTCATCTTTCACAAACTACACCAGAAAAGTGCTCTAGTTTGGAAAACAATTTGTGAGTCGATGTAAGCAAATCAGTTGTGTTGGTAGTTACTGTGAATACCTTGTTACGCACTCTAGACTGAAAACTCTAGCGTAGTGAAGCGAACCTCAAATTTAATTATAGACGTGTAAAAATAACTGTCCTGGTAGTGTATGTATGGTATTTATTGATAACAAATAAAAAAGTGATGCGTGTTTCATTGTGTGTAGGCCATCTATTCCAATTTCATTAAAATTAACAGAAAAAGTAGCTGGGAAAGAGATAATGAAAAAACAGGGTATCGACAACTTTTCTATTTAATAATGGCATAGAGGACATAACCTTGTAGTAACAAATAAAACAATCATACCAGAATGAATGAATGAGAACAAAAACACACGCACACTGGAATGTAAGTGGTAAAATAAAACTACTCAATCACAAGCAATACCGTCCCAGACTGCCATCCAACACGGAGACACTCCGCGGCAGTAAGAAAAGTCTCGAGGGCGCGGAGTACCTCCAACGGTAACTACGGCATGAGAATAAATAAATTGGTACTGGAGTTGGCACGTTTTGGCAGGCCCGGCTGCGTCCGAACACGGTACGCGAGAGGTGTTGCATCCTCGTCGCGCACCATCGGGACCCCCATGAGACAAGGACGACACGAACGCGGCCCGCCGCCGCGCACCGCACCGCGAGGCGAGGCCTTGGCAGAACAGGGCAGTGCCAGTGCAGGTGACAAGACGCAGCTTCAAACGGCCTTTCAAATTGACACGAGGCGGTCGCCATTCAAAAAGCCCGCCAAGTGGGCCAAGCCGACGCGCAGCAAGGTTGTGCACACGGCGCCGGCGCCTACTCCTCGTTCTGGGCGCACTCGTCGTCCGGGCACGACAGCTCGGCCGCCTTTAGCGACGGCAGTCCTGCGGGGCCCTTGACGGCGGCCTCCTCGACGGCCTCCTCTTCGACGGCAGCCTTCTCTGGCACAACTTCCTCCTCCACCACCTTAACGGCCTTCTTCTTATCCTTCTGCTTCTTGCCGCTCAGCTCAGCCTCGGTCGCCTTCTTCTTCTTGCCTTTGGACGCCTTCTCGGAGACGGGCCCGGCCTGGTCGAGCTCGGCAGCGTCCGCGCTGCGCTTCACCTTCTTGCTGGCCTTCTTGGACTCCTTGGCCACTTTGGCGTTTTCCTGGACGGCGTCGACGGGGGCCTCCTCAGCCACCACTTCCTCGACAGGGTCCGCCGCCTTGGACTTGTTTTTCTTGCCGACCTTCTTGGGCTTGCCGTCGTAGCCGGCGGGGACCTTCTTGTGCTTCTTGGACCACTTGGCCTCGGCGTGGGCCTCGGCAGGGGCCACGGCCTCCCGCTTGCCCCGGCTCGCCGCGTCCGCCGCCTCCGACGCGTCCACCTGCTCCGTCACGGCCTTCTTGTTCTTCTCCTTGGCGTACTTCTCAGCGCCGCTGCACTTCCTGCACACAATCACACACGATGAACACACGAAACACACAGAAACAGAACAATGCGGCAGAAACGGCAACTCACTTTCCGTGGCACTTCTTGGCGTCGACCTTCTTGTTCTCCATCGCGCGGCCCTCCTTCTTGGCCTTGTAGCCCTTGTCCTTGTAGCCGCCGCCCCCGCCGGCCGCCACCAGCGCAACCAGCGCCACCACCAGCAGCGCCAGCAGTGCCCTGCAACCAAATCACCACGTTCACATTGTCCGAATCGAAACAAAAACCCAGCAGTGCGACCATCGCGGGGGAAATAACCCCTCGAGTCTACAAGAAAAATATAGACTCGAACTAAAAAAAATTAAATTAAAAATTTCATAAAACAAATCAAAAATTCCATTTCAGAAAATATTTCATAAAGTTATATCCTCCTCAATGCCCGTTGATATAACTCCGGCTGCTGCAAATTTGGATGAAAAAAAAATTAAAAACAAACAACACATTCTGGTCGGTGTTCGAACCAGGGTCGGAGGCCAAACATACACGTTTATGGTGTCCCGCCCCGGCAGGAACGTCTTGTACAGCCGCCTGCGACACATGTAGTGCAGGTCCACGGGGCACCAGGACATGGCCACAGCCTGCTCGGCCTCGGTCGTCAAACTTCGTCAAGTCTTTTATATCGTCGGCGGTTTCGGCTCTAGGCTCGCCAAAGCGTAGAGCGGAGCGCCGTTCGTCATCAAAATAAAATCACGCAGATCGGCTGCTATCGGCCTCCATTCAGGTCCGATGCCAGTGATAACGGCGTCAGCGACAACAAAGGGCGGAAGGGTGGGCGACCCCTGCAAGCCCAGGGGGCTAGGGCTGCAACTCAGCGGGGGGGGGGGGGGGGGGGGTACTGATAACGCAGTACGAGTTATGGGCCGTCTCGATATCATGGGACAAAAGAAGGACGAGGAAAAGTGAAATAAAAAAATGGCTAATAAAACGGCGAAGTTAGAGTTCGGCGCGCGCCGGCCGCGTTGGTGGTGGTATGGATCTGGGTAGTCTGGGCTGGCGCGGCTGTCCCATCCGGAGCTGGGAGACAGTGAGATGGCACTGATGCGATGCGTGCCGTGACCCTACGCACAGTGCCCCCCCCCCCTTCCCCCCCTCTCTTTCTCGGCCTCTGTCTGCTCTTTGGCGTCACACGGCCGGAGGTCTTTGTACTGTAAAACGGTCCAAGTTAGATGCCCTGTGACGTCAGCAATGCCCTCAGCTCCGCGAGCTGTGCCGTGACCTGAAAAGACGTCAGTCAACAAAATGAAAGGCGGTGGAAGGACAGTCCTAACTCCCGTGTCCGCTGCCGCCGGCTGCCGTCTGCCCGGCCAGCACCCCGCCCAGCCCGAGCTGGCAGCCGCCTGATCGCGCGCTCAGCCGAGTTGAGCCTAGTTTAGCAGCGCTGGAGGTCAGAACTATACACGGCTGACAAGCAGCGCACGGGCCAGAACAACGTAGCTCGGCCCGGCTCCATGCTGACACCGCATCGCGTCGCATCCGGGCGCTGCTCGGGATGGGATCGTTCCGTCCTTCTCGCGCTCGTTACAAACCAATCAGTGACAAAGACAGCGACAGCATCCGCCGCGACAAAGCAGGTGTTTGCTGCAAACTGCAGATTCTCCTAGTATCAAACACAAAGCCTCGTTGACAGTCCGGGGGTTGGACCTGCGCCCTACGCCAGCCCCCCCCCCCCCCCCCCCCCACACACACGCGCGCGCGCGCAGCCGCAGATCTTTGTATTCACCCCCTCGTCATCATTACAATCACAGCAAAGCCAATGGCCGAGACCACGTGACCCGGCGGCTGCGCGCGGCTGATCAACAAACAGCAAATCCCTCTCGCCGAACCCGACTGATCTCTCAATACTCACCACCTCATTTTGGACGACGGGCGGACGACGAGTTTGGAGAAGATTCGTGGCACGTCCCTTGTGTGTGACGACACACAAACACAACACACGCACGTACGCACACGACGCAGACGAATTGGGTGGGTCCGGGTGGAATCAACAGTGCACCAAAACTTGGCTCGTCTCTCCTCTTCTCTCTCCTCTCCCTCGCTCGCTCGCTCTCTTCTCCTCGCGTGGCGTTGCTTGTGCTGCTAGGTCGCGGCTGTGCTGTATGGTATGAGATGGGATCTGGCCCGGCCGTCCGTGCTTCCCTTCGCAGCCCGGCAGCAGTAGCGGCAGCAGCAGCGGTAGCGTCAGCGGCGGCAGTGGCAGTGGCAGTGGCTCAGTGGTTCGCGGCGGCTGTGCTTGGCGCTCTGGGGACTCGTCCTCCTTCCTCTCCTTCTTCTTCTCCTCGCCAGCGTCTGCCGTCTGCTGCTGCTTCTGCTGCCGCCTTGGCTTCTGCTCTGCGCTCACAACACACACACACACACACACACACACACACACACACACACACACACACACACACACACACACTCACTGCTATCAGGGCAACTTGTTGGTGCATTACAACTTATACGGCGATAAGAGGCAGACCGCCTGGGCGCGCGAAATCGGACGAAAGCGGTCGCGCGCGCGACAGGGGGAGATGTGTGTGTGTGTGGGGGGGGGGGGTCCCTCCGTAGGTCCCTCCGGTCCCTCCGTAGGACGACTCACGTATCCTTCCTCCAGGATATATAACTGCGCCAGCGTCGGCTGTGATTGGCTGTCAGATGCGGCGCCCATCGGTCATTGGTTGCGTTCGAATTCCGCGCACGTGACTACTCTCACTTGTTTCAGGGTAACCCCCGCCCCCCTCCCCTCCCCTTCCCATGACGTCTATGGTGGAAGGCTAAAGGTGGGGGAGGGAGGGGCAGTGCATGGAAACAAACTACCGAAATGATAACACAAAACTCGTATTTCATTCCCTTCTGCCTGTAACTGGCCAAAAAGCATTCGCATGGCACGCTGCTGCGGAATCTCATTCAAAGTCCGGCCCTCTCGCCCCCCTCTCCTCTCTCTCTCTCTCTCTCTCTCTCTCTCTCTCTCTCTCTCTCCCCCCCCCCTATGGATTCAATCACGTCGGTGGCAGTGAAGGGACAGATTAGGCTGCCGGGACACAGGGCTGGCATCCTTGGGCAAGGACACGGGAGACAGATTGGTACAGAAAGTTCGGGAACAACCCCCGTGCCGTGCCGTGCTCCGTGCCGGCCGACCAGGCGGACCTGAGACGAGTCGAGGCGGGGGCATACCAACCCCGCCGAGGCGGACTAATATTTTCACAACCGGGCTCATATTTTCTCCCCCTTATTTCGTTTTCGGGTCACTGAAAATAGTCCCACATCCGTTGGCAGAAGTTATGGGAAGAGAGTAGAGGGGCCCATTGGACAAAAGTGTGGAAATGTGTTGGGGCGAGTTCGGTTTCGGTTTCGTCATTCAAAACCCTAAATTTTGACACCTCGGTGAACTTTGTGCGACCACCGGAAGGGGTCGCGCAACGAGCCGGAAGTTTCAATGATACGCCCTATCCGGAATTTAAAAAATTCCGATCACACACAAACACAAATTTTCTTAAGTAAAACACCCCTACTAACACCCGTTAGAGCGCAAATTTCGTCCGTTTTGCTCTATCTGGCACCGTTTCTTAGTTTAGAGCTCTGAAACACTCAAAATGAACAAATTATTTTTAAAACGTTCAACTTCGTTATTTCTTTACCCGAACTCAGAAACGGTGCCAGATAGAGCAAAACGGACGAAATTTGCGTGCGAACGGACGTTAATATGGGGTGTTTTACTACAGAAAATTTTTGTTTATGTGTGATCGGAACTTTTTAAATTCCGGATAGGGCGTAACATTGAAACTTCCGGCGCGTTGCGCGACCCCTTCCGGTGGTCGCACAAAGTTCACCGAGGTGTCAAAATTTAGGGTTTTGAATGACGAAACCGAGACCAAACTCGCCCAAACACATTTCCACACTTCATGGCACAAATGGGCCCCTCTAGGAAGAGAGTCTCGTTTGGAAAATAACTCGAGTGATTATCCTGTTTACGGGAGCGAAAGCGAAGCATTTGCCACGGCTCACTCCGCCGCCGTCCAAAATACGCGCCGAGTGCGTCAGAAGTCTAGATTAGTCGCGGTGCGGTATCGTAACGCGTGTGCCCTGCGCTCCCTGCGCCTGCAGAGGCGGCAGAGGCACACTCAGGTGGCCTTATCTCCCTTTCTGTGTTTGACATTGGGCTCAGGGAAACGGAATGGATTGTGCGGTGCGCTGTGTACATCCGCTCGCTAACTGGCTGTTTTCTCGGGAATGGACCGTTGCCGACGTCAGCATGGTGGCGGTAGTAGTTGTAGTAGTGGTAGTAGTGGTAGTGGTGGTGGTAGTGGTGGTGGTGGTGGTAGGGGAAACATCAGAAACGAAAAACACGATGCGTTTTGGAAAGAATCAATTTGTGTTTATTCTAACCTTTCTCAGATATACATTCAAAAGAGAGGGAACACTATGACGATGACCAAATCTTCACATTAAGTACTTTGAGCGTACTTGGCTATGCCGCGTGACAACATAAGGCGAATAATAATAATAAATAAATATTCTGACAAAAATAAAATTACTACGCAATCGCGTCAATAAATATTTGAGAAACTCAGTGAACTAAAGCTAAATGGTAACTTAGAAAATGGTAACTTTTCGTTTTTCGGTGATGAGAACACACTTGATGACGATCTCGGTGCCGGGGTCGTGGCCGAGCGGCCGAGTTCGGTCTTCCCTCCGCGGCTCGGCCGCCAGGTGACTCCGGAAGGAGGTAGGGGAGACCGCGAGCCTCGAGGATCCCGACGTCCCGGGGTAGCGACAGGGCGCGGGGTAGCGACAGGTGCTGCCTAGTACACGTACCCTCCGGACCCTGGCTGTCCCTGCTGACCGGGCTGCCTGAATCCGGGCTGCTGCTGTCCGGGGAAGCCACCTTGCTGTCCGGGCCTACCGCCAACACCCTGCTGTCCGGGGAAACCACCCTGCTGTCCAGGGAAACCACCCTGCTGTCCGGGGAAACCTCCTTGCTGTCCAGGGAAACCACCCTGCTGTCCGGGGAAACCTCCTTGCTGTCCGGGGAAACCGCCCTGTTGTCCGGGGAAACCGCCCTGCTGTCCGGGGAAACCACTCTGCTGTCCAGGGAAACCACCCTGCTGTCCGGGGAAACCGCCCTGAGCGCCGCCGAAACCGCCCTGTGGACCGGCGCCAACGGGGCCCTGGAAGCCGCCGTTGGGGCGACCGCTAGAGTACCCCTGCTGGCCTGGCGCGTAAACTCCGAGACCCTGCTGTCCCTGAGGGAACAGACCCTGCTGTCCACCCTGAGGACCACGGAAACCTGCCTGCTGGCCGGGGAAACCACCCTGAAGACCTCCTTGAGCGCCCGGGAAACCACCTTGCTGTCCGGGGAAACCACCCTGCTGACCGGGGAAACCACCCTGCTGTCCTGGGAAGCCACCCTGAGCGCCGGGGAAGCCGCCCTGCTGATTGGGAACTCCGTACTGGCTGCCGGGGGTCTGCAGGTTACGCGCCGGTCCGTTGAAAGCTCCGCCCTGGACTCCGTTGCCGCCGAGCTGCTGGCCGGGGGCGGGGGCGCCGTAGGTCCTGCCGAGGTTGTTGCCGCCGAAGCCTGGCTGGCCGAGGCCCTGCTGCCCGAAGCCCGGCTGGCCGAGACCCTGCTGACCGAAGCCCGGCTGGCCGAGACCTTGTTGGCCGAGACCCTGCTGGCCGAAGCCTTGCTGGCCGAGACCCTGCTGACCGAGGCCTGCGCCGGGGAACTGACCCTGGCCGCCGAGGTTGGAGCCGAGGCCGGCGGGCGGCAGGTACGAGCCGGAGGGGCTGCTAGCTCCGCGGCCGTTGTTCTGAGGGCCGAATCCAGCGCCCTGTTGTCCGAAGCCCGCACCCTGGGGACCGAATCCGCCAGCACCTTGGGGGCCGAAACCAGCGCCCTGGGGTCCGAAACCGGGTTGTCCGCGCGCTCCGCCGGCACCCTGGGCGCCCGGCGGGCCGTAGGCGTTGCTGGGGGTGCCGGGGAAGGCGTTGCCGCCCGCACCAGGGAAGCCGTTGCCGCCGGCGCCAGGGAAGCCGTTGCCGCCAGCACCAGGGAAGCCGTTGCCGCCGGCGCCAGGGAAGCCGTTGCCGCCAGCATTAGCACCCGGGAAGCCTCCCTGAGGGCCTCCACGACCAGCGCCGCCGGGACCCCCGCCAGCTCCGCCCGGTGTCGGGGGCAGGTACGAGTTGCTGGGACTACCTGCTCGCACAGAGAGGACCGGGCTGTAACACTGTTCGCGGACCATTGATCATTGAGGTCAGCAGTTGACACTTCGGACTCCTCACCTGGCAGGAGCGCCCGCCTGTCTCTGGCCGCAGCGGCGGCGTCCAGCGGCAGCGCGAGCGAGCACAGAGCTCCGAACAGCAGCACCTGCGACACACACGGGGTGAGATCAGGTCCCACACACATTCTGCTAGAGAATTGATTTTTTTTTTTTTTTTTGCTGCACATTTGGAACACTGAGATATAACTCAACAGCCAATTCGGAGGCAAGAAAAAAAGGCATATGACGGTCGAGAATCGAACTCGCACTTTCGGTTCACGAGCTTGCGACTCATACCACCACGCCACACGGGCGCTGCTCTCACGGGGCGTGTTTCCATCGACACTTGCACCGCACAGACCAGACAGGTCGCGTTCGTACCGCGAGCCTCGCGGAGGGACGGGCCATGGCGGCGACCTCGAAGAGCACCACGACGACGACGGGTAGGATGAGGAGGGTGAGGAGAAGCACCGGGCACACACTGATATCCACAGGTCGGCGTTGGCCGCGGTCGCTGAATGCACTGCACTCCTCGGTGCCGACCAGCGGCATTTATACGGGGCGAGACTTAAACTCCGGGCCGGCGGGGTCCAGGGGGCCGGGTGGGTCCAAGGAGCACGGCGAGGAAGTGCACCCCCCCCCCCCCCCCCCCGGCCCACCCCCGGAGCAGGTGCCCCCCGCCGCAGCCTCCCGCAGGCCCCCTCCGGGCCGGCACCGTCCTGGAGGGGGCCTCCCACCCTCGCCGAGGTGCGGGCGCCGGGCGCATCCCAGCGACGCCGGCAAGACGGGACGTCCCCGAGGTCCCCGATGACCACAAGGGGCCGTCCAGAAACATCGTAACGCCAAGCTCAGGATCGTTGCTTCGGGATCATCCTCGAGGTGCACGTCCGCGATACTCTCTGTCAGCACCACCCATGGCGCCTGGCGGGTAGGCAACGCACACTTGCTGCACGCTCCGGTGCCGTGCGGGCTGGCCTACCCTGGCATTCGCAGGCGCTCCTACGGCCAACGTCCATATACTGCATCACGTAACTTACGAACGGCCTCTCGCATGTGTCGAGGGTCCGCACTTACTTTCGCGAGTGCCATATGTGTGTGTGTGTGTGTGTGTGTGTGTGTGGGTGCGTGCAGACATGACCTTGCCCTTGGTGACTGTGAGGAGGAAGGCGACGCGTGACGGGACAGCTGATGCTGATGCGCAAGTCTCGGTGTCCACTCTCCTTTTTATCCGCCGATAACTCGGTCGATCCCGTAAGAGATTGTCGGTGCGCAGTCTCAGCATGTTATTTCCCGGTTCAGGCGGCACGATTCGGGCCCGAATCCTCGCCTTAATACTTCCGGTCGTGTCCGACGACGCGACGACAGCGACGCCAGCGCCCTCTCTAATGAGGTCTGGCGTGACCACGCGACACGTCGTCTGCTTCGGAGAGCCAGGTAAAGACCGTCAGAGACCGTCGCAGAATGGACGAAGGTCGGGTAAACTGCGGTTATCATCAGCCTGACGTTTCTTTCTCCAATGTCGCTCGTTGCCGACCCCCCTCCCCTCTCTCTCTCTCTCTCTCTCTCTCTCTCTCTCTCTCTCTCTCTCTCTCTTCCCGCGCTCGCCCAGCTGCCGTTGCCATGGTGATAGACAGCCGGGTAGGCAACCCGGCCGACTCTAAACTCGAAAGCATTTTCAGGAGTCGTCGGCGGGAGCAGAGGGAGTGCAGGACTGTGATAAATCAACACGTGCCCTTGCGTTGACACCCGGTGCACAGTCCGGGCCAAGAGTCACGCACTGCTGTACGGGACTGTACTGCCCCTGAGCGAACTCAAAAGCTTCGGTTCTGACGGCCGTTGCAAAACTGCTCCCCGGCCGAGCGCCGGGGTGGCGCGGCTAGGCGCAGCGGTGCCCATAGGATCCCCGCACTCCGCCCGGTGCAGACAAGAGGACACAACCGAACTGAAACGACACCCTCCCAGCCAGGAGTAGGTTAGGTCAGGTTAGTTCAGATTAGTTCGATTACACTTCGATAGATTCGACCATTGACACATCACTTTTGCATAATTCCTGGCTGAGGATTCTCTCTCTCTCTCTCTCTCTCTCTCTCTCTCTCTCTCTCTCTCTCTCTCTCTCTCTCTCTCTCTCTCGCTCCGTCTCTGTCTGTATGTCTCTGTCTGTCTGTCTGTCTCTGTCTGTCTGTCTGTCTGTCTGTCTGTCTGTCTGTCTGTCTGTCTGTCTGTCTCTCTGTCTCTCTCTCTCTCTCTCTCTCTCTCTCTCTCTCTCTCTCTCTCTCTCTCTCTCTCTCTCTCTCTCTCTCTCTCTCTCTCTCCATCGTTTCGCACTTTCCGAGACAATTCATCAATCTGCCCTTTAACAGCAGCAGACGTTGACCTTGAGGTGCTCGGCCCCGCCCGGCGCCTAAACAGCTCGCCGCTGCCGCCGGACCGAGCCGAAACGCAGAGACGCGTCCGAAGTCCCTTGGGCGGCAGTGTGCGGGCGGCGGGTGGCGGCGCAGGGCTGAGCAAGTGTTGAAACTGGACCGGTGCGAATAAGTACTGTCCCGTGCGGCGCCTCTGGCTGAGGGGCCCAGCGCTGCTCCTGCCGACGCTGATGCTCCTCCTGGTTTCCGGCACGGCTCGCTATTATTCGGCCGTTCTGCAGCAGCTGCGTGGGCGGCCGCAGCCGTGCCTCCGGACACATCTGAGTCGACGAACTCTCCGCCCGCCTCCAGCCTCCCGCCTCCCCCTCCAGGTCCAGGAAGACACACTCGGCTCGGCGCAGTGCTCCAAGTGTTGTTGCTTTGCGGTGCGGAGGTCGTGAACTTCTCGTGCGGCCTGCGGCTCCGGGGCCGGGGCTGGGGCTGGAGCTGGAGCTGGAGCCGGGGCTCCAAAGGATCATGCTTTGTGTGCCGCCGCTGCCGCTGTCCGCCGCTGTCAGTCACGGCTGCACTCGGCGGCGGCGCGCCCGCGCGCGTCTTCTTCCAGGACATCGTCGAGGTCCTCTACCTCGCCGTCGTCCTCCCGCACACCGCGCGGCCCTCTACCCGACCTCCACCAGGGTCGTCGCACGCATCGCCGTCCTCCGGGACATCATCGCGGTCCTCTGGGTCACCGTCGTCCTCCCCAAGGCCAAGAGCAAGGTGGCGGCGTCCGTCATGAGTCAGGTCCGGGACAGAGGCAGAGAAAATCGCGGCGCCCCGGGTAGTGTTCGAACCCGCGCCGTTTGACACTGGCACGCCCTGCCGGACTAGCCTGAGTGCGAACAACAAAAACACCGGCGAACGCCCCCACGACCCACGACCACTGATTGGCTACCGTTGGGCAATCCAGAACGCTCAGACCAAACCAGACCAGGGCACTCTGTTGGCACTTTCCTCCAAAGTGGCCAAAGGCGCACTGGACAGGCACCGGCTCCGGTTCTGCTGGACGGGCCCTGGAATACTAATGTAAATTGCAAGTCAAAAGCAATGACGCATATTTTTTTCCCCTCCACGTTGCCTCCCCTCCCCCTCTCGCCCTTGGGAGTCTAGCCTAGAGGAGGGAGGAGGGGGGTCTTTTGCAAGTGATGGACAAGCAGCTTCACGACGCACCGAATGAATGAGAGTGAAAATGAATGTCTTTGTGGGTGGCGATGGCGTCGCTGACTGCAACTTTTTTCCCCGAGTCCGGGCACAGCTTCTACACACACACACACACACACACACACACACACACACACACACACACACACTCACACCAGTGCGTGGCGCATCGGCACGAGCAGTCGTCCCTGCGTTATCTTTTGGACGATACCCAGGTACACAACACTTTATAGGTCGCCCGTACGAGTACAGATAGTACGGCGCGGCACAAGGACCGTAGGGACCCCCCCCCCCCCCGTCATAGTTGTGACAACCCCCCGGGACAGCCCTGGGCCGGGAGCAGGCGAAGAAGACGCTCCCATTTGCTACTGCCTACCGGCGGCGGCGGTGGTATTTGAACCCGCGACCAGCGCCGCCGCCGCCGTTTCGGAGAAAAGCGGGCCGTTGCGGTGTCCTTGGCGCCCTTGGATTGGTTCTGTCTGCGGCGCCGCTGCTGTTCGGCGCTGATTGCCAAAGCGCGCCGTTAGCCCCGCGCACATCACTTTTTGCTGTTGTTATTATTATTATTTTTTGCAGTGCCCCGTCACGGCTCCCGAGGGACCCTCCGAGCAATCTGGAGCAGGCAGAGCGAGTGGAGAGGGGGGGGGGCACATGTGACGTCACCCATTGTTCACCCATTACTGCAATGTCTGCCCCCCCCCCCCCCTTTCCTTCCCCCTCTGCCAATTTCCATTTCCACCGCGCGCGTTGCCCCGCGCTGAAGACGAACCATTTTCTGACGAGGCCGGGTGAAGGGTCGTTAGTCTTTTTCGAACGACCTGCGGGTGTCATCGCGGCTGGCGAGCTGTTTTTTTTTTTTTTTTTTTGCGTGCTGATGGGTGACGAGAGTGCGAGAAGTGTACAGCGTAGTCAGGGCGGGGGGCGGATGGGACGCACTTCTGCGGTCGCCGCCGATAAAGTCTCTCTGTGCGCGCGGGCGGCAGCGGTGGCAGCGGCACTGGGAGCCACGGTCAAGGCGGGTGCTTGGATGTGGTCCACTCCTCGTATGACTCTGCTAAGGTCGCGATCGCTGTGGTCGCGTGTGCTGAGCGGTGTGCTGAGCGGTGCTGAGCAGGCGGTGTGCTGAGCAGGTGGTGTGCTGAGCAGTTTTTTGGTTGCTTGGGAAAGGGCTTCGAGAGAGGTACTCAAACTGGGTGGTTGTATTACGCTTTTGACCGAAACTACTTCATTACCTTTTCTAAGGTACTAATTTACGCTTGCTCGCTCCTGACTGATGTTCCCCAGGCTGGTCCAGCTCTGACCAGCCGCCGGGCCGCCGGCTCTCCGCCGCCAGCGCCCGAAGCCTACCCCTTCCACTTTTCGCGACTTCGGGAAGCGGTGTCGCACGGCGCGCTAATTTGAATTCCGGCCTTGCCCCGCAACAGCAGGCGGTGTGCTGAGCGGTGCTGAGCAGGCGGTGAGCTGAGCGGTGCTGAGCAGGCGGTGTGCTGAGCGGTGCTGAGCAGGCGGTGAGCTGAGCGGTGCTGAGCAGGCGGTGTGCTGAGCGGTGCTGAGCAGGCGGTGAGCTGAGCGGTGCTGAGCAGGCGGTGTGCTGAGCGGTGCTAAGCAGGCGGTGAGCTGAGCGGTGCTGAGCACGCGGTGTGCTGAGCGGTGCTGAGCACGCGGTGTGCTGAGCGGTGCTGAGCAGGCGGTGTGCGGTGAGGCGGTGACGGTGAGCTGAGCGGTGCTGAGCTGAGCGGTGCAGGCGGTGTGCTGAGCGGTGCTGAGCAGGCGGTGTGCTGAGCGGTGCTGAGCAGGCGGTGAGCTGAGCGGTGCTGAGCACGCGGTGTGCTCAGGGGTTTCTTCTTGTTCGCGAAGGCGGCGTGCCGCGGCTGACCCAGAGCCCAGAGCAGCGCGGGTTCGGGTTCAGATGCCGGACAACAGAAACGGTCCGCCGTCGGTGTCTCCGTCACACTCGGATGCCGCCGCGACGCCGCCACCGGGTGTGACAGAGATAAGGCTGATGGGCTTCGCGCGGACTGCTTCGGACGCGGCCGCCGGCACGGACAAAAGGAGAGTCTGACGTCCAAGGCTGAGAGCGGAGCGAACACCTCCCCGCACACGCACGCACACACGCATTCAATCGCACCCACACGAACGGCTTCCTGGTCGCTACCCCGCGCTCGAGGGAGGCCCTTGGGGTAGCGACGCGGCGGCCTACGGCTCGGCGTCGTCGACCCCTGTGACACCCCCGTCGCCGCCGCTTTTTCCTCCTGGCCCCCGAGTCGCCGATACGTCGGAAACGACGGTGGCTCTTATCGCGCCAGGGTAGAGATGTGCACCGCTGTGGCATAAAAACAGATAAAAGCCGACTAGTGTGTCGCGTTGCAGCCGCGCCGTCGACGATGAGAAAACTTTCACGCTGTAGTTACAGTAGTTCAGTCCCGTTCTCCACTGAGTGCATGAATTTGCACGTGTGTGTGTGTGTGTGTCACCCTTGAGATCGGGCTGCACCTCTTCTTGCTTTTAGTGCGGGTAGTAACGGAGGTGCATTGTGGGTAGCGGTGACGTCATGGCCGTGCACGCCAGGTAATGACACCCCGACATGTGGTGACGTCACACCCTGTGTATGCGCGCGCGCGCGCGTGTGTGTGTGTGTGTCGCGCTCCCGGAACGACCAACGGTCATGATATTGCCAGGACAAACCAAACCCGGAATGGGACGGCGCCTGATGGGTAGGCAACCACGACTCGTCGCACGCATGCGTGTCGTGCGGGCTGGCCTACCCCAGCGCTCGCAGGCGCTCTGAACGCAGGCTGTGCCGTGTGTCCATATGACTGAGTGGTTACTATTACTGCTGTGCGCTGCGCACGCGTGGTCGGCTAGAGCCATGCTAGAGCCCTCTGACCACAAAGCAGGCGCCTCTCGTCTCGTCGTTACCGACGTACTTCCTATTTCCGAGGCGAACCAAAGAGCCAAGTCGGCGACCGAGGGACGGGCATGTGTGTGTGTGTGTGTGTGTGTGTGTGTGTGTGCGCGCGCGCTTCGGGAGGTCCGAAATAAACCCGCGTGAATAGCAAAGGGAAGTCCACTGGACTGGGACAGGGAAGTGGTTTGGAAAACCAAAAGAAAAAAAAAAGTTGCAAAAAATGATAACGCATTTATTTAAGACATATTTGGCATCAGCTCTCACAGGTACCTACAGGGACAATACAACACGCCTGGTTAACAGAACAACAAAAAGTAATAATTTAGGCGTGTGAAATACAACAGAATGTAATACATTGGTAGGTTTGAGATTATCAAAGAAGAATTTTCTAGGTATTATAACAAGAGGGATAATAATTAGGACTGCTTTTCAGTTTGACCTGGATCCTGGCAGCATGGACCCTTCCCTTTTCTTGGTGGCTTATCAGGGATTTTCGTGATGTCAAATTCAACATTGTCCATTAGTGCAGTATCCTTTGTAATTCTAGCCTCTGAGTAGAGAAAAACAGAACAAAAGAAAAACAACCCACAAATAAGGTTTGCTAGAAACTAGTGAGGCTTATGTTTTTCAAAATTGAAAGGCAGGACAGCATGATACTTACGATATCTTCCTGGTGCAACCTCCACTGCCTGAATTATAGTGGTTCGCATTTCATGCTCCACTGCATTAGCAAAACTGACAAGCTGAAACAAAGGAAAATTGAGTATGTTTCATATTAAAGATTTTCTTCTGAGTTCAAAATTATTTCCAGAGTACAGGTACTCACTTCTTTGATAGCGTTTTCATCAGTAACAGCGATATTTTTTCTGAATTCTTCATTAATTTTCTGTCTTGCAGCTGAGACAAAAATGGATTTTCATTAAAGCATATGAAAAATTTGGTAAAGGGTATTTGAAAAAAAAACAACAAAAACATTAGAGTTTTAATAAGGGTAACAAACATGAAGCCAAACAGTACCTGTGAGTGCACGGATGTCTTCTCTGAAAACACTTTGTCGTGTTCTATGTAAATTTCTGAATGCTGCCAGCACCTGAAAATGACAGAGTTATGAGAAAATAAGATAAGGTTGTTTTCTGTTTTAATTATGAATCATGAGTGTTCTAAGAACTTCAGTAAACGTCTATTTCTGATTAAAAGCTGACGTCTTATGAAACATGACTAGGTTAAGGTGCCCATTGAAACACGTCAAGCAGTGATTCAATACCCCTAGGGCATACATGTCGACATGAACCTAAGTCATATCATTATAAAACCATAGTTTAAAACACAGTAAAAATTAATAGCGCAGTAATTACCTCACTTCTAAGTACTTTTGAAGCCATTTCTTGCACAACCAAAACTTGGCAGACAGCTAAAACAACATGTAGAAGAAAGAGTAAAATCAAGAAGAAATTTGTGAACCAAAATGACAACAGAATGTGACAAACCGGACCTTTTTGGGAGTTCCCTCTGCACAGATTACCTGTTTATAAACAATGCAATGTTTTCAGAACAAATTATTGATTAAATTTAGTCACAGAATGCGTGAAAATACAGTCTTTCTGGTAACTTTAGAGTGAGGGGAATCACGGTGAAACGTTACTAGCAATGAAATCAGCGTAGTGGTGGGGGAAGTGCCGACTTGGGATCGTGGTCTCAGAGGTACCGTTCATTTTTAAGTGTTTTGATTTTGGTTGTTAACCTTTCTTGCGGGTATCAAAGATCAAACAAAACTTCACAATATCCGGGTTCCAATCACCGTCTAGCGGAGTGAGTGGAAATGCAGCGACGCTCTCTGCTCCCATGACGCTGTCGGCGTTCAATACCATACCGCTTTGTTCGAGACTAGGCAGAAGCGGACGAAAATCATAGAACAGAACTAGCATTTAGACTTGCCGACGTTCGCGTTTGCGGTGTACTTCTGTACTCTCAGGAAGCTGCAGTGTCATAAGGTGTCTTCTCAGTCATGTAGGTTTCTCCACGGTTTTTCTAATGACTATTAGCAGATTTCTGTGCGTCTAACTTAGGACTGACTCATGGGGGTTTCCCAGTTGTATATGTGCTACACGGGACCTTCTTTCATGCTGGAAAAGAAGGTTCATCGTCTAGCTGTTTTGTATTTATTTAGGACGATGGAACTGGCCCTGTCATTCATTCATAATATTTGTATCAGCCTCTTTTTATGTAGATGTTTATTCTTGCTCATCGTAGACTGTGTTTTGTATGAATCTTCCCTCATTGGTTAAATGACCCTACTTCTATATTTCCAGATACAAGCCGGCCATGATACAACAGGTCTATAAAACTCTGCCGGATGATGAGCCGATTCTTTCAATTTGTGTTGTTGAAGATCCCGTTAAGTGCCCCCCTGGATTTTATGTGGTATGCTGTCTTCACAAAGTGTACTAGATACGTATATTAGAGTGCTTGTAATTTTTATAATTGTCTCTCTTTGAAAATCTTATAGGTGAACCGGACTCATGACCAAGATTCTGATGCTGATTTGTATCGGCAATCTGCATTGTTTGGAAAACGAAATACACGGTACCTCTGTCTCTCTAAAGTAAATGGAATTGCAGATCTTATTGTTGAATCTGTTTCAATCATAGGGGAGAAAGATCCCCCACCTGCAAATTTCCTCCCTATCCCCAAAACTAATGACACAGGTAACAAAAAAAATTCACCAGATTTGAAGTATTTAGTTTCTTCAATTGATAGAGATTGTTTCTTATCTTTCTCCTGTTGCCTTTGATTTAGACCAAAAAGCATGGAGGAAGAGCCAACTATGCTACAAGGTTGCCAAACGCTCACTGGCAACTGCCTGTGTAACAGATGTTATTCTACTCAGTCGTATGAAGAAGGCCCCAGAGGGTTTCCAGCTTGGAGGGTGAGTTTTCTTTTTTTAACTTTTTTTCTATATTTTTGGTGTAGTAGTGCACATTATACTATAAATCCAATTCGTTATTGTCTGCAAAGTTTAAGATTGTCCTTTTTTTTTTTTTTTCCTCACAGGGAAATCAATGGTCTTACTCTCTGCTATAAAGTAGGGGCAACCACTAATGGAGAGATAATTTCTAGAGCAGGCTCCAAGCCAGCAATGCCCTACAGCCTTAACCCCAAAGGTCACTCCACCAATGGCAATACTAATGTTTTGCCCATGCCTGTGCCACACCGAAGAGCTCCAGTAGAAAAACCACCTTCACATATCAATGGATCAGGCTACCAAAATGTTGTTTTACTTCAGGATGATGATGATTTGTCTCATGAATATGAGAAATTGGTGATAGCACCTTTATCTCCAAAAAGACCAGCTCCTCATCCACCAACAGCACATGTGCCCACCCGCCCTGCTCCCAAGTTACCATCAGCTATGTCAACTTACTCTACGTTAGGAACTTATCAAGGTTAGCCTCCTGGTGTGATGTTCTTGCATATTGCTTATTTATGATTCATGGCCAGTTCCAACAACTGTTACTATTACAAATATGTGAAAATTATGTTTTTCCAGGCTTGGAGGGAATTCCTTTTGTGCTCAACCCATCACTGCAGTTCAATTCCACCAAGGTTTGTAGTTTTAGATCATTGGTGTCAGTGTTGAATTCAGTGGGTTCTGTGCTAAACTATGAATTTTGTTGCAATTTCAGATAAATGTACCGTCTCTGAAGTTCAAATCTGCCTATGAAATTGAGAAAGAGGTGATTACTTTTGTAGAGCTGAGCTTTAAATCCTGTCTAATATAGCATAGGCCCATTTGACAGTTTTTTTCTTTTCTTTTCTTGTTTCAGTTTGATTACGATTTCCGGATTGAAAGACAAACTTAAAATGCACCAGTGCAAGCTACTGGTAAAATGTTGCTTCCTGTGTGGATCGTGGCCCACTTGAGTGTGGATAGTCTATGCAATCATCAATTTAAATTCACGAGTAGTCTTCTTTTGCAACGAGTGTCACAGAAGATGGTTGTTATTAATTATGAAATATTTCAATGCCTTATGTGCACTGCCATATATTAACATTGATACTGTTTGAAGTTAAGTGTTTAATTTAGATAAGTGAATTGTGCAGAAGCAAAATGAAACCAGTCAATAGTGCACTGCTGCAGAAACCTCATTTTACTTAATGAGTGCATATTAGGGTTGATTGTGATGTGATGTTTGAAAAATCCAAACCTTTTCATACTTTGGAACTGTGATTAATGTTATGTCATATTTTAACTTAAAATACTTTGTGGTGTCCACCACTAGGCTGAGAATCAATTGAGTGCCTCTTATTTCGAATAGGTTAAGTAAATGGAATAATGACGCCTTCAACTGATAAGCTATTCTCATTCCTTTGACTTTTTTTAATTGTAAGAAATATGTAAATAGAATCACAATTTAGTTAAGTTAATGCAGTATTGTCATTAGTTTTTTATACCCTGACTTTCTGTTATTGTTTATGGTAGGAGTCATCAAATTTTTTTGTTTAGTTACCCCATCTTGTCTATGACATCATCAATTCAAGAATCTTATTTAACACTTTATTTTAATGTTACCCATCAAAATCATTTTGATAGTGTTGAATGAAAATCTGTGTTTTGCAGTTTTCCATGAAGTACATGTCATGTTAATATTACAGGGTTCACTTAAATATTTGAGCTGTGAAACGCATGACAAGCCAAGTGCTTCCGAGAGAAGACTGTGATTATACTAGGCATCTGTTTGAAGCAGCTTAGTATTGTTTAAACATAAGCTCTCAACAGCTGCTTACTTTGGGGACACTGGGGTTCATGAACTGCATGAAAGCTGTTCTTTTCAATTTTAATTCCTGAATATTATGGATCTGCTAGTGAAGAGTTCATTAGAATGACTGCCAATGTTGGACTGACCAAAATGACAACACTCTATGTATAAATGGTTCTGTGATCTTCACCAGGCTTTTTGTGTTTCTTCTTCCAGTGAAAATTTAATGAATAATGAATGGTGGTGAAGTTATTCTGAGGTTCATGTATTGAAATCATGAGAAGTTGTGCAATAATCATATACTTTCCATACTATGATGTCCTACGTAATTTTCATCTCAAAGCAACTTAGGCACCATTAGATGATTTTTTGCACAGTGTTATGGCTAACTGATACATGTCAGCCTCTGAAGTTATGAACAGTGAATTTGTACCTATATTTTCCCCGTTATAAGGTGATAGCAAATTTTATTTGTGATGTTTCATGTGTTGTAGAGTCCTGGGTGCGTCTATCCAGGAGTCTGTGTTGATAAGAGATTTTTTTTTTTAACGTTTTCACTGCAATTGTAGTTTCTATGTTACAGCTTTGTTACCTGCATGTGCCATGTAATAAACCATGCATGGAAGTAGTAGTTAAAGTTATGATATGTTCTTTCCTTTTTTTTTTAACCTTTGACCAATATATTTCTCAATGTGTCAAGTTAAAAATCTGCTCACTGCATGGAACTCTTATTGTATGTTGTATTTTGAAGCAAGATAATATCAGTTTCCTGACAAACTGGTATATTTCATGTCAGTGTGACGTTTCCCTGTGAAACCAATGAGACCCTAGTAGCGGCAAGATTTTTAAATAAAGAAGTTGATGAAATTGTGTTAAAGCATAAAAAGACTTCAATGTAGGGCCACTGCATGCTATCATTCTGACTAACCTTGATTTTTTATTTTTTACTGCTCTTATTAAGCAGTTTACAGAATTTGAACAAAGTATTACTACACCTTACTGTATATAAAGTACTGTGTAGTGATAGTGATTTTTTTTCTATACATTATAGAAAGTGAGTGTTGTGTGTCAAACATTATTATATTGCTGTCTGTTAGTAAAAATTATCCATTTTTCAAAAATTACGTGTTGTTTATTTTTCTATCCCAATTCACATCCCACATTACGTTCAAAGCTGGTGACCTATGAGACATGACGTCTCACCCGTTAGATAGAAATACAAAAATAAAAACTGAAGGAGAGATCTCGCTAGGCTGGCTAGGCCCGTCGTCCAACCACCACGCTCTTGGCCAAATTGTTTGTTTGCCGGATGGTTTCGGTCCCCCTGTTTGCCAACACGACCAGCCATTCCCTTTGCCTAGCCACGGTCCGCATTCGTGATGGTCGGCCACCCCTTGACCAGTGCCCCTCCCCCTTCCTGTTTGTGGCGTCGACGCCAGTGACCACGAGGACGGGGCCGCGACCCCACAGAGATGGTCGTCACGATGGTGGGCGCTATCGCCTGCCAGGTAGCTGTCGATACAACCTTAAAATTGCGCATGACATAATTTTCGTAACTGGCAGTCGGTTTTCCGCAGGGTATCATGTTGGTGGCGATGATGACAGTAGCGGCGTGCCAGAAAACATCGACGACCCAGCGGACCGAAGCGGAAGTGACGCCCGCCCGGGGTTTGTAAAGTGATGGACGCGCGTATCTGGGAGCGTGCGTGCAAGAAATGTGGATTAGTCTGGGCTGCCTACCGTCTGGGCGTGGACACACTGGAAAATATTTTTGTGTTCCAGATTTTGATTGAATTTATATAGATCGATAGTGGAGGCCCAAAAAAGTACAGGAGCACCCTCAGTTGCTCAGAAGCAACAGCGGTTTTGTCGTGTGTGGCTGTTAACTCCATTCTTTCACGCAGACCAGTTCCCGGCCGGCGGCCCCTATGACGACGTCTTGGCGCTGGTCAGGGACTTCTTCACTGCGAGGGAAGTTCGATTCGTGTCGGTCTTCACCTGCTCCCTGCAGGGTGAGAAAATGAGTGGGGGCCGTTGCGGGTATTCGAACCCAGGACTGTAATCCCTATGCCACAGAGGCGGTGCTGCTGGCCAGGACGCTGTCCGCATCGTCGCGGCCCATGCGCTGCGCCCTGGGCGGGACACTGGACGAGGACCGACCCCGGGACCACGGGGTGTTCGTCAACCTGACCTGCGAGCTGGGGGCGAGGGCGGCCGCCGAGCGGGTACGATACGCGGGTTCAAATACCACCCACGGTTGTTTTCATCAGAAGGTTGCATGTCACCGCAGCTTCCGACTGGCTTGTCACCCTGGCTGGCCTGGGGGTCGGCGCCCACCCCCGGCGACATGTTGGAGGACCTCAAGCTGGACGTGGCCTCGGACCTGACCCTGGTGGTGGCAGGTGACGAGGGCGCCGAGCTCCTGGACCTGTACAAGGTTGTGCTCTGCGCGTACGTGCGGTGACGCGGGTTCGAATCCCGAACGACTCGGCAGTATTTGCCTCGCAGGTGCCCCCGGACGCCGGCGCTGGCCTCCAGTGGCGCTCGGTCGGCTCCTGGAGCCCTGACGGGGGCCTGCGGCTGCCGCCAGAGGGCCGCTCTCTGGCCGTCCGCGGGGACCTGCAGGGCGCCGAGTTCAAGGCCGCCGTCGTGGTCGGTGGACTGTGCGCCGCAATCCGGTAAAACCTGCTCACTTCTTGTCCCTATTGTAACTTTCGCTTCGGGCGCAGCTGCACCAGATAGCGTTCAACGGCGACCAGGACGGCCTGCGGAGGGTGCTCATGGACCACACCAACACCCACATGGACACAGAGACGCGCTTCGGCTTCGCCCTGGCGTCCCACCTCGCGGGGATGTACAACTTCAGGTGCGACTGCGGCCGCGGGTTAGAATACTGGCCATGCGTCCATGTCGGGTGTCGGGGTGCTCCTTGTCTTTCTCCCCTCCAGGCTGCAGCTGCTGGTGACGCCGTCCTGGGGCTACCCGCTGGCCAACGGCAGCTTCGACGGCATGATGGGAATGCTTCAGCGGCGGGAGATCCAGGTGGGCATCACCCCCGCCGTCATCACCCCGGAGAGGCTGGCCGTCGCTGACTTCACCGTCCAGACCTGGAAGCTCAGGTACGTGCTGAGCTGCCTGCTGCCTCAGCGCCTGCGAGCGGCGGGGTAGGCCACCGGCTGCACAGCCGTGCTCGACAGGACTGCATTCCCGCCGCCGCAGGCGCTCGAATGCCTCCCTCTGCCTCAGGACGTGCTTTATCTTCCGCCACCCCCGGCTGCTGGTGCCGTACAAGGCCCTGGCCGAGCCCTTCCAGCTGAGCTCCTGGCTGGGGGTAGCCGTGGTGTCCGCGGTGGCCGTCGGCATCCTGGGAGTCGTGCGCCGCGCCGAGAAGCGCGGCGGCAGCGGAGGGGGCGGCGCTCTGGCCGAGTCCTGGGTCGTCGTCGTCGGCATCCTCAGCCAGCAGGGTACCGCACAGCTGCGCACAGCCTTGGCCGTGGTGTCGGCCTCGGCCCCGGCCTCACCCCTCACTGCCCCCAGGCAGCCCGCTGGACAGCCGGCTGGTGTCGGGGCGCGCGGTGCTCCTGTGCGGCCTGCTGCTCTCCGTCATGCTGCAGAGCTTCTACACGTCGGCGATCGTCACTTCGCTGCTCACGCCCATCCCGCGCACCATCCGCACCGTGCACGATCTCATCCAGAGCCCGCTCAAGGTCGGCCTCGAGGACTACTCGTACAACAGGGCCGTGTTCCCGGTGAGGGTCAGAAGGGATAGGTGAGGTGAGGGCCGCCCCGGACCACACCGCGGCCGCTGACCTCCCCGCCGTTGCAGAGCTCGGCCGACTCGCTGACAGCCACCCTGTACCGCCACAAGATCCTGGCCGCCTGGCCGACGGGGGGCTTTTTCTCCGTGGCGGAAGGTGTGGGCCGCGTGCAGCGCGGGGGCTTCGCCTTCTACTCGGAGGACTCATCGCTGTACACGCCCATCCAGGACACGTTCAGCGACGACGAGAAGTGCAGCCTGTCCGAGGTGGAGCTGAACCCGCCCTTCACCACGGCCGCCACCCTGATCAAGGGTTCGCCGTACAAGGAGCTCTTCAACCGCGGGTTCGATCCTAGTACCGCCCTCCTATCCCCAGTAGGCTACCGCCCTCATCACCACGCTCACGCCGTGCTTGTTGTCCTCCAGGCTGCTGCTGATGCTGGAGCGCGGCCTGCGGGCCCGGCAGCGCCTGGGGTGGTCCCCCGCGCGGCCGTCGTGCGAGCGGGAGACCAGCGCGGTGGCCGCCGTGGGCCTGGACCCCATCTTCCCCGCGCACGCACTGCTCCTCATCGGCCACGTCACCGCCTTGCTGCTGCTGGCCTACGAGCGCCGTACCAGGAAGATCAAGATCTTAGAAAAACGCCTCTAGAAATTTTTGAAAAAAAAAAAAAAAAAGTTGCTGTTTGCCTTTTTTTGCTTCTCTTTCAGAAAAAGAAAAAGGTTTTCAGTGATTTGTGTAAGTGAAAAAACTGTTTTGTTTTGTTCATTTCAAATTTTTCTTTGAATTCCTGATCTGGACAATTTCAATCAGGCCTGTAGTTCCAAATAACGGTGTCCAGACAACTTGTTACTAAAACTGAATTGTGCTCTAAACGTTCTTCTGTTTGATGGCTGAGATGAAAAATAAATAAACACAGCTCAAATTATAAGACTAGAGTAGAATTTTATTTACTCCATTAACAAACTTCCTCACTATTCAACAGCCAATACACAAATGGACGGATGCAGTTACAGCATCAGAGGTAGACCCCTGTACATGAGCATTCCAATACACACACTATATTGTAATGACTAGCATAAAAACAGAATATGTTGTGTACATCACAAGGACATTTTCCAGTCAAACCTTATGGCGTAAAGTGGATTATTTTTATTTTTTTCAAATCAAAGGCACTTATGCTTCAATAGCCCAGACCCAGAATTACTACACATCTTCACAAACAGTTCATTTATGAAAATTAAAGTACACAGTGATACAAATTACAAATAAGAGTGAGGTGCAATCAAACTTTCCAAAGTAGCAAAGAAATTATGATCGCAAAAAAACAATTGTGCTTAAAACAGTGAGGTATTACAAAATACTGACAAGATCACACATAAAAATCAGTCCGTGCAAAAAAAATAAAAAAAATAGTGACTGGATAAAACAATCAGTCTGTGGTAGTAAAAAGGGAACTACTAAGTGACAAGAAAATAAAATTCAGTGCTCACAACTTTACAGTTGAGTCATGCTAGTACGTTTCCCTGGTTTTAACACCTGACCCTGGTGCAGTCATGTTGCGCCAAAATTGGCACCAACCAAAAAATGTGGATGTTCTAGGTTCAAATATCCACAAATATCTAGTGCTAAAATTTCATTAAAAAATCCGATCGGATTTGATTCGGTTAGGTTCAGTTGGGCTTCCCTGTGCCAGGGGCCCGCCTCGGCTGGGCCGGTTCCCGGGCTGACCCACCTGGCGCACCTGCTGAGTGAACCAGGTGACCCCCTCCTCCAGGCCCTCGCCCGTGATGGCATTGGAGGCGCAGATGTGCCAGGGCTTGTCCAGGATGCGGTCCAGGCCCAGGCCGGCGGCGATCTTGACGGAGGACAGCGCGTCCCGCTGGTCCATCTTGTTGGCCAGGAAGAGGATGGGCAGCGGCCGGGCGGACACGTCCGGGTGCTGGAGGAGCAGGTCGAGCTCGTGGCGGACCACGGCCAGCCTCAGCCGGTCGCTCGAGTCCACGACGAAGATGATGCCCTGGCAGTCCTTGTAGTAGTACTCCCACAGGTCGCGGTACCGGCCCTGTCCGGACATGTCCAGCGCCGTGAAGCCCACATTCTGGTCTGGAGACAGCAAAAAAATAAATAAACATGTGTTTGTCAGCCCTGCTTATTTTTCTTTGAGAAAAATAAAATAAAAAATAAATCCTGCAGATTTATTAAAAAGCACAATTTCTTTATATTGGAAGCTATGTGCAATAAGGAGGGATCAGGTGAATGAAAGAATACTTAAAAACACAGTTCGAAAATAAGAAATAACATTTATTATATTGTATCAGTTTTCCACACATCAGAGCAAGGAGTAATACATTCAGCTACCAGAACCATTCCAGCCAAGGAAGGCCCAGACAGGCAAAGGAGTGGAAAAACACCAGTCACTTCCACGGTATTCCAAAGCATGAAGGTGGAATCCTAAGTCGTCTCTATTTACAATGAGATGCAACGGACAGACTTCACAGCCATCATCTACTATAGCCTTGGTATGACAAGGTATAGGTCCCTGAGCCACGACTGACCAGGGTTCATATACTATATCTCCCGGACGTTTATCACTCAATTTGTTCCACCGAGACCTATCTGACTCCCAGCATTTTATAATTTCTTGAGAGGTTTTCGTGTAATTGCCTCCTTTAGCTCTATCAGGACCAAACATTGGATTGTTATAGAGAGGGTCATTGTGAATAGGGTGTCCTAGATACTGCAAATGAACCCGTATTTGATGAGTGCGACCTGTATGAGGTTTACATAAAACTACACTTGTGTTTGTCATAGGGTTGTAACCTAGGGTTTCAAAAGTCGTCTTACTGGGCTTTCCTAAAGTACAAACTTGCATAATTCTTGTTTTTAAGTCGATTGGTCCTAAAGGTTCCTCACAAACAATGTTACCCTCAGGAAATTTGCCCACAACTCTTGCTACATAAGTCTTTTCTGTCTTTCGATGCATATTTTGCATAGAATAGAAGGTAGCTGCTGACTTGTTTCTCCCAAACAATAAAATGCCACTTGTTCCCATATCCAACCTATGAATCACATGAGCATCATACATTTGGTGCTCTCGGACAAGGATATAAAGCACAGTGTTGTGTTGATACCTCCCCGTTGGATGGATGGGTATGCTAGGTGGTTTGTTCACAACAATAATATTTGAATCTTGATACAGAATTTCAATTTTGGCATCTAAGACAGGAAGCTCATGGCGATGAACTGTGTGCTGAATTTTATCTGTCCTTTTTAGAATATAATCTTTGGAGGTACGAGAATGATTGATGGTCAAACTTCCATTCAAAATATCTCTTTCAATCCAATCTTTGTCATGGACTGCATAGTATGTAGTTTTAAAAGCATGTTCAATGGTACAACCCACCCATCTCTCTTTCACATGAACATGATAAGTATGATAGTATGGATATACATGTCTTAAACCACCATGAAAGAAATACGAAGTCTCCTCCAGAGTTTTCTCCCAAAGTTGTTGTCTTTGTTTTACTTTATCTTCATCGTCCTTAGCAAAAATTTCATGACTTGGGCATTCAATTACACAGGAAGACCAGCGTGAAACAAAAGGACTTAATTTTGATTGTGTATCTATCTCATTTGAACAGGGAGTTTTTGCTAGTTGACTGTCACATTCTGCTCTGCTAGAAAAGTGGCTTGTAAAAAATTTACCCCATACCCTGTGCCTTAAAAAAGAGGACCAGTGTCTTGCTGGAGCTTCTAGTAGCCATGATGAGATAAAATGGTGACTCCTAAACTGCGCAAGTGAAGAAAAAATAAAAAATAAACTTATGAGCACATATGTTTGAATAGCATATACCATTGACTAAGTCCTAGATATTTATTGAAACTTTTAAGATATAAGAAAAAACAGTGAATCAAAAACTACAAAGTAACTCCAGTGGGTGTTCAGACAGCAAAATGGTGAGTGAAATATGTACACTAACACCAAACTGTCGATTCTGGGCTGCAAAAGTATTACTCACTTTTGAATTTCTCGATGTTAAAGCCAACTGTTGGGACAATCTCTGTAGACTTGTCATCTTCAGCTTTAAAGTGATTCAAGACGGTTGTTTTCCCACTGTTATTCAATCCAACAACCAAAACCTTTACTTCTTGTTTGCGTAAACCGAAGAGGGTCACCAGCTTATCAAAGAGGCCCATGAAGATGAATTCTGACGACACATTAATTCTGGAGAAGAGTAGGGAGTCAGTAAAAGACAGAAATACTAATTTCATCCTAATTTCATCTCAAACCTCAAAGATTCAGGCACACATGGGTGCTAGCACAGCATTAAACAACACAATTTACTACAACTATACTAACCAAAACAGGCAAGAGTTTCAGAGACAGGTATTGGGCTTTTAATATCGGTCCCAACAGTACTTCCCAAGAACGGAATGGACAAGTAGACTATACGAAAAGCGACAAGAACTTCTCAGATTCTTGACTGATGTGCTGTTTAGTTTCTGGTCGTCTGCTTTCTGTTTATTTTTGCGTCGTCAACTGTCAGCCGCTAGGAGAAACGTAGACACAATCTGCAATGTTATCGAGTAAATATGTGGGACCGATGAGTCTACTAAGTCCCTAATTAAAAGTTTATCAAAACTAATTATCACGAGTTATGTAGAAATAAGAACCCGAACGCTCTCCGTGAAGCAGGCATTTTCTTTCTAAAACCATCTTTACCCTGCGATGAGTTGGCAGAGCTGCGGCAGCCATTTCAAAACGCAACGCTGATCAGTTTGGACTGTTTCAACAGTTTTGGAGTTTTAACTCAGAATCTCACAAATTTGTGTCCAAAGCCTTCCTATCCCTGTCCGCTTCCTTTCCCACTCGCGCGTCGAAATCAATAATTTGGCAAAGTGAGCCCTTGTTTTCAGTGTTGTTCTCTGCGGGGCGACAGTGGCTACAGCACCGGGCGCGTGGGTTAGCGGGCCGGATGGCGACCGACAGGTCCGTGGTTCAAATCCGTGGTTCTGTGCCTCGGGAGGGATCCCGGGGGGAGACTCGGGAGATGTATGGAAGCTTCTAGGGTTCGGAGATTCTGTTTTCCCAGGGGGTGGCAACAGCGTCAAAGCGCTTGGTTCCATGCGGTAGCGAGCTGAAATTTTACACAAATAGTTCGTACTATAACAATGAGGCCAGCTGTGCTTTAGACCTGCAATTAGCACAGGTTATGGCTTCGAAGTTGCTAATATGCATCGATATATGAATTTTCACTTGTCCTTCCTGAGTTATAAGGGTCGCAAATCTTGTCTACGTTTCTGAGTTTTCATAGAGATTTGCCATTTGGCACGAAGTATCGACCATTTTACGCAGTAAATATGAGTTAACTATCCTACCGAATGTAAACCGTACTCCACTATCGAATGAAACCAACCCGGAGCGAATCGGGTCATTAGTTTTGAAGATAATTTGAATATATTAGAGCGCTACCGCAACCAGACCATCGCACGTGGTTGCTTCCCCCTGGTTTTCCTCCCTCTGAATCTGGCAGGTTCGGACATTCGGACATGCCGCTACTCGAGCGTAGCGATTAGGATAAGCGGCTTCGGCCGTGTACGAAGGGAACCTATGTCCCCCAAATCTTCGCAGGGGTGGACCCCCATGATTAATAGGGTGAATCCAAACCAGACTGCGGGGTTGAGGATGACTACAGTATGATGGAAAATGGAGAGGAGTGGCGCGGGCTAGGGGTGGGTTGCCGGGAGATCCGTCTAGCGCTAGCCGGCTAGCACGTTCTAGAGCAGTGTCCCGGGGCCAACTAGCAGCCGTAAAGCACCGTTTCCCCTAAGATCACCGAATCTGAAGGCAGGGGTCCTGGCGGAATCCAAACGATCAATAAACCATCATTTTTGAAACCACAAATGACGGTTTGAAAACAGCCTGCTCCGTGGCCAGCTCACACTAGAGAGACTGAGTCTGGGCCTCTCTAGCTCACTCGCACGCTCGCAGATGCGCGCGTCGCTAACCTGACAGACCCAAAGCCAGCGCCCGCTAGCGCCAGCGACACACGGCCTTCGGAGCCTTCGGCCACCTGCTGAACCTGCTGCAGCCTGTGGCCTATGCGTCCCGGAGGTCACGTGATTGGGTGAAAGTGCCGCTGAAACATGACGTCGTCTGCTCTGCTCTGCGTGCCGAGCGCATCACCCCCCCCCCTCTCTCTGTCTCTCTCCTCCCCGCTAAATGACGCTCGCTTGCACAACCATACCGACCCCCCGCAAGCAGACGACTCGAGCGCTGCGCTGCACCAGCTGCACTCCGACTGTCAGCGGAATCTTTTTTCTTCTTCCACGTCTTGCTATGGCTGCCCCGGGAATCAAACGGGGTCTTTCGCGGAAAATGCGGACAGTAAAATTTGATAGTTAGGGGGCGTGCGGAACAAATACCCATGCACAAAAATGGGGGGGGGGGGGGGGGGAGAAGAAAATAAAAAGGGTGTAGCAAAACTGTGAAGACTTTGCGTGTCCGTGGCCGTCCTCGTCCTGGTGGGGGGCCAGGGGGTCTCAGTCTCAGGTGGTGGTCGCCGGGCCGCCGGGGTCTAGCCGGGGCCCGGCGCCCGACCCGCTGGGTGCGGGATCAGTGGGGTCCGTTGTCCGTGATCCCTGTCAGGTTCCGAGTCCCCCCCCTTCCCCCTCCCCCCCCCCTTCCCCCCCCCCCTCTCTCCCACCGACTGCGTCCGAAGCACCGTGGTCCGAAGCTATACGTCCCTTCGGTAATTGGCAGGCTCGCCTGTGTTTGTGTGTGTGTGTGGGGGGGGGGGGGGTACGTGGCTCGTTTCCGGGCACAGCCTTGTAGATGATAACCGAAGGGCCTGCTTCGCTGTCCGTTCATCGCCCCCCTCTAACTGCATGCTACTACTCCTATGGCCTTGCCCGGGCTTCGCCTCCTGGCTTCGCCTCCACGACTACTCCGCGCGAGATTCCAGCATGGAGCCATCATCATTTATATGACGCGAGGCAGCAGCAGCAGCAGCAGCAGCAGCAGCAGCAGCAGCAGCAGCAGCGGCGGCGGTGGCAGTGGAGGGCCGAAATAAAACCTTTGGGCCCAAGTAGCGTGCGGCGGCTACCACCCCCCGGTCAGCGAGGGCCCCAGTGCTGCCCGCCCCGCCCGCGGCCCCAAGGTGGCATTGACCTTCAGAACCACCTTCTGACCTCTACCCCACGCTGCCGGCGTCGAGTCGTCCCTTCTGCGATGCACATCCCTGGCCGGCCGAGCAGTCATTTTTACAACGACGTACCAGGTCGGAGAGGTTCTTCTTTTTAACTGCCTTGCGCCGGATGCTGCTGCCGCAGCTGCAGCTGTTGCAGGGTCAGCCCCGTAAAACATTATTAATTGTTCCAGGACTGGCAGCACACACACACACACACACACACACACACGGCGAATTCCTCCTGTTACGTCGGTTCGGTCCGTCACGTGCGTGTAATGTGACGACGGCATGACGAAAAGCGCGGGGAGAGATGATCTGGTGGCATCCACGACAGTGGAAACGGGAAGGAAAGGGTAACAAGGAGGGTGAAAAAAATATGCGTGCACACACAAAGAGGAGAGGAAGAGGAAAACGCGTTGGAAGAGGATCGCCGCCACCGCCGCTGCCGCCACCGGTGGTCTGCTTCTATTTCTAGGTCTATTCCGCGTGCCGTTAACCTGGATGCACACAGAACCGCCTCCGGATCCACCTCCTCGGCCGGGCTGTGGAAAATACACAATTCTGAAGACCAAAATGAGAAAAGTAGCGACTGCGTCGGAGGTGGCTTCCTGGAATTTTTGGCCTGCGTCAGAATTGGAATCACTCTCTTTCCAACTTCCACCTTAACAGTATGAAAAAAATGTAATTAAAAAATAAATATTAATAGATAAGTACAGCGAGTTAAGTATACATACTCTTTTTTTTTCTTCGCAAATTTGCTCGTCGATATTGGCGTTACTGGTGATGGGACCGCGGGTCGTTTCCACAGACCGGCGCAGGGCGGTGACATCACTGTGTGTGTGTGTGTGTGTGTGTGTGTGCGCGCGCGCCTGCCCCCCCGCGGCCGCCGAGCCGTGATGTCAGCGTGACGTCACGGTGGTGTCATCGGCGACGTGCAACTCGCGGCACGGTCAAGGACGGGCGGCCCCGGCGGCCCCGCTGGTCCCCGCACGGCCTGTGCCGGCCGCCCCCGTGGCCCCTGCCGGTGTGCTCCTGCAAATAAATAAACACGTGACCTCATCGGGATGACGACGTTGCCGACGGCGTTGCGTGCCTCCGGCTGGCCTCCGGGCCTCCGGGGGCTCCAGGACGCCGGGGGGGGGG
Source organism: Odontothrips loti (assembly GCA_038380765.1). Classification (NCBI taxonomy): domain Eukaryota; kingdom Metazoa; phylum Arthropoda; class Insecta; order Thysanoptera; family Thripidae; genus Odontothrips; species Odontothrips loti. The sequence continues at coordinate 6,580,525 of CM076258.1, read as the reverse complement.
GGGCGGAGCCGCCTAAGAATAGTGCGGGAGTCCGAGTCCTCCGGCCATTGATCGGCGGGGGTCTCCGGGAGGCCGCGCGGGCGCCGCGGGGGCCCTGCCGGAACCGGAAGATGAGTAGTTGTCCTGGAGGACCTCGGATGCGGCAGCCGCCGGTATTCGAACCCGCGCGCTCAGAGCCCGGTGTTCTTCGGAAGTCACGGGCTCAAACCGTCGAGAACTGAAAACCCGAGGTTCGAAAAGTTTCTTCTGCGCTGCGCTTCGACATCCATCTCGTCCCGACCGTCTCCGGGAAGACACGGCAGGAATGGCGGCCGCAAAACAACGCCGCGGTCAGAGAGTCGCTGAAAGCACTCAGTCAGTTGTTGTCAGCGCGTCTGTCAGCGCGGTCAGCTCGCCGCAAATACTAGTGTGGCAGTCCAGCAGACGGCGTGCGGCAGTCGGCGGGGGTCTGACGCCCCCCCCCCCCCCCCCCATGGGCCCCCCGCGGGGCTGGAGAGTACTGGAGGGTCCTGGAGAGGTCCTGGACTATAATAGGCGGCAACTGACAGTCATGCACCGACCGGGCCCGACTACCCCGAGCCGAGCTGCACCAGGCAGGATTAGCTCGGCAGGGCTTCTGTCAATACTCCCTGCTGCAGTGCTGGACGGCCTGTGCGGTCGGGGGAGAAACGGAGCTGGATCTCTGTCTGTCTGTCTGTCTCTGTCTGTCTGTCTGTCTGTCTGTCTGTCTGTCTCTCTCTCTCTGTCTCTCTCTCTCTCTCTCTCTCTCTCTCTCTCTCTCTCTCTCTCTCTGTCTCTCTCTCTCTCTCTTGCACGCACAAATACTCACAGTTGAACTTTCCGCGTGCGTCACCCACTAAAAGTCTAGGACAGATCTATTATTAAAGGCCTGTTAAGAAGTCCAGGTAAGCGTGTCAGCGTGTCACTCCGTGAGTGCAGCCTGCCGTGGCACCTCGCGAACAGTAATCAGTAGATTAGCAGGAACAGTAGCGTGTGCTCTGTGCTCCTCTGTTCATCTCTGATTTACGACCGAAAAAGCTCCCCAGCCATCGGAACGGCGCCTCGGACGACGACGACTGCGACTGCGAATAAGCGAGTGCTATGCGGAGTATAAGCAGTCGTGATTCGAGGGTGCACTAATGGCAGCAGCCGGCAGGCGACGCGCGCGGAGCCGCTAAATTAGAGGCGTTTGGGTAAGAGAGATGAGGGGCTGTGCTGCGAATAAGTGTGTCAAGCTCACCACGACTTGACGGCGCCGCCGCCGCCGCCACCGCCCTGTCCTGCCCTTTCAGCTCCCTTCTCTTTTCGTTAGTGTCACGTCTACCGAGATCCTCTCTCTTTTCGGCGCCTCGCGGCCGCCATCTTGTTTCTCTCTCGGCGCGGCCATTGCTCCGATAATCGTCAGTCGGTCGTCGTCGTCGAACGGACCCCTCGATCCGATCACCGCCCTCGCCGCATTTCCTTTCATCGCGGTGGGTTGGTGGCGCCGGGCGGCGCTGGGCTGCGAGGTTGGCGGCACTGTGCCCCCACCGGAGGCAGGGGAGGGGAAGTCCCCCGCCGACGAGCGGGGAGTCGGTGGTGACGACAGAAGCGCAGGCCTCTAATTTTGTCCAAACCTGGACGAACGGTGTCATGTTTGAGGCCCTGGTCTGGTCTGGTCTGGGGTAAGCCAGTGCGCCAACAGTCAGCGCCCCCGTCTTGAGTCATCGCCTCACCGCTGCAGCCGCCGGCTGTGCTGCACAGAGTGCGCGTTGGGCAAACAAACGCGTTACCCGCCGAACACCGGTTCACCCGCGGGAAATTTTGGAAACAAGCAGAAGCACAGCCTTGGCAGCCTCCGGCCGGCGGAGCGCCGTGCTGGGTAGGCAGTCCCGTCGAGCACGGCTGCGCGGCGGGGTGGCCTACCCAGCCGTTGTCAGGCTGATCTCCTCCCTCCGTCGGAAGAAAACCGCCGCCCCGCCACCCCGCCGACCCGACCGCCTGCCGGACCGCAGTTTGTCCATTTCGTTCACGAGAAGTATGTGGAATGGACTGCCGCGCTTCTGCTGCTGCTGCTGCTGCCGCTGCCGCTGCAGCCTCGCCTACCGCGCCGCGCAGGCCATACGCACTGTCGGTACGCGTTCTCAGAAATATCCTCGTCCGTCCGACAGAGGCCGGCCCTGCCCGGCCCGGCCCGGCGACAGACCGACTCCGGGACTCCGGCTCCGGCCGAGGACTCCGGCGGCTCCGCGACGCCGCCACCACCGCGTCGACAGACCCAAGACGGCGAACACTCTTGCGGCGAAATGCCTCTTCTCTGCTGCCGCCGCCCCGGCCCGCCCCGGGCCCGGCAGCCCCCGCATTGCGCATCCAGCTGGGGTCGAGAATAAACTACTCTTCATTTTTTGTTGTCGTTTGTTTGAGCGGATAGGACGCAGAGCGCTAGCGATGTGTGTGTGTGTGTGTGTGTGTGTGTGTGTGTGTGTGTGTGTGTGTGTGTGTGTGTGTGTGTGTGTGTGTGGTAGCCATCAGCAGCGACGACGGCCAGACGCAAAGATGCGGCAGTTCATGGATGACGTGCCGCCCATAGATGCGGGTAAAAATGACATGATGACGTAACACATAGTCGATGCTGTGTTCTTTCCTCTTTCTGCCCGTCTTTTCCGTTTCTTCTCTCGATCCCCACCCTCTCTATAATGCCTCCTTGCTTTTCACGACCGCGTGCCTAACTGGGTGCAACAGTCAGTTGTCACATATTAGCTCTCTATGGTCTGCAACATTGTATCCGCCGTGCGATGCCTGGCAATGCCTCGCCCTCTCTCTCTCTCTCTCTCTCTCTCTCTCTCTCTCTCTCTCTCTCTCTCTCTCTCTCTCTCTCTCACACACACACACACACACACACACATTCGTGCACACAAACAGGCCGACGACGAGGTAAAGAAAGGCTTTGCCACTTTAACTTCTCTGAGCGCGGAGTGGCGAGTGGTGACGACGACGTCTCTCTCTCTCTCTGTCTCTCTCTCTCTCTCTCTCTCTCTCTCTCTCTCTCTCTCTCTCTCTCTCTCTCTCTCTCTCTCTCCGTCCCTGTCTTTCCCACCTCCCGGTATGAAACAGATTTTTCGCGACCCGGTGTGAGCAGACGCTGGTAAAACAAGCCCTTTCCGGTATGGGGGACTGTCAATAAGGCTGTGAGAAATAATTTTTAAAAAATCACTAGGGGATGAAAAATTCAGCGCCCCTCTGCGAACAACATTTAGTGGCGGCAAATTTATAAAAGAAAGCATCCCAGCTATATTCAAAATCCCGCGCCTTTCCCACACGATTCGACACCCCCTCCCTCCCCCCTTCCCGCGAAGGCAGTCGTAATCGTAATACGCAGCATGTTTCTTGTGTTGTTGTTGGAACACAATAACAAGCCGAGCAGCGCTGGACAGCGCCCATCGCTGTGCTTCATCTCTCTCTCTCTCTCTCTCTCTCTCTCTCTCTCTCTCTCTCTCTCTCTCTCTCTCTCTCTCTCTCTCTCTCTCTCTCTCTCTCTCTCTCTCTCTCTCTCTCTCTCTCTCTCTCTCTCTCTCTCTCTCTCTCTCTCTCTCTCTCTCTCTCTCGCTCTCCCTGTGCGCCTCCTAGAAGCAATAGAAAAGTGTCTATAATGTGAACTGCCCCGACGCCATGGTGTGTGCGTGTGTGTGTAGGTTGCAGGGCGCGGGGGGCGTCACGCCGGGCTGCGGTCATCGTGGAAACGATCCTTCCCCCCCCCCTCCCCTCTCCGTTTGCATCCGTGGAGGCCCGACGCAGATTCCACAACCTAATCGTCCAGACCGAATCCTTGCCGCACAGGAGGATCCCATATGCAGGAGATGGGCGGGGGTCCTATCTGACGTGCCTCACGATAAACAGTCACGATATCATTGACTCCCATGAGCGTCAAATGTGTGACTTTTTATTTTGTGTGACTTTCGGAAGTTCCTCGCTGCGGTACCATACCCAAATCAATGTGCACCCCTAAACAAAATTAGGAAAAACAATAAGAAAAATGACAGAAAAGGGTAAGAAAAAAAAATCAGATTATTCTAAAATTTTAAATTAATGGTACGCTTGCATGACGATTGAGGGAGGTTCCGCTTGCGCCAAGCCAGCCGAGTCTAACTCCGACTCCTCAAGTGACGATCAGTTTCGATAACACCACGCTCACTGTAAATGAAACAATGATGATCATCACTATTTAAACTATGATGATGGTTCATCATTCGTTTAATATGATGATGGTTCATCTTTCCAATGAACATCCGGGGAAAAGTGTGCGACGAATACTTCGCTAGAAACCCATGCTTTCCTGAGCCTCTGATTTCAAGTTCCCTCACCAGTAGAGAGAGAGAGAGAGACGACCAGCGCCTCTCTCTCTCTCTGTCGTCGGGTGTGGGGGAGCAGGTCAGGTAGTCCGGGCCCGGGCCCCCTGTCCCTGCCCTGTCGGGGCTGGGTGATTAGGCAAGACTGCCATATCTCCCTGAGCGAGACCCCATGATACAGGCTGTGCTATGCCTGCACTCACCGCATAGAGTGGGGCGTTGTGCGACATTTCGCGACTGCCACGGGCCACAGGGCTGCCGCGACAGAAGTTTTATCGAAGGGGTCCTCTCCAGCAGCGGGTATCAATGGGTACCAATCACGAGAAAGCAATCTTTGGAGCCAGTAGTTGAACCCGGGCCTCCCAACTCACTCGTAAAATCTACTTCGAAATATAATCCTAAAACAAATTCTCTCCACTCCAAAGAGGCGCGAGTTAGAACGAAGATGTTACCGGGTTGTATTGCGTCTTTGCGGGTGCGATATAGATACTCGAATATGGGCTTCTCCATCTCCCTTGCACTCCAGCAATCAATCGGGCGCACTATCTCTCTCCCACTTGGCTAGTCTGTACCAACCAAACGACACAATGCTTTTGGTGGCACACAACAGGGCCAGCTGTGAGGCAGCGACCCTAACGGGACTCTTTGCCGAGGGCCCACTCAAAATCACTAAATTCTCAAATTCATCCCTGATACTGAAAGAGATTGCACGAAACGCCCTATCGCTCTAATTTCAGCTGGGTTTGCCGTTTGAATGAAGTTTCTAGCACCACTAGAACGCGTGTTTTGAACGGCGGAAGCGGGCAGAAGCAGGGCAGGAGACGGCCCGCGGCCGCTCGAGACTCCCAGCTAGCTCCGGCAGAGCTGTGATGAGGCAGGCTGCACTGTCTGCAGGGCAGGGATGCAATAAATATGTCCACGGTCTCCATGCGGCACCGTGCCATTCAGGTACCGGAAGGCCCAGCCAGGACCGGCGAGACCCGGCCTCCGGGGAGGACCTGCGCGGCCCTCGTGCTCAGAGTTAAGGCTCGGGGGTTCAGCCTTAATGTGATGATGGTTCATCATTCGTTTAATATGATGAGCAACACTTGTCATGTCGATATCTTGGTCTATTAGCACATGTCAGTGATCATGAAAAAGTAATGATTTTGCATTGAATGATTATCATTCCTCTCTCATTTCTGGAGCTCAAGAACCTTTAGTGTCACCCGGGCATGACCGTGGACTCTGTGTCTTGGCCAAGAGTTTGACCTTGCGGAAGGAGGGGACCGCTACGCGTTACGTAGTATGTGGGCAGCCGTTATACTTGTGCAGGGGCCGGAAGGAGCGGCGGCCGCCAGCGCCTCTCCTCCTCACTTCACCCCGTCCGGTCGACGAGTCCTGTTCGGTCCGGTCATCAGCCGCAGCCCCCGCAGCCCCCGCAGCCCCCGCAGCCCCCGCAGCCCCCGCAGCCCCCGCAGCCCCCGTAGCCCCCGTAGCCCCCGCAGCCCCCGAAGCAGCGGGGTCGAGAGCGGGGTCGTTAAAGTCCCAGAGTAATTAGCCTTGTTGTTGTTTTTGTTACCGCGGTGCTGCTTCTGCTATGGTGGCTGTTATTGTTGTTAATGTTTGTTTACAGCCGTTCGCATCCATTTTCGTGATTTTCGTACTTGGAGATTATTTGTATATTTTAAAACATGTTCTGAGGTATCGTCTGCTTCAGGGTGTAGAAAATGAAAAAAAAGTTTAAGGGCGCTCTTTTCCAGGACTGGAGCATCCCTCCGCCCCCCCCCCCTCCCGGCTCTTCTCCCCCCCCTCTCTCTCTCTCTCTCTCTCTCTCTCTCTCTCTCTCTCTCTCTCTCTCTCTCTCTCTCTCTCTCTCTCTCTCTCTCTCTCTCTCTCTCTCGCCCACTGTCTAGTGCCTTGGGGCGTAGGGGCCCGGCACACGTGCGTGGTTAGAGTGCAGTAACCTCCGGGTCTCGCCCCGCCTCGACTCCGGTGAATGCACTCGGGGTAAACTTACTTCCGAGCAGCTCATGACGATTGTCTTTCGCGTAAAGAGAGGGACGGAGAGAGAAAAAATTTTGTTTGCGTCATCTCCCGCGCGCGCGTGCGTGCGGGTCCCCGAGTCTCCGCGAGTCGCGAGGCGGAAATGCAACCTTAGGCGCACTCACTCACTTACTCGCTACTCACTCGCTCCCGTGTTTACCTCATCGATTGGAACACAATCAGCGTGACGATTGTTCACAAATTACCTACCACCCTGCGCTTGGAGCACAGCGTCGCGTCAACAGCAGGTGAAGTCGCGTTCTAAAAGTTTTGGTGTTCACATTTATTACGGATCCATTTGCAGAACAACCTACCTCACGCTCTCTCTCTCCTTCTCTCTCTTTCTATCTCTGTCTCTGTCTTTCTCTCTGCGTGTCTCTCTTTATCCCCCGCTTCCCCGCATCCTCCCCCTTCTCTTTCCCGCGTACTTCTCCAGGAGCCGGTCGGGAGTTATTTTTAGATGCCGCCGAGTCGGATCCTGTAGAAGTCCGCCGACGTTGAGGCGACACGAGCTGCGTCTGGTCAGCGTCAGCCTCTGTTAAAAATGGGAGGGGCTGGAGAAGGGCTCCGGGAGCACACGTTCTGCACCGCTTCTAGCAGATCGACACGGAGACAAAAGATTTTTTGGCCGCACTTAATTTTTCAGCTGATTTCCAGACAAGCAATAATTTTTTTTTGTTCTGGAAACTAAAATTTTGTTGAGGGAACTAATTTTTTAGTTGAACCAGCAAAGAGTTAGCAGCTGCAACGAAAACGTTTGTTGCGGAATCAAAAATGTAGTTTTGCTGCGGCAACGCACCCATTTGTTGGAGCAACTAACTTTTCGTTGGTGCACCTAACAAATAGTTCCCCAAACAAAATTTGAGCTCTCAGAACCAAATTTACTGCATGTCTGGGAATCAACTGAAACATGAGTTGCGAACACAATTCTCCTTTCTCCGGTATAATAGTTTGACGTGTCAGGCGGCTCCGTGCCGTTGACTTCACCTCTGTCCGCCTGCTGGGTAGGCAGCCACGGCCTCTGCACGCACGCGTGTCGCGCGGGCTGGCCTACCCTGGCACTTGCAGGCGCTCGCCGTCGCCGTCAAACCCAGCTGACGCGGCGCGGGTGCTCCGCTTCAGTGCGTCGTCGTTCCGTGTGTGGACTTGACGGAATTCGCGGCCAATTCGAATCGAAGCGATTCGAGAGAGGAGATGCGGTTCGAGAGCAGAGTGGGGGAGAGGAGGAGGAGGAGGAGGAGGAGGAGGAGGAGGAGGAGGAGAGGGGGAGTCATGAGCCAGCTAGCTCCGGCCGGCTCCGGCCGGAGCGTCGTGGCATCCATGCCGCCATCACATCCCCAGTCCTCGAGTCCTCGACCTCTCAAGGCCGACGTGCCGTGCGCCGTGCGGCCAGCCAACCTCCTTGGCGCCGCCAGCGCAGCCGGGCTGGGGTTCGAATACTGGCGCCCCGGTGTTCAGTTTTTCACACACACACACACACACACAAACATACATACATACATACACACACACACACACACACACGCGCGCGCATTCTGGGAGTGTGCATTAGTGCGACGGGCATGCGCGCGGAACCTGTGACCAATCAACGCACGCCTGCTACGTCATCGAACCGGGACTCACCGTCATGCCCGGCACTAATCCTCAATTTTGTCGTGTGTGTGTGTGTGTGTGTGTGTGTGTGTGTGTGTGTGTGTGTGTGTGTGTGTGTGTGCGGACGCGCCGCCGCCCGGTTACATAAAAAAGATGAAGAAGAAGACCAACAGCGTAGTAGGCGGCCAACGCACAAACTCTTTGTGTCCACGCTGAGCACACAGCGACGCCGCCTGTTTGCATTGCATGTTTTACGGCATCATCTCTGTCTCGGTCTATCTATCTAACTGTCTGTCTATCTGTCTGTCTTTCTTTCAGTCGTTCTCTCTGTCTCTGTCTGTCTGTCTGTCTGTCTGTCTGTCTGTCTGTCTGTCTGTCTGTCTGTCTCTCTCTCTCTCTCTCTCTCTCTCTCTCTCTCTCTCTCTCTCTCTCTCTCTCTCTCTCACATGGCAGTGGTGCTTCTTCTTTTTGTCTGTCTGTCTGTCTCTCTCTCTCTCTCTCTCTCTCTCTCTCTCTCTCTCTCTCTCTCTCTCTCTCTCTCTCTCTCTCTCTCTCTCTCTCGTTCTCTTCAAAGAAGACCAAAAGGCATCGTTAAACGATGCTAATGAGCCAGACCACCAGTGCATCAACTAAGAACTAAGAAATCAGTCAGTTCGAATATTATTTTTATGAACAGACATCATTATTTTTTTTTTGAAAAAAAAGGAAAGAAAGAAAGAGGAAAGCGCTGCTGGTCCCCGAGGCCTTGCCTTCACACCGCGCCGTGGCTACGTGCCCTGAATCAATTTCCCTGTAATGTGATGTGATGGGACCGATCGTTTGATTCTATTACGTCGCTTTATTCGCTCCAGAGTAAGAGAGAGATATAGAGAAGAGAGAGAGGGAGGGGGGGGGTGGAGATGCATGGAGGCATCGAACTGGGTGGTGCCGACATCACTACTACTTACCGTCAGTGTGCCCCGGGCTACAGCGCACGCACACATGCACACACACGCACACATGCAGACATGCACACACACACACACACACACACATACACACACACTAAAGAGTAGGTACTGGGTGCAGAAAACACAATTGCATGGCTTGGATGCGTGTTGCCTTCGTCTCGTGACAGACAGTCGTATATCCGGAACACGGGGGCGTACATACCCCACTGGAAAGTGAGGGGAGGAAAAACGGCAGACCTGTCGATCGTCTCTAGGTGTTCATGACCATGAGGCTACTGTGCCACGATGGTACCCTGCGCTGCGCTCCTCCAAGGGGTTGCCGACTCGCCTGGACCGGGGACAGAGTAATATGAGTGTATCATTGGCCCCGGGCACTTTCGGTTTTAGGCAGTCCCGCAACACACTATCTCCGTCTCTTTCTGGCTCTCCGTCTGGCCAGACGCGTGAAACAGAAAGAGACGGAGATAGTGCTTTGAGGGACTGTGAAAAATCCTACTATTTCAGGTCGCAGTAGGTCTGGGCCAATACTGGTGGCATCAAATCCACGGACGTGTCAATCGACGACTGTCACACGATACACCTGGAACAGGAGGTAATGCACCATGACAGTTTTTCATAATTTTCCCGCAGAATTTTCTTAATTTTTTCGCCGCAGTTGGTCTTTACCGCGCGGTCAAGGAGACCGGTCGGTGATCGACGCGGGTCTGCTGTTCAATTCTTGCCGGTTGCCGAACTTTTTCTTCACGTGAAGTGGGGTATGTTACTAGCCGCCGACGGGGCACCGGGCTCCGGGCTCCGGGCTCCGGGCTCCAGCTGCACCGGGACGACTGCGATGCTCCGGCAGCTCGGCTCGGCTCGCCTTCGACACATCCTATGTTTAGGAACGCATTGCTCAAAAATAGACGGCATCATCTTTTGCCTTCTGGTTCCCCCCCCCCCCCCTACTTGCCCCGGGGCAGACGCTGGCCAAGTGCTCCGCGGCATGGGACAGGTTTCCCACCCCCCCCCCCCCCCCGGCCCCCCGCGGCCCCCCACGGCCCCCCGCGGCCCCCCGCGGCCCCCAGCGGGGCATCACACCGGCCAATCGGATCAGACGCCACAGCCGTAGGGCCAGGCCAGGCCGGCAGCCAGGCGCCGGCAGCGAGGCGAGGCGCGCTGCAGTTCCACGTGCCATCGCGTCTTCGTCGACAGTAAGCTTTAGCCTTCAACGTCACAAAATGAGGTGGGTATCTCGGTGTACTGTCCGCCGCCCTCCCCCACATCGCTGTCCCGGACGCCGGCCAAAGGCCGCCGACGGGGGTTGCAACACCGCGCCGCTGTCCTCCCCCACATCGTCGTCCTGGTGCTTGCCGTGGACGCCCTGGACACCGGCCCAAGGCCACTGACAGGGGGTCGCTACACCGCGCCACTGTCCTCCCCCACATCGTCGTCCTGATGCTTGCCGTGGACGCCCTGGATGCCGGCCCAAGGCCACGACGGGGGTCACCGCACCGCGCCGTCGGCGCGCGCTGGCTCCGCGCCTCGGCCCCTCTGCTCCGCACTGACTGGAATGACTTCTCTACAATCGGGAGCCCTCTTCTCTGTAACGACCTGGTTTTATGCTTTGTGAATACTACCTGACTTGTTCAGAGATCGCCAGAGAAAAAAGCAGCGGCCGCAGCTGCACGGTGGTATTCGAACCCGCGCATCTCCGCGCCGAGCACGGCAGCCCTGCGTGGGTATTCGGACCCCATTCGTCTCCCGGCCTTGCACTTTTCCAGGCGGGAAAAAAAATCAGACAAAAACCTGGGAGCGGAAAATGAAATCAGTGATGATTTTTGTTCTTGTGTACAAATTGGCTGCTCTGACACATTTATAAAAGTTGGTCTTGGACACGCGCTTGGACAGAAGTCGGTACCCGCCCCGCCAGTCCGGCACCCCGCCGCTCCCTCGCAACTCCGTTGCAGCGAAGCGTTCTGCTCATTCACTGATTTCTTTCACTATTCTCCTAGTCGAGGGCAGCACTTGCGCCTGCGGCGATTATGACGCTGGCCTGTGCGCATGCGCTGAGCTGAACCAGGCACTGCGCCGGGCCGACCCGACCAGCCCGCTAGTGATCGGACGACCTCTGGTCTTCCTTGTGCGACCTGACAGCGACACGAAGCCAGGCGCGGATCAAGGAACGGCCCACGGCCCATTAGCTCAGTTTTTTCAAAAAGAAAAAAAAAAAAAAAAAATTGTTGGTTAGAGCGTCGTGCTAATAACGCGAAGGTCGTGGGTTCGATCCCCCCACGGGCCAACTTTATTTTTTAAAAAGGAGGGGCGAAGTACTACTTTGTGCCTACTAACAGACGGGGGTTGCCTGCCTTCCAGGCGCCCTTCAGGCCTAGCGGCGCCCCCCCCCTCCCCGGGGAGGTCCGCGCCTGCACGACACACGACACTATTAGACCTCTCACAACACGGGGGGACACGGGCTCGAAATGGGAACCAAAAATATGGTATGCGGGACACCATTTGAATATAGGACAGAGAAAAATAAATTGGAGTGAATGCCAGAATAAATGCAAAGTTGTTTTCTTCTTTCTTTATTACCCCCTTTTTCACTTAAGTGCATGCTTGGGAGTGTGCACGGCCACGGCCCCGCCTCGGCCCCGCCTCGGCCCCGCCATCACATCCACGAGTGAATGACCACCTCAGGATCCTGCTGCCTGCGGATGCAGGTGCGGGCGGTGGAGCCGCTCCTCGCCACGCTACGCTCCGCGGACCCCGGCGGGCTCCCGGCGGCGCCCTGGCCCTCATGCCGGCTTATCTTGACCGCCCCCCCCCCCCTGAACGTGACCCCGGGGGGGGGGGGGGGGGCACTGTCCCAAAGGATGGTGTGTCCCCAAAGGCACATGGTCCCTAAGGATAGTGTACATGCTGGTGGCATGGCATCACTGCCGCACGCCGGACCGGGATCGGCAGGAGGAATTGCACTGCTTGCACCATCGTATGATCCCACCGCTATCCGAGACCAGACCAGACTAATGCGAGATGCAATTAATGCCTCTCTTTCTCTTTCTCTCTCTCTCTCTCTCTCTCTCTCTCTCTCTCTCTCTCTCTCTCTCTCTGTTTCTCTCTCTCTCTCTCTCTCTCTCTCTCTCTCTCTCTCTCTCTCTCTCTCTCTCTCTCTCTCTCTCTGTTTCTCTCTCTCTCTATCTATTTCTCTCTCTGTTTCTCCCTCTCTCTATATATATCTTTCTCTCTCTCTCTCTCTCTCTCTCTCTCTCTCTCTCTCTCTCTCTCTCTCTCTCTCTCTCTCTCTCTCTCTCTCTCTCTCTCTCTCTGACACACACACACACTATTACGACCCTGCACTACTGCCGGCTAGACAAACACAGACATGAACACGAAGAGAGAAAGAGAGTCGAGTGCATCGAAGCAGGTAGGAGAAAGGGAGGGGAGGTTGGAAGGGGGGGGGGCGAAGTAAGGGGGCCAAGGGGGAGCCGGCCGTGTACATAAATCCTGTTCGCTTTTGTGCCGGCCAGGGCTGTGTACAAAACGGACTGGTAGTGCCCTATGCAAACCACCCCGCCCGCCACCTCTCCTGGGTGTGGCCAGGGCTGTGTCGGGGCCGCGTCCGGTCGGGGCCGTGAGGGGACATATACTCTGGGCATTCCACAGGGCGGTGCAAAGTTGGTGCAAAGTGGAGGCAGGCGCAGGATACTGCCCATAAGGGCGGCGGAAGCGAAATGAAAAAAAAATGAAAAAAAGGAAGGAAAGGATTGAAAGGCTTTGGCCATAGATGCCCGGGATCGATTGTACCGGATATCCTCTCATAGATAACGAGTAGCGGACCTTCGGGATGCCTCTTATAAACACCGACAAGCCCTCGACTGGGGTCGAACCCGAGGTGGCCGAATGGGAAGCTGCGAATCAATCCAAACAACTGTCGTAGGTGAACGTTTGGGGAACGTTCGTGTCCCCAGTTACGAAAAAAGTCACATCCCCTAGCGAGCAGCAACCCCCACCCCGAGCTGACTGAGGTGCAGCGCCCTAGACCCCACGGCTATCGGAGGGACTCTGGCATGCGTCCCACCCTGCAGTAAGCCAGCAGAATGGACGTGAAAGCCTGGTTTGGTCCACGAAAAACTGTTAACTGTGGTACCCCATCAGGACTTGAACCTCCAAGTTCCCAAACCCAAGTCAGTCGCGCTGACCACTCATCCACCAGGTTTAGCAGTGCTTGTGACAGTCTGGACTCCAGGCAGCGGCAGCTGCTCTACGCGTTACGTGCCAATGGTGGTTGCGTCGTTCGATGCACCTGTTTAAACAGAGCTGACGGCGCGTATCTCATCCTATCCCATCCCGTTCCGTTCCGCCTCGTCGCCGCGGCTCGTGGTTTTCGCGCCATGCCGTGCCGCACTCCGAGACCTGCCGGGCCCGCCGGGACACTGTCACGTCGCCAGACCGCAGCCACAACTGCCACAACTCCCACAACAGTCATCACAATCATCATCACTGTTCAATGACGACGGCTCCAGTCGACATCTGGAGCCTATCGCAGCCCTCTCCAGCGCCTCCAGAGCGCCTCCAGGGCCTCCAGGGCCTCCAGCACGTCCTCGTCGAGACCCAGACCGCAGCGCCGCCTGGCGCCGCGTCTCATAATTAAAACGGAAGAAACGACAGTCGGGGCTGCTTGCGGCCACCGAGGGCCCGGGTTCGAATCACTTCCCGGCCCAAACAACGTCCCCTGTCACATCAAACTGACAATATTTTTTTATCACGCCCACGACAGAGCGGTATTTGCGTAGTCTTCAAGGAACAGCTTATCAATACGATGGAGTGTTTAAAAATGCTGGGAAGCAATGCTGTGCAATGAGTGTGGTAGCTTTATGTCATACTGTTCAAAAATTTCCAACCAAGTGAACCAGCCAAGATGTTGACGAGTGTTTGAAAGTAAGATTTATCAACGTTCTCATGCCTCATGCCTGCCCCTGACGTTGAAAGGAGTTAGTTCTCCTGTCATTCAATGTGAGCTGAGAATAAATATTTTTAAGTTCACAGGATTGAGGTTCGGTCGGTAGTTCCGTGCCCAGCCGACAGAGCGCGCTATCGTCGACCGCCAGAGACCGCTCTCGATCACATGATGACTGTTGTAGCAACCGCGGGGCGCCGCGTTGCATTGTTGGCGTACAGATTGAGAATGCAGTTGAGACCCTGAGCGAGACTAGGGCTAGCCAGAGTAGCCAGTGGTGAGAATGCCAGCTGCTCGCTGGAAAGAGCCTAGAACACTACAACTGCCAATCTTCCCAGCAATATCGTCTTTTTCGGGCCTCCTAGGATTTCACTTTTATCTTTTTGAAAAACAAATTGTCACCGATTTTTTTTGGGTAAAGTGACACAAGTTCTTTTTTTTTTCCCTCACGCCGCCTTGCAGCAAACTAAATGGAGACGGTCCGTGCCTCGCGCCGTTTTTGTCGCGTCCGCGGTCACGGCTGGGTGGTTCTGCAGGGCGGTGCCACGGCGAGTGTGCGGGCGCGGGGTTCCTGGGTTCGAATACCGGCATCGACCCTCCTCAAGTAGTCGGTGGACACGTGCGTTGCCTCGCCACCTGCTGCACTTCCCATAGCGCGCTCCCTTTGTGGCCTTCACTCTCACTCCCACACATCAGCCGATACTTGTCTCTCGCTCTCTCACCCTCCTTATCGATTTATCAGAGTGCGACTCCAGCAGGTGATGGTGTGGTGTCCTATGGTCATGTCTTGCAGGGGGATAATGCTCCTGTGCTGCAGGGGATAAACAATTCCCTCCCCCTCCCTCCCTCGGGTGGAACGAAACAGTTCGTTCAGAGAGAAAAAAGGGTCGAGCCTCGCACACACACGCACGCACACGAACGCACATTCGCGCCGTCACTGGCGCCCTGCACGACGCACAATGCGTTGGCAGATTGAAATGAGACGATCGCTTTTCGATATCGCCACGATTCATATCGCGGTTCATCAAGCTCGGTCGCCTTTTGTGCCGCGTCGGGCCGCACAAAGGCGGGGGAGGAGGGAGAGAGGGGCGGCAGGGGGAGGGGGACTCACGCAATTTCTCATCACTGGCAATTTTTTTACGAGGTGATTTTGGCGCCGGCTCGGCCGAGGGGACGCCTTGCCTCTCGGCCCGTGAAGCAAACAACAAATAATCGCATTGTCTCCGCGAGCCTCTCTCGTTTTTATTTTTTCATTTTATTATTTTTATATAAAATGCGTTTTCTTTCTGCTCTGTCCGCAGTCACACACACCAAAAATTTCAGGTTACGAATGCTCTTTGAAATCCCTTCTAAAATATTCGTAAAGAATATGAAGTACATATTTTTTTAGAAACAAAAAAGGATTCTGGTCTTCTCTTTTTGTCTGCGGTGGTGGTGGAAATAGCCAAGGTGAATGTCACGTCACAGGCCCCCCTTGCGCGAGTTGTGGCGTCACGCACACGGCAGGTGTGTGCGTGTGTGTGTGTGCGTGTGTGTGTGTGTGTGTGTGTGTGTGTGTACAAGGAGTAACGTGTGAGAAATAAGTGTGGGCACATTCCAGCCCTCCGACGCTGTTGACGACGCACCGGCAGTCGGAATACTTTTGTTGCGCGTCTCTCAACTTGGACATGAATAATTGTCCCTTATTAGAAAGGCGAGCAAAAGTGAGAAGGAATGCCGTGCCGGTATGAGGCGGTAATGCCCCCCCCCTCTCTCTCTCTCTCTCTCTCTCTCTCTCTCTCTCTCTCTCTCTCTCTCTCTCTCTCTCTCTCTCTCTCCCTCTGTCTCCCTCCCTCTTGCTCCCCCTCCTTCTTCTTCCATTCTTATTCGATGTTTTTTTCCTCTCACAGGAGAATTAACTACCGCGCACTTGTAGAGGAGCATCGGTAACAGTGCAGTAATTAACGATTTTTGCGTAGAGATGCGAAACAACGACGAAAGAAAGGCCTGCCGCGAAACGTCTGCGGTAGTAAGGGGCTTGTTACGAGTCCGGCCGGGCATCCGGGCATGTTCGGATCGGCGGCTGTGAAAAACACACACAGTTCGCCAGGAACACAAGTTAGTGTCGACTCGTTACACCCATGCATTAATGGTCGAAAATTATTTTCTCCATTGTATGCGTTGATTAGTCGAAAATGTTCATTGGTTTCATTTTGAAAAAAAAAAGCAGGAAGGTATGTTACCCGTAAAAAAAAACCAACTGTTTCTTTCGCCGCAGTTGGTTCCAATGATGACCGTCATCACCAGCGACGAGGCCGCTAAGGCGTGACACTAACCTAATAACAATTTAGTTTGCAGTTAGCCTGGACCAACTCGTGTGCATCGCATGAATACTGAAGTCGAATAAAAATGTTAAACATCTATGGGACCCACTGCACGAGAAAAAAAATTAATAAGCCACCGGTAAGAATCGAACCTTGGGCTTGTCGGTCGCCAACCAGTCCGTCTAAACGTGCGAATGGGCGAACCGGCAAGCACATACCTGCCGCTCCTCGAGTACCACTGTGGCTCTCAGTACCTGCGGAGCCGCGGGTTCAAATACCGGCCGAAAACCGAACTGACCTCGCGAAGTTGAAGCCGAAACGACTCGGCAGTGTGTTCCTGGGCGAGTCGGCGTGGCGCCTTCGAGAGCACATTGGCCCAGAGGCCGGTCAGGGAACTCGTGGGAAGCCAAATTAAAAGGACCCCCCCCCCCCTTTTTCCTTCCGCCCGGGGTCCCCGTCCCGGCCAAAGCGCCAGTGCCCGGAGATTTGCCATCTAGTATCATACAGTGACCGGATGGCCATAAGCAGTCCGCGCTCATTAATAACAACAAGCGCATATTATTCGTCATTGAATTTTTTTTAGAATGGATTCCCCGATTTCCTCCACTGCGATTGTGATATTTCGGCAGCCCTACATCCCCCTTTTCTCTCTCAAAAAATTTCAGGGGCACTCATAATGAAAGCAGAAGAAAGAACGTGGTGCTATGCCGGCGGGCGGCGATATTGCTGTCTCTGTCTAGCTCACAAGGAGGAGGGGGAGGCAGACCGTCGTCCTCTACTAACCTACTATTTTATGGTGGGCATTACACCCCCGTGTGCAGCCGAGGGCGTTTGGCCATTGGCGCGCCGTCGCGAAGGGGTGGAAAGAGAGGGGGGGGGGGGGGGGCAGAGGTCCCAGGGTAGTCCACACGATTTTCACCTTGCATCGCGAGTCGTTTCAAAATAAAAGGCGCGCAAATGCAAAAAAAAGATGGCGGTACAAATTCAATGAATAGGATTCACGCCCCCGTACCCCTCCCGAAGTATCTGTCATTTCAGCCCCCCTCAGTGCCGTACGGCCGCGACTCGGTCTGATTAGGGCTTTTACTGCCAGCTAGGGGACGGACTGTACGACCGTCGTCACCGCGTAACAAAAAAAAAAGAGGGGAGGGGGGAAAATAAAATCACAGTGCTGGAACGAAACGTCCTATTTTTTGTAAGGGTGACTTCCACCGGACCCGTGTTGGATTTTGTGCGTGTGTGTGTGTGTGTGCGCGCGCGTGTGTGTGTGTGTGTGTGTGTGTGTGTGTGTGTGTGTGCACGTAACGTGTAATTTCCATATTTAGGACAAGGGGCGGAATTATGTCAAATCAGATCCCGGCTGTCCACCACGCATATGTTATGTGGAGCGAGGCGTAATCAAAACAGCAGGTCCCTCAAAACTGCATGTCTGTAGAATCGTGGGGCGCTGCCTGCTGTTCGTAAGCACCGCGCCCACGTGACCTAACCTAACCCAACCCCACCTAACCTAACCTAACCAAACCAAACCCAAACCTAACCTACCGACCTGCTGTTTTGCTGCCGTCCTATGTGGAGCAAACTTACGGAACGTTGTCATCTCGGTATGACGTCCGCAAAAGCATTCCCGACGCTTCGTTTCTCATTTTAAAAAGTTTTGATTAGTTCTGATTTTCTTAAACAATTTCTGTAATATTTTTTTATACCTCGTTTTTACTTTTCAAAACTTATTTTATGTGTGTGTGTGTGTGTGTGCGCGCGCGCGTGTGTGTGTTTTTTAACTCTATGATTTCCTTATCTGCGCGGATCTTGAGATCTCGCCGTACATTTGTAAGCCCGCATCGAGTGTGTTACGTAGCTTGCGAACGGGTGCTATAAACTCCTGCTCCGCCCAGTGGAAGCGGACGAGCCGAGTCGATCAGCTGCTATGTTCTGTTCCGCTGCGGTTTTTGGCATCCGGCGCGCAGTCCGAACCGCCAGCACCGCCCCCCACGGACTGCCACACCGACACACGTGCATTTCCTCTTCCTCCTTCCCGGCCCGGCCAGCCTAGAGCAGCCTAGAGTATGTAAGTCTAGAAGAGCCCTGCTCATATAGACTGTGCAGTCGCAGTCAGCAGGCGTCTCTGCTGGTGCAGTCACCTGGATCTTGGCATGAAGAGATTGGCTGGGGCGATAGGAAATTACACGGGACACACACACACACACACACACACACACACACACACACACGCGCGCGCGCGCACGCCAGGCAGAGCGAGACAGCAGAAATCACACCAATTCAGTGCCATAAAATGTTACGAGAATATTCCAGGGCTCCTCAAGGGCACACGTAGGAGGGCGAGTGCGGTTGAGGTAGGGCTGGAAAAGGGGGGAGGGAGGGAGGGAGGGTGAGTCGCTGACCACATGGATTACCGCCTACTGCCGCCTCCCCGACCAGTTCCTGCGGGAACCGCCGGGAGCCGCCGGGAAGCCGGCGCAACAGCCGCAACAGCCGAACAGATCGAAGGCGAAGGGAATCGCTTGACGGCCGCGAATAAAATCAAGCCCCGGCCATATTTTTCCCGGGAGCGACAGGAGCTCTTCCAGAGCCCCGGCGGTGCCCGGCGGCCCTAGCCAGATGTCACGTATTTCTCCAGACCCTCGGCGCCGGCCGGCCGGAGCCGCAGTGGGCAGCCGTCATCGCTCCAGTCGTTCTCCAGCCAATCGGCTTTGGACCTACATATAAACCGTCCCCTGTCCAGTCAAGTCCAGCTGGACCCTGGAGCCTACGGGCCTGCCGCCGCCAGGCTGGAGACTGGAGGACCCTGGAGAAGTGGCAGGGGGTGTGGGGGCGTGGCGGGGGGAGGGGGAGCGGAGCGCTCGGCTTGGCTCGGACGGTGCGCCGAAGTGCGGGAGCAGCGGCCGAACACGCGCCGAAGCGGCGGCGAGCGGGTCGGGTCCGAGCCGAGCCGAAGCCCGCTCGGGTCGGGAGTCGGGCGGCAGTGCTGCCAGTGCTGTGAGCGCGGTCGGACAGGTCGGAGGCACGGCGCTCGCCGATCGCGGTCCGCGTCGTCTGCTAACCCCGAGACACGACTCCAGCAACAAACCCCCTCGAGTGCGGCCCCGACCCCCCGCGGCGCGCGCGTTGACGGCGGCCTCATCACACCCGGAGCCCGCCCCTGCGCCCCGGCCCTGGCCCCGCCCTGGCCACCCGCTGGACCAGCCCCGCTCCGCGCAGCGTCTGCGTTCGTAATCTCGTGTTCATCTCGTCGACGTCTGCGTTCGGATCGATGGGAGGCCGCGACGGCCTGGAGGCACTGTTGCTCGTCGTCTGCTGCAGCGCCTGACAGCGCCTGCCCGCCGTCACCGAGGCCGTGCGCGTGCACGGCGTGCGTGGGCCCCTAGTGACAGCTGCCCCGCGGCCCCGCCGCTCGCTGCTGGCCTCCTTTTCCCAGCGCAGGCGCGACTGCTCTCCGGACGGCTTTGATTTCGCAGCTGCCGTCGTCGCCGTGCCCTCGGTGCCGTCGGCTCTGCGCTGCCACCCGCAGTGCGGCCTGCCCTCGCCAGAAACTGGATAATGCACCGGGTCAACGACAAGGTGAGCACCACGGCGGAGTGAAGGCCGCTGCAGCCGCTGCACCGCCACCACCAGCAGCAGCTAACCTCAAACGTCACCCCAGCAGAAAGAGAGGTTAGGGTCGTCCGTCCCGGATGCAGCCAACAAAACTAAGGCGCCCAGGACAACACGGCGGGGGCAGCGGCGGGGGGCAGGGCAGGGGGCAGGGCAGGGGGCGGGCAGTCCTGACAAGATGAGATGTCTGGCTCCGGCTAAAAGCGAATCCGACGGGCCGAGTCGAACCCCACTCTCTAGCGGGTCGGGTCCCGGCCCTCGAGCCCCGTTAGCTGGCCCGCACTGCCCGGGCCCCCGCAGCCCCCGCGGCCCACCGTCAGCCATGTGCATCGTTTCGACCCCTTTTCTCCCATTTTCACTGTCGGGCCCGCGCCAGCCTACCCCACGTCAGTACAATGCACCTGGCGCACCGGGCTCACCGCGGGGGCGGGGGCTGTCCGGTGCACCGCCGGACCAAGCGGGGCCTTCCCTGGCAGGGCGACGGTCTCTAACGCCTCTGACATACCCCGTGCTCGAGCACCCGTCGGTGCGGTGCACTCGAGCACGGGGTGTCTCCCTTGTCGGGAGACAATGATTCTGACGGTATGACCATCGATGAGCGCGAGCAGGGGCGTCGGACTGTCTGCTGGCCAGGGGAGGGGTGGGGCAAATCCTAGAGTGTGCACGGTTGCCTACCTCCTAGGGGTCCTCAGAGGTATAAGGGAGGAAAAATTTGCGAATTTTTAAAATTCTTGAACTTTTATTTAACAAAACTATGTAATGTGGAACACACGTTTAACATCAGAAGGATTGTCGCTGTTAAGTGCAAGCGAAGCGATCGACAAGATCGATATAACCGACTCATGGATCTAGGATCTCTGGAGGAGGGTGCCATGAATGACCTCTTGCCTACTTACAGGCGGAAATATAGTGAGGTTGCCTACTTTTCCGGCACCCAGGGGTAGGGGGCATGCCCATGCCCTTGCCCATGCCCATGCCCAGTTCTCGATTTTTCGGGAAATTTTCTTCATTCATACGCTTAGAAGTGAGTATTGTAGGTTGCCCCCCGCCCTGAATTCGACGCCCCTGAGCGCGCCGTAGTTTTTGAACAGCCCGCCATTCCGAGTATATGGCGTTAAGCGTTAAGTAACGGTCGAAGCCAGGCCTTGTCTCTGTTCCGTCTGGGCTGGATCTGGACCCGTCTCAACGCCTGGCCGGCTGGGCTCCGCCTACAACTCCGCCTTCTATTTCGGGCTCCGCGTGCTCCGCTGGCAATTTCTGTCACTTAAGGGCCGAGCAGATTGAGGCATCACGCTGATAAAAGAAAATCGCGGGACGCGGCGCTGGTGTTCGAACCCGGGCCGTTGCGGGTGTTCGGCGCGTTCCTACGCTGGGACATGTGTGGCTGGCTATCCATCTCGGAACGGAGCCAAAATGTGCACAAAAAGTGGAGCCGCCCGATATGGGGGTCGAACCCATGACCTTAGGATTAAAAGTCCCACGCTCTACCGACTGAGCTAACCGGGCTCCGTTGGAGGGGGGGCCGGCAGATAAAGTATAGAGATCTCCGCCTGGCCGCTGGCGGCAGCGGCGTCGTGGCGAGGAGGGAGGGGGAGACTGCGACTCCTGGCACGTGGTGCGAGGAGCTGCGCGGGGGGGGGGGGGGGGGGCGATAGAGTAGCGGATGCGGCCTGGCGGGGAGTGGGCCGACGTTCGCGGCATGACGGGCGCGTCGTGTTCCTTCTTCTTCACCTCGCACAGGAAACTCTGCGGGAAACGGGATGGCCATAACCTGGACGGTGTTCGAACCCGCGGCACACTGAGGGATCCGTCAGAGCAGTGCAGTGCAGTACGTAACGGACATGACGCGTGTTCGAGTCCCGACGGTGGCCTTTCTCCCAGGATTTATACAACGACTACTTGTTGATGATTAGACCCGCGCGAGTGTTACAGGCCACTCGTTGAATGTCCATGAAAGGAAAGGCCACACTCGATGAGTCGTAAAGCCGGCCGAGATTTCGGTATTAAAACTTGGGAACGCGGCCCGCCTTTTGTGCCCGCGATACCGCCACCTTTTTCCCTCTTGCTTTTCGCGCTATCGGTGGTCTATCGCAGCCGGTCGCCATGAAAACCGGCGAGGAACTAGTGCACTGTTAGAAATAGGATAGAGTACTCCAGAGAAGCCCGCAACGGAAGTGAGAAGTCGTAAGAACGCTGGAGGAAATATGAGAAATCGCGTGTTTTTATTTTTTATTTTTAGAAGTTCAGCGAGATATCCAACACGCGATACCTCATACTCGTTCTTCTTATACTTCCGTTTTGGGACACTCCAGAATACTCTATTATGCGCGAGAACACAAACGATGCCGGACCGTACGGACTTGGTTCAGTCACCTGGTGACCACCGACCGACCGTTGCTACCAGCTTGGCGGCAGTGTTAGGAACGCACCCGGGCCCGGGATGCCCCGCCCGCTGACTGGTCATCGGCATTTCGACGAAAGCTGTGGTTCTAATTGGTGCTGCAGGGAGTATAGTATGACCCGCACCGGAGCTGCTGAGCGCGGCATCGACATACCCGACTTTGCATTTTCCAGGACGTAAATTGCGCGATAATGACAGGGTTCGCGCACAAGTTTTCCGCAGGATGGCGTACGGTACATGCAGCGCCAGTTGGGGAGAGGCCCCGCCCTGCCGCGGCCCTCTGGCGGGGCCGACGCAAAGCTGTCGACTTTGCGACGCGGTGATGCACTAAAAGACCCGTTACCGGCCTGACCCGCGCCGCGCTGCGCCTCTAGACTCCGTGTCATTCCTCATCTAGCGGGGGAAAAGACGAATGAAGGCCCGAACGGGAGGCTCGGGGGGAAGTCTGTGATGCGGTGACCTTTGAAGTACGTACGTCAAGGAAAGTAGCCTTACGCTAGTCGTAATAATGAAGAAACAGTCTTACTCAGTGAATGATGGAGGGGCGATCGTCATTCAGTGGGGAAAATTCATCACTCTTTCAAGAAACCAACATGTTGCTGATTCACATCGACGCGTTCCAATGATGCTGATCGTCATTTGTTCATTGATTGATTCATTCATTTTGAATATACGAAACAAGTAGCGCGTTGAGATGGATCAGCAAACGGGGCCCAACGTACTGCGGCGAAGGGAATGACACATGGCACAGCACAGACCACACCTCGGCCAACCCGAATCGAAGAACACGAAGCAGACCATGACGCCGGAGTGACGTCTGTCTGTGCGCCTCGGGGAGCCCGGAGACACGCCGTTGCGATATAGCTTTTGGGTTGGACTTCCCGCAGTAAGTGTCATTAGTACTCCGCTCTCATTACGCGGAGTAGAACAGCGTCAGCAGCGTTGTGGACGCGGTTGTGGAGCAGCTTTTCTTTTCTTTCTTTTTTTAACTTTCCTATCCAATTGAAGAAATAGCAGCACAAAGTCGAGTCACGTATCCACACCTTGGGCTGAGAGATGGGAATCCTCCATTTTACGCGCCGAATATACGATGTGCGCACAGCAACTTGCCTTTTTCTCTTTTTTTTCTTCTTGAATCTGGGTGGGACAGGGACGCGGGTGGCGTTCGGAAGCTTTGAAGACGCGTGTGTGTAATACCTGAATTGGTAGGTAATTTACGTCATGTGACGGTGGCAGACGACACGGCCAGTGTTAAAAGTGTGTGTGAGTTTGTAAGTGTGTGTGTGTGTGTGGCGCGCGCCCCGCCCCGCCCTGGACAGCATTCTTGCGGAGGCCGCTTTGCATGGTCTAACGGCACAACCGCGTGGTCTGGGATCTCTGCCGGGCAGCAGCAGCAGACGACGTGAGCCGCAGTCACCTCTTGCTTGTTGTGTAGTACAGAGAGGGCGGTGGTGGCGCACGACGCTCTCTGTACGAGATTGGGACCAAATTAATTTGATTTTGTGTGGCCGAGCGATTCTCTTTATTCCCGCGTTGTTGTGTGGCTCTGCCTCTAAGTGCCCCCCCCCCCCCCCCCACGAGCCTGTCTGCTCTGCCGGTACCGCCAGGGCCGGCCAATGCAATCAAGCAATTGAGTCCGAGACAAGTCCCTCCCCCCCCCCCCAATGTTCCCATCCCGTGCGCTTTTCTTTCGCGATGGGCGCGCTCGCATCCAGGACAAACAATAACAAGAAAATGAAATTAGTATGGAGTTGTGCGGTGATTTTTATCGCTTTTTGTTGCGATGATGGCGGCAGTGCACTGCGGCCATTTCGATATGAATGAGACTGCAGCAATCACAAGTTTTCTGCGGCGCATGAGGATCGATTGACTTCTCATCCCCCACTACTTCCCACGCCGAGGCAGCTGGATCTGAATCGAACGACGTATCTCTTCCCGGCCTCTGCCCGGGATTGGCAAGGCGCACTGCACGCTATGCGCCCTGCATACCTCTCACTCGCACGGCCGCATCTCTGCGTTCCCCCGTCTCTCTCGCTCAAACCAATGGGCACCTTGCTGCTAATTTGGTGTTGCTGCTCTCTGCGAAAGGGAGGAAAGAATTGTATATTGGAGGAAAAGAAGACTGCTCACTGCTTCCGCTCTCTCTCCAACAATGGCTCACGATAAAAAAAACATGGGTGATCCTCTTTAAAGAGTGGAGATAACAGGAGCCTCTGCCAACACCCTCCATCACCTGGGTTTATCTACGTGAGAAAACATTTATGGAAGCAGCGCAGGGCTCTCACCTGTGATAAGTGCCCCTGGATATACGCCTTGTCCGGGAGACATCAAACTGGCTAAAACGCAGGATATGACGCTGCAACCTCGTTGCTGACACAGCTGGACGAAAGATGTGTGATTTTTTTTTCTCTTTTTCTGGTGACGTTAACGTGACGTACCCGCCTGTTGGAGATGGTTCGGTGGTGTGTAGCCAGATGGTCTAACTTTGGCTGGGATATTTTGTGAATTCGCGATATGAGACGTCGCACGCGCGGTCGTGGCGCAGTATTATATTCCGATTTGAGTCCACCTGTGGCAACAGAGCAAAACGCCCGCAAGGATAGCATTGCGTGGCCGCACAGACGACGACACAAATTGAGCAGTCGAAGGCCGACGGATATTGGGATGTCGTCATACGATGTGGTGATTGCTGCAAACCAGCCGGCCGGAGCGGACGTGGCGGGACTTCCTACTCGGCAAAGTAGTGCCTCATGCTGATAGCCGGCTCCGGGTCACCGCTTACCCTAGCAACTGTGACGCTTAGCTGATGGAACGCGTACGTAAATAGACGTGCAAGTTTATTCTTTGATTGTTCAAATTCGATCACGATTCGTTCGAATTCTAGCACGATTCGTTCGAAATCGATCAAAATTTGTTCGGATTCGGTCATACAATATGCCGCAATATGCAAGGTCAAAGTATCATGGTGTGACACATTGAATTTTTAGAGAACGAGGGTGATGGCCCGGCTGCCCACGCCCCTTTGGGGTCACGCCCCTTTGGGGTCACGCCCCTTCGAGGGCCACGGACCTAACACGGTATACGTGGTGGACCCTGCCCTCGTCGGATCCCTCTCAGGACAATATCGATGGTTCGGGCCGTGAATGGGAGGCTCTGAGCTTCCTGCTGGAGGTCTCGTGCGTGTGTGTGTGTGTGTGTGTGCGCACGCGCGCCAGAGAGATTGAAGATGAAAAGCGGTCGCCTCGTTGAGTTTTGAACCCTCAACGCTGCGGGTTGATTTGCAGGGTCGTTTTGTTCAGGGTGAAAATTTTCTTTTGTTCCAAAGATCGACCCTAGTGTGATCGGATCTAGAAGGCTGTGAGTGCCCTACAGCCGACCCCCCCCCCCCCCCTGCGGCCTGTGATAAGGTCTCCAGAGGCGGAAGTGCACCATGCCCCCTCCCCCCGCCCAGAGCTGTCCCTTTTCGGGCCCCCCGCGCGGGTTGCCTACGTAGGACACGGCCTTTATTTCAGGCTTGGGAGGACAGGGAAAAATTCGTGTTGTGTGAGGTGGGGTGAATTTAAATAGCGGTGTTTTTGAGGGTGGTTTGGGGGGGGGGGGGGGCGCCGAGCGCAAAGGGAAACCTCCCCCTGCTTTTTTAAAATTACCGCCAGATCAAGAAATTGAGGCTCTGGGTGCGTTATCATTGATCGCCACTGTAATGAGGAGCCGGCACGTGGGGCCCTGCGGGGCCCTTTCCCCGACCTTATCTGCCTCCCTTTCCCTCTGTCTGCTGCCCTAGTGAAGGTGGGGAGAGAACGGAGCGAGAGAATTCCGGGCCGGCGCCCCTTCCGGGGCGTGGCGCGCCCCCTCTCTAGGCCGCTCGGAATTTTCGGAGGGAACGTTATTTCTGCGACGAAATTTTTGTAACAGTTTCTTCTCCACCGGGAGCAGATTTAGGAAGTTTTGGAATCCTGTCATTGAAGCTGCGTTGCTGTTTTACCATCGCTTTCCGATTTATACACATGCATGACAGGTAATGGTGGCGTGCGGGCCAAAGTTTTCAGCGTGGTACAGCAACAGGCGGCGGGCTCCGGTAAATTCGTGGAGTGTTTGAAATTTGTGTTGGGTTGTCAGGCCTGCGGACACACGCCTGTTAGGCAAGCTTTTCTCCTTCCGTGGAATTCCGGGCACGGTCGTGGCGGGGAGGGGAGAGGCGGGAGGAGGAGGAGGGGCGAAGGGGGGGGGGGGAGGGGGTGACCCGGCCTGGCATACCGCACCGGGCTGCGGGCTGGCCGGGGACAGGCCGTCTTAGACCGTGCTAATGTCAAGGGGACTGCTCACATGTGAAATTTAGAGAAGTATTTTGAGACTACCAAATAAAAACAAAAGCCGTGCTTTTGTAAAATCAACCATGGTAACACAGTTACGTGCCAAATTCGTATTGTGATCTGTGCAGGTTTTCATATCTTTTTCGTGGGATGAGAATAGTCTTATCATGGTCAGAGGGAGTGCAATGACCACCCCGATCTTTCTCGCACTGGCCTCTACATTTCTCATCCTCCCTGCATTTGCCCGTTCTGGACACTTGGCTACCGCAGCGCTCCTCTTCCAATGAATCAATCGCCTGGCGACGTCCCGACGTCCCGTTGACGGCCTCCTCCCCTGCGGTTGCGCCGTTCTCTCCTCGCCATTTTTGACGTTCCGTGTGTCAACACACGGAGTAATCATGCCGTAGCGGGTCCCCGCCCGCGCGAGAGCGACAGACAGACAGACAGACAGGCAGGCAGACAGACCGTCAAGAGTCCTCGATTCAAGGAAGCCCAGTCTAGCGGCACCAGTAGCCACTGCCTACCAAAAGCGCGCGGGCCGTCGTTCGGAGAGTGAAATTCATTATCTGTCTCTCTGTCTCTCTGTCTCTCTGTCTCTCTGTCTCTCTGTCTCTCTGTCTCTCTCTCTCTCTGTCTCTCTCTCTCTCTCTCTCTCTCTGTCTCTCTCTCTCTCTGTCTCTCTGTCTCTCTGTCTCTCTGTCTCTCTGTCTCTCTCTCTCTCTCTCTCTCTCTGTCTCTCTGTCTCTCTGTCTCTCTGTCTCTCTCTCTCTGTCTCTCTCTCTCTCTCTCTCTCTCTCTCTCTCTCTCTCTCTCTCTCTCTCTCTCTCTCTCTCTCTCTCTCTCTCTCTCTCTCTCTCTCTCTCTCTCTCTCTCTCTGCCTTTCCCTTGTTTTTTTCACTTGCGAATTAAAAAAAAAGTACGGAAAAAAACGGCGAGGGGAAATAATTGCGGAGGGATTTGATGGCGGTACTCTTTCACGCCGCGCGCCCCCCCCCCCCCCCCGCGCTTGTGTTTTATTGTCCTAGAAAAATTTACGAATTTCCTTATTTATTGAAGAGTTGAATGCCCGGAACAATTAATCAGCAAGGGGGAAAAAACTAAAAATTTCGAGTAGACGGGGGGGGGGGGGGGGGGGGGAATGTGAACCGCTATGCGATGAACGCCAACAAGTGTGATGGTAACAGCCAACTTTTTTTCTCCCCGCACCCCGCTCTTGCCGGTTCTCGTGTTTCCATTATAAAATATATAGCCGTGTTTTTCTCGCGGCGACCACAAAGAGGAGGAAAAGCTTTTTCGTTCCAGGGAATAATGTTACGCTTCAGAGAGAGGCAGGGAAGGGAAAAGAGGAGGGGAGGAGGAAGACAGGAGAGGAGGAGGAAGAGAGGAGATGATTGGCGACTTGTTTTTTCACCTTATGTGGGTGTGTGTATACCTGGACAAATTGACTGATTTTCCGCTTTTTTTTTTACACTGACAGATGGTGTCAGGGTTTGAATGCCAGCGCCACCCTGACACCATCTTTCCCAGGTTGGTGTCGATGATCTCTGCGTGACAGAGACAGCAGCAGGACGGCGTGCGTTTGTGTGCGTGTGTGTGTGTGTGTGTGTGTGTGTGTGTGTGTGTGTGTCTGTCTGTCTGTCTGTCTGTCTGTCTGTTCTGATAAAACAAATGTGTTGATCAGGGCATCAACTGATGCGTTCCCATTTGGCTGCGATTTCAATGCATGTGTCATGCGTTCCCCCATGCAAATCACACATGCGTTCCCTTTGATCAATGCATGTTACATGTGCTGCTCCTCACATGACACATGCGTTGTTCCACACATTTGTTCTCAGTAATATACGTATACTCTAGGCGTTGTTGTTTCGCACCTAAATAAATCGGGTAAATGTTTTTTGAAGAGTCAGCGGACAGCGGTGGTCAGCAGTGGTCAGCCAGCGGTCCCTCTGCGGACACCGCAAGAGTGACCGCTAGCGGGGCGTGCTGACCAGCAGGACGGAAACGGCGCAAAACTATTAGACAGAAACGTGGCGCAGCGCTGCAGATTTTTTTTTCAATTTCACTTGAAAGTAGTCCGGTCTGAAATTTTGCGCCAAGAGTTCAAAGTTCGATCAAATATCGACCGACGAAAAGCCTTAACTGGGTGGGGGGGGGGGGGATATGCGATTCACGTCGGCAATAGAGTATGTGTTTTATTGCGGCGGTCCTGTGTGAGAGACAGAGACAGAGAGACAGAGAGGGAGTGGAGAGAGAGAGGGAGAGAGGGAGAGAGAGAGAGAGAGAGAGAGGGAGAGAGAGAGGGGGGGGGGAAGGAGGGGAGTGGTCCTCGATGGCTTTATTGCAAAGCGTTGGGGAGTGGCGCACACAAGTGTCACTCTCACCGGGCATTGTAGTCTCTCTCTCTCTCTCTCTCTCTCTCTCTCTCTCTCTCTCTCTCTCTCTCTCTCTCTCTCTCTCTCTCTCTCTCTCTCTCTCTCTCTCTCTCTGCTCTCTCTCTCGCTCTCCCTCTTTCTCTCATGCACACGGGGTGCACCCCTAAACCATTTCGCGGGCGCGCCGTGGGTCACAAGGGACTTCCGCCCTTTGTGTGTGTGTGTGTGTGTGTGTGTGTGTGTGTGTGTGTGTGTGTGTGTGTGTGTGTGTGTGTGTGTGTGTGTGTGTGTGTGTGTGTGTGTGTGTGTGTGTGTGTGTCGCTATGCCTGTGTGCCACTCACAGCGCTGCGCCGCCAAGGCTGTGTGGCTCTGTGGACGTCTCTGTTTTGTGACGAGCTTCATCCCGCCAGGTTCGAATACCAAACACCAGAGCGACCAGTATTTGACAAAAAAAAAGGTACCTTGAGGTTTATCTAACGAACAGCGTTTCAACCCCCCCCCCCCTCCGAAATCGTGGTCGATGATGATGACTCGTGATGACTCTTAGTCCCACGGGCGGACGGCGACCACACCCGGCCGCCGACCTTCCCGTGACGACGGCGAGTTGCCTACCCGGCCGGGGTGCCGTCGCCGCGCCCTTGGCGTGGCCCTGGAGGGGGAGGGGAGGGGGGGAGGGGTGAGGGGGGAGGGTGGGGAGGGGTGAGTGGGAGGGGGGGGGGGGGGGAGGGGCGGCGAGAGTCGAGGGGTTACCGCATCCCCGACGGGACTTTAAAACGTGTGGCGTGTGGCCTCCTATACGACCCTGGCGCCACGGTCACGGCGCCACTAAACGGCGTGCGATGCCGACCAACTTTTTCGTGGGGAGGGGGTGTTTACTGTGCGAGTGGGAGAGAGAGCTATAGCTAGGGGGACGTTCATAAACTACTTGACTGATTGGGGGGAGGGGGGGGTCGAAAAAGTCACGCCAGGTCACGAGGGGGGAGGAAGGGGGGGTTGAGCGAGAGTTTCCTGACTCCGCCCGGACGGTGTCGCGTTGCGCCGCGGTTCTTCCGGCCGGCTTGCAGGGCAGCGCGCCGGCGTCGCTGCCTGACTGATCGGAGCTGCGGCGCTTAGGCCGTCTGTGGGGACTCTTAGCCAGCTAAGGGTTGATGTCATCGAGAACATCGCTAAGTGGTGCACCCTGGTCTTCGAGGAAGTGTGATATGACGACGTTCTGACTCTTCAATATCTAAATTGTTGTTATTTGTTGTTTTAATAAATTCTTTTAGTATTTGACTCTTACTAAAACCCGCGCTTTCTTACTCCAATAAAAACTAACTTTACACGAAAAAATACTACTAATTTCCTGTTTAAATGCACTTTTGTGCCATTATATATCGAAAAATGCAATTGAAGGTTTTGGTCACGTAACGGAGGGGGGGGGGGGTCAAAAAGTGGCCTAAAACTGGTCACGTAGTTTATGAACGTCCCCTAGAAGGAGAGGGAGGTCGGGAGGCGTGTGCGAGAAACGATGATGGAAGGAGACGGAAAAGAGGGGAGGTAAGGCGTCTTATCGCGGCGCCAATTGACCTCATTTGAATAATTACTCCGGGATGGATGGCGCCGGTGCCCCCCCCCTCCCCTTTCCCCTCATACCCCCCGCGGCCCCCGGTGATCCGGCATGACATTGATGAATCACAAGGTACGGCCCCCCCCCCGGAGGGCCCCGCGGTGTGTCTCTCTCGCACTCGCGTTATTGCTGTCCCTCTCGCACGAGGTCTAGTACGTGGTGTCGGTTGTCACCTGATGTAATGGGCGGGAGTTGTCGCTGTCAGGCGGCTTCCGAAAAGTTGAGTCCGTTGTAAATACTGTAAATATTACTTATATTTGACTCTAACCCCCCACTAACACACATACACCTCTCACACCTACTGACTCGACTAACACTGCGCAATGTTGTACCTATGTAAATATGTATAAATTAGAAATGTAAGGCCTTTCACCTACCGTCGAAAATGTTATTGTATTCGAAATTTCGATCAGAGGACGGGTGCGAAATTGGTTAGAAAAATTGTTTAATTACCTTTTTTTTTTTGTCTCGCTCCTTTCGCCAGAGGTACGTCGTGTTCTGTGACCAAAAGAAAGAGAGAGAGAGAGAGTAAGAGTCAAGAAGAGACACTAACTGAGAGTAAGAGAGAGCTAACTCAGAGAGAGAGAGAGAGAGAGAGAGAGAGAGAGAGAGAGGTAACTTCGTCATGAACACGACACTAACTGGGTGTAAGCGTCGCGCTAACTCAGAGAGAGAGAGAAAGAGAGAGGGCATGCGACACCTGTGTAGCTCCTAGTCTGGTGCCCCCATTGCGCTCACACAGTGCTGTAACAAAAATGCTTTATGTGGCCAATGTGGGGCAGTAACCAACTAACGGCTGCAGCGCGGTGTGTTCTCCCCGCGAGCCGCGACCACACGCCCCACCGGGCCTCACCGGACCCCACAGATCGCCACAGGGGGCTACGTGGGCTGCTATGGGTGTGTGAAAGCGATGCGCTTTGGAACGCATGAATGTTATTGATGGACTTTAAATCGCAAATATGTAACTGACTCCCTTAACTTCGAGATCCGAGTTAGACTCAACTTGACGCCAGGATTCAAAACTGGGTTAGCATGACCTTTCCTGTTAGGAAGTAATGAAGTTAGTGGTGGGCATGTGGACCTCATTGTGGCCACCCCAACCCATGTACTACTTCCTTATTTTCCAAAAGGTCATGCGATCCCAGTTTTGGACTGCTGACGTCAAGTTGGGTCTGACTCGGACCTCCAATCTGAAGTTAAATGTGTCAATTGCATTTTTGCGTTTTAAGAAGCACGAATAAGTCATGCGTCTCGCAGTGCACGGCTTTCACACACTCTGTTTCGCAGCGTGGGCTATGGCGGCTACGTGGGCTACGTGGGTCGTGCCTCTCGAGGAGACGCCCAGGGCTGCAAGCAATAATAAAACTCCCCCTCGACTGTTCAAGGTGAGTCGTTTTTGCAGTTGTTTGGGATGGTGGTGGTGGCGGCTTCGGACGTGGTGGGTGTTGTGTAGACCGTCGTGTGAGAGCAAAGGCTAGCAATGTCACTGGTGTGACTTTTGATGAAAACCAGAGTTTGAAGAATGGAAGTTTTATCCTTAGATCTCAACAGGCGTGGTAAGAGGTGGAGTGCAGATTCCGTGTGGGTTTGTGAGGGTGCGTGTGTGAGAGAGTTTGTTTTCTGTGTGTGTGTGTGTGTGTGTGTGTGTGTGTGTGTGTGTGTGTGTGTGTGTGTGTGTGTGTGTGTGTGTGTGTCTGTGTGTCTGTGTTTCGAGCCGAAATGAACGAATGTGTATTGGGTAGGTGATGGAGTGGATCATAAGTGGCTCTCTATTAACAACCTTTTGTACAAATATGAAAATACCACATTTTCCCCTCTGTCTCTAACGCCATCGGCAAAGGTAAGGAAACTCTTCTAAGTGTACCATGAGTGACTGACGAACTACTAACTTTCGAGTACCTTATATATATATTTATGTACAGCACTTACCCGTCCACTAACAACTGTACTAACCTACCGTGAAAGAGTGTGTGTGAGAGAGAAAAGAAGGGGGGGGGGGGACGCCAATTTTCTCTGTCAATTGTCACCCCCTTTACTGCCGCTGGGGACGACAGAGAGAGAGAGAAAGAAGGGGGAGGCAAAAAGTGACAGAAAAAGTAGCGTGTACAGGCGGCTGTTGCTCGGGGGTGACTCTTAGCGGCACCCTGTTGAATGATGTAGTCGTGCGCCGTCTTGAATGTTTTCGCCAATATGCCCCCCCCCCTCCCTGTAGATGGCAATCATTTGCAGCCCCCCTCCCCCTCCCGGCTCCTTTTACTTTGGAACTCTGTCGCCGTGTACTCGCGTGCCACCCGTACAGGGGGAATAATTCTTAGACATGTGCGTGCGTGCGTGTCCTAGTGTGTGTGTGTGTGTGTGTGTGTGTGTGTGGTTTTTAAAGGCAAAAGCGTTTATTACTTTTTATCAGGTTTCGCAGACTGACGTGTGTGCGCTAGAAAAGAGCGTGCGCTACTGGTTAAAAAATGTAATTTCCCCGGAAATTTAGCTTGAACGAGGTGAAAACTACAGTGAAATTTGCAATAGGGCGGTGGCCTTTTGTTATTTTGTGCGACATTTTATTCTGGGGGAAAGTGTGTTGTTCTCTATAAACAAGATGGATGAGTGTCTGTCGTACGCGGGGGTGTGCGAATGAGCACCCTGGCCATCCTATGAGGGAAGCGTGTGGCGTGCAGTGTACTCTATGCGTGTCTTACCGACTCCTGGGCGATCTGCCCCGCGCCCCGCGCCCCGCGCCCCGCGCCACGCCGGAGCCGCCGCTGCTGTGGGACCCGTATCGTATCGTCTGGGCGGGGCCCCGGGGGCCGCGGGGGCCCCCCGACTGGAATCCGCCAAGGTCATCGTCTTGCGTCTGGATACTACTACTAGTTGGCGAGACCTAATGCCCGCGTGCTTATTGCCGTTTTATCCTCTGCTTAATTTTTATTTTATTTTTGTCGTCAGCCGGTTTTTGGGTATCGTTAGGTTGGTGTTGGTTTTGGGGGGACTGAGCCGGCCGCGGTGTCGGTTACGACAACCCTTTCGATGTTATCAGTGCGTTGTCACGATTTTTATTTAAAAAAATGACTGATTGCGGTATTTTCAAAGAACAGAAAAATAATGCGAGATACGTTTTAAGTATCTCCGAGCCTGGCTCTTGTCCCCTGTCGGACACATGGCGCCGGCAGCTTACGGGGGGGGGGGGGGGGTGCTTGCTGGTCGCGGGGCGGTGCCGGCGGGTTCGATTCCCGGCCGCTGCCGTGCAAAGCCCTCTAACCGTGGCCAATCGATGTCCTTATCTCGACTTGGATATTAACGCCCGCCCCCCCCTCCCCGCCCCCTCTTTTTCTGCTGGATTGAGGGAGTCGGTGGTGAGGGTCGCGTGCGGGGGCGGTGGGGGGTATCAAGTTGCCCCCAGCACAGGCGTAACACGTCCGCCGTTGCATTTTTAATAAGGAGGGGAAAACGGCGCTGAGCCGGTGGCCGACCTACAAGGCGGTGACCACCTGGGCGCGCGCCACACGCCGCCTTCACATAATTGATGGACAAGGCCACGCAGATTCGGCTAGTTGTTGTTGTTGTCTTAGTGGGCGTTCTTATGAATTCATCGTTCGTTATGAGAAATGCCGAGGGCTTTTCGGAGCCGGCGGAGGGATTAGAAAGCTCTCGCTATGGTTATGGCCGGACACTCGCTCACCAGCACCCTCCATACAGGCTGCTGGTGCTCTTACGTGCAGGCCGCGTTACTTCATACCTGTGTGTGTGTGTGTGTGTGTGTGTGGGGGGGGGGGGGTGGCTATGAGTAGCCAGCGTTGATTGTGCCCCGCTATTGACTCGAGACGTTTGAAGGTGTAGAGAGCTTACCGGCTCTCACCGCTGCCGCCCGCTCGCTCGCTCTAATAATAGGCGGCAGAGAAAGAGAGACAGACGCACGCGCACCGAACCTCATAGCATGAAGGGGGGAGGGGGATGGCGCGATTGGCAGAGCGAGTTCGTTGCCCTTCGAATTTCAAACCCCGGCCGCCGCATCGCCGGGTCTCGTTTTTCGAAGGACCGATAGTTAATCCGTGCGCTCGGATAGCGGGTAGACTCTGTCCCGCGGGTTCGAATACCGGTTCCTGGATGCCTTTTCTCCAATACCTCTATGGAGTTGTATATTTTTTTTGTACGTGCACTGAACGGACGTCGTGACCCTAATTCGGTTCCGCACTGCACCGTGAGCCGGTCTGTGGCGGCCTTGTCGCGTCGTCTGCTAGCGTCGTCTGCTAGCGTCGTCTTCTTGGCGTCGTCTGCTAACGAGCCCACTCGCCACCGGTTTGTCATGATTAAATTAGCGTCGACATCGGTCGTCACCTTAACTGCATCCCCTGACGTGTGTCGTCTGCTAGGACAGTGCCACTGCGTTTAAAATTGCAATACAAATTGGTTTTGCAAGGACGTAATGGGTCCGTGATCACAAACGGTGTTTAATACACCTAATTACAAAACTCTTTGCGATACAGGCTTATTTTGCAATAACGTGCCCAGTACGTCCTATAGGGAGTGAATCACTATTGCCAATTTCGAAAACAGTGGCCGGCCGCCTGCTAGAGTGCCGGCCGTCTGTTAAGCCGCGAATGCTACTGTGCAGCTCGTGCCCCGATGTCGTCATGGCCAAGTTCTAGCTGTTCGCTCACTTTCTCCGTAAAGTGCCCCAGCGCGCACACCGGGGCAGTGGAAAGGGGGGGGGGGCTATATCTCTTTGGCACCACGCCCCTCTGCCCCGCCATCAGGACACGCCCAGGGCGCCCGGCCGGGGCTGGCAGACCGCAGACCGGCCAGGCGTGGCTGGCAGCCGCTGCTGACCCTGTGACAAGTGTCCGCCAGAGAGTCACAGCCTTGTCGCACATCGCGGCCGTAAACTTTTATACCGAGTGCCGCTTGTCATGAAGGCGGCGGTGGCTAACGTGTGCCAGTCATGAGGGGCTGTTGGGGACGCCCCTGTGCAGCGGCCGCGGAGTGAGCGCCTGCCAACTCCAGGGTAGGCCAGCCCGCACAGCACGCGTGCGGGCAGGGCCGGGGGCTGCCTACCTGCCAGGCGCTATGTGTGCGCCACAGCCATGGAGGGAAGTGTGACGGAATTTATGGACAAGAGCCTCAACTAGGGCTGGGGCCCAGGGGGCGGCTGGCGGTCTGTCTGTAATAGAGTTTGCCCCGAAAGTTGGCAGTACGAATGTCGTCCGAAGGGGGGAACTCGGCAGGCGAGCTGCTTGGATGCCAGCTACTTGGCTGTCGCCTACCTGTGTGTCAGCTAACTCGGTTGTGAACTGGTGTGAGGTAACTCTGCTGTCAGCTTACTCCGCTGTCAGCTGATGTCAGCTAACTCCGCTGTCTGCTGCTGTCAGATAGCTGGGCTGTCTGCTGCTGTCAGATAGCGTGGCTGTCGGCTGCTGTCAGCCAACTCGGCTGTCGGCTACTGTCAGCTAACTCCGCTGTCAGCTGCTGTCAGCTAACTCCGCTGTCAGCTAACTCGACTGTCTGCTGCTGTCAGATAGCTCGTCTGTCGGCTGCTGTCAGCCAACTCCGCTGTCAGCTGCTTTCAGATAGCTCGTCTGTCTGCTGCTGTCAGCTAACTCCACTGTCAGCTGCTGTCAGCTCGGGCGGGCGCGGGCCGAGGTCTGACAAGCGCCTGCACTGTTTTTATTCCATCTCCGAGCTGTATGAGACATCCGGCGGCGCTGGCAGCACCCGGCCAAGGGCAGCCCTGCGCGCTGCCGGTGGTTCAAGTTCCCACAGCTGCTCCGCGCTGCTCCGCGCTGCTCAGGCCGCTGGGTCTGCCTGCCCGGCCTGCCCGGCCCGGCCTGCTGGGCGCGGGGGCCGCCGCCGGCAGCGTGGCCGTGCGGAGCCCAGCGGTGCTCCGGCCGGGGAAAAGTTACCGCGAGCCTCTGCCAGACCGTGACACGTCCCGCCCACGCACGAGTGAGTGTGAGAGAGAAAGAGAGTGAGTAAGAGAGAGACTAAGAAACGGAGGGGGGGGGGAGAGCGAGGGAGAGAGGGAGCAAAAGGGTTTCGGTCGGCGGAGGGGGGGAGGGGTTCCTCGGCGGCGCTGGAGGGCCGGCCGCGCGCCTTGATCGCCCCTGTCATTGTGGGGCGCGCGCGCGGACTTTGGGAGCAGATTATGCTAACGCCCCGCCACTGGGCTGCCCTGGCGGCGCGGCGGCCGAAACGGATTTGCGTATGCAAACGGAAACTCCGCCGACTGACAAAAAGTTTTGTCGCCGGCTTCAATATTTCGTGAATATCTCGGAGCGGGCGAGGGTAGGCAACCCGGCTGGCTGCGGCTGCGACGTGCCGCCCGACCCGGACGAGCGGTTTGCCTGTTTACCTCGAAGAAAAGAGGGGGTAAAGTCACCCCCTCCCCGAAAAAAAAATTCCATAAAATCTCAAGCCCGCGGCAGTAATAAACGGTGTACAATATTTTTCTTCCTGTCCGCACACCACACACTCCTCCAAGCCGTCGCCGCCGCGTCGGGTGATTCTTCTTCCGCGGATGGCGTGTCTGTGAGGACGCGCTCTGGCCTCTGCCCGCGGGGGTCTGATCCGCGTGTGTGTGTGTGTGTGTGCGAGAGAGAGGGGGAGAGTGACGGTGAGAGAGAGACATAGAGAGTGAGTGAGTGAGTGAGTGTGTGTGTGTGTGTGTGTGTTTGTGTTTGTGTGTGTGTGTGTGTGCGCGCGGTGGAGAGAGCCTTGAGGTGCCAAAACGGCGCCCTCCTGCCCCCGAGGCCCCCCCGAGGCCCCCCCGAGGCCCTTGCCGTGGTTCGCGTGACCAGCAGGCACAGAGGAGGGCGATCTTGTCGCGGCAGTGAGCCGTCTGTGCCGGCGCTCGGTGTGCGGCATTGGCAGTCGATACGGCGGCGGCCGGCTGTCGTCGCCCCGTCATGCACTGCAGCCAGCAAATAATCTGCCGTTCGGAATCTCGGCAATAATCGTGCGAAAGGAAAAAGGTCGCGGCGCGCTCGTATACGCGCGTTTTCACCTTGACATTTTTCGCGGAAAAATGTATTTACCAAGGCTTTATGCAACTAAAGGCTGAACGTTAGAAACAAAATTCTCAAAAATGAAACCTTTATGAAAAGATGAAACAAAAAACTTATTTTAGCATTTTTTTCCTTTTTTTTTTGTTTGCGAAGCTGGCGTGTGTCGACGCCCGCCTCGGCGAGTCGCATCACCGTCCTTGCCGTCCCGTCCGGAAAGGAGAATGGGAAACGCTCGCCTCTCTGTCGCACCCGCACTGACCTGCTTTGGTTGGAGAGAGAGAGAGAGAGAGAGAGAGAGAGAGAGAGAGAGAGAGAGAGAGAGAGAGAGAGAGAGAGAGAGAGAGAGAGAGAGGTGCCGGAAGCGGGGTACTTCAAACAGGACGGTTTGTGGGAGCCGTGGATGTGATCGATGCCGATGTGGTTTGAAAGCTACGAGGAGCCGCTGCTGGCGTCAGCACGGCAGCTTTTCTGTTTTCTGGAGATTGAAGGAAAACACAAAACTAGAAAACAGGCACTTCGGACACGTTTGAAAATATCAAACTGAAATTCGAAAGCAAGTACGACAATGTTACGTGTATCTTATTGTGTCGACGGAATGGTTTTATATGCCGGTGTCCTACTTGACATTGTTTCCCCGCTCGCATTTCTCCTCTGTCTCGGACAGTACGGATTGGTTGCACAACCGTCCGTGAATAACCCACAAAAGGGTCGCGGCTGCGCACAAAACTTTCCGGCTCACTCCCTTGTGTAGATAAGCGGTGGCCCCTCCAAACTGTCGCGCCAGCGCTCCTCTGAAGGGGAGGGAGTCCTCGCGGTGATGATATTGATTGAGCACGCTGGCTGAGCCGGCCTGACAGGCGGGCTGTTGTGTGTGTGTGTGGTTGGTTGGTTGGATACCGTATCTGAGCCGCTTTCCGTCTCAACGGGAAGGGGGTGTGAGCCCCCTCATTCTCGACTAAGTTACGCCTGTCGGGGTCGTGACTCCCGCCAGGGTGGCCTCGCCCACTTCGCAGTACGCCTGTGTCGTAAAAACAACCCCGGGTTGGCACCACTCCGTGGGGTCCCAGGTCGCTGTAAGGGAAAGGGTTAGTAGTGGTTTTGGTTTCCGGCTCACCCGCCCTCCTGGCAGGGGGCGCATAGCTCTTCGATAGCACCCACTTCTTTTTGCCCCGCGTACTCCGTGTCTTCGCGCGTTTCTTCGCGTCTTTTCTTCGTTTGTCTGGCCGGTACCACCGAAGCTTGGACTCCTTGATCTGCTGCGACGCGCTGTTTTGGGGGGTTGGGTTGGCTCCGAGGTTTGGTCGTTCTTGAGTTGATCTTGGGGCCTCCGCAGGTGCTTCCCGAATGCCTGCTGCGCGGGTCTTATTCCAGTTGACACCGGCCGCCTTCACCTTTCCCTGTTGAGCTTCCCATCCCTTCCCTGGTGGGGACCATCACCAGAACCTTAGGATACACTTATCTGAAGTGGGAGGGGCATTCGCAGTGATGCCTCCGTCGACCCGGAGGTGCCCGCCGTGTTGGGCACTTGCTGCTGTGGTGCGCCCTCGCTGCATTGCTCTTCCTGTAGGCGGACCTCCCGGGTCCTCCCCGTCGCTACCCCGACACCAAAGGATACTTATCTGAGGCTGGAGGCTGAGGTTTTGCGGCGTTGAGTGTAGGTCCCGGCGTGCCGCTGTTGGCTTGCAGCAGGTATGGACAGAGGTCGGGCTGCGTCCGTGACCGCCTCCTCTCCTCCTCCGTCCTCTTGGCGGGCGGGCGCTGTTTTCGCGCGCAGCCCCATCTGGGGTTTTCTCCGTCTCCAGTCGGCCGGGCCGGGGAAGGGAGGGGGGGGGAGGGGAGGGGAGGTATTGTTTGCACTGGCCGCACTGCACCGGCTGCAAGGGGAAGGGGGGGGGGTTCGGCGACCACGCCGGGCATGGGGAACATAACCTCACTTTGCCGATTTACAAAATGCATTTGACGGCCTTTTGGGAGTCTAGTGGGTACCCGGTGCCGGGTGTAGCCGCGGCGCCAGTGCTGCCTGTGCCGGGCAGGGGGAGAGGGGCGGGGCGGGCCAGGACGGCCAGGGGGATCACCGGCTCGCCGGTGCGCGGGGGGGCACACACGTGGGGACATTTTAGACTCTTGAGGTGCTGGCGGTTTGCAGGATCACTAGAAGGGCACGATGCACTACACTTCACTTTCACTCAGCACTGGGCACAAGACACAACACTACAGGCACACTGAAACTGCCACACAGAACACTACGGCTTCCCGCCATGGCACCCGGCTACCGCTCAGATTGACAAAACACAAAAACACTGATAAAATGAGAACGGCCGTGGGGTTTAACTTGCGACCAATTGCCCGGGTGGCAGTTATGGTCCCGATCAATTCCCGAAAATTTCAGGCGTCTGCGGTTTAATTTTCCCACTTCAAACTTGGAAATTCTGGGGAGCTCCGGTACCGCCCCGGGTGTGGTGTGGCGTGGTCGACGCTGTGCCGTGTGTGTGTGGGGGGGGGGGGGGGCGCACCTAGGTATTTCTAAGGTTTCGGGTTTCTCGCGGTGACGTTGTACTTTCTTCATGACGGCAGCACACCCGCTAGGGAAGTTCGCCATCGTCGCAGTCCCGAAGGTTCAGTGACCGACTATTTTTTGTTTTTGTTCGTTTAACCGGGGCGTTTACGTAAGGCCATGCACGTTATCACTTGATAAGCGTTTCGGCGTGGAATCTGGAATATTATAGCGCGTAAAGTCTATTAAAAAAAATGGTTGGGTACGGAGGTAATCGATATAAACACGCACGCCAGTACTAAATACTGCCTGGGCGAGTCGTGCACCCAGGAGGGCTTCCTGCTTACACAACGCGTCTCCGCTGGCACGAATTAATTGCTGGTGATGGAAGGGTCATTAAGGGCAGCCCCTTCCGCGACGGTAAAGCTCTCCGCCACGCAACGCGACTCACGCGTAGACTCGCCTCTATCCGCTGGGTCCCATCTCTATCGTCTATCTGCCCCCGTGCAGTCTCTCTGTCCAGCTTCATC
This sequence comes from Odontothrips loti, assembly GCA_038380765.1. Classification (NCBI taxonomy): domain Eukaryota; kingdom Metazoa; phylum Arthropoda; class Insecta; order Thysanoptera; family Thripidae; genus Odontothrips; species Odontothrips loti. Next base: position 6,540,075 of record CM076258.1, on the reverse strand, counting down.
CACGCTCATGGACTCTGATCCTCGTGCATCCTGGCCCTTCTATCGCATCTATCCTCCTTTCGTCACTCCATCCTCGACCCTCTATCCTCGGCCCTCTATCCCCGCCCCGGCCTACTATCCCCGATCCTCTATCTTCGACCCACTATCCTCGACCCTCTATCCTCGACCCTCTATCCTCGACCCTCTATCCTCGACCCTCTATCCTCGACCCTCTATCCTCGACCCTCTATCCTCGACCCTCTATCCTCGACCCTCTATCGTCGACCCTCTATCGTCGACCCTCTATCCTCGACCCTCCATCCTCGACCCTCTATCCTCGACCCTCTATCCTCGACTCTCCATCCTCGACCCTCTTCCTTTCCATTGGCGCTCACAATTATTGGGCTAGGTATAGCAAGTTCCCGGACTCCGTCCGTTTCACGCTGCCAACCTCCCTTTTTCATCCTTTCCTCTCTTTTCTCTTTCCCCGTCCCGTTTCCTTCCTCTGTCCCTTCCCTCGTACCTCCTTTTTTCCTACCCTTCGACCTCCCCCTTTTCCCCCTCTTACCTCCCTATTTTTGAAAATCTAGGTGCAGTGCTTGCTACAACCAGACCCCCATGTGAGCGCCCCTGACTCTTACATGTCCCTCAACGCCGTATGAAGTGACAAGTCTCGGCCGTATAATTTCTCAGTGCCTTCGCTTTTCGCACTGTTCATGAATGAAACAGCATCGTCGCCGCATAAGCGCCTGCTATATTTCTGTCCGCGACGGCTGCTCTGCTTATTGGCAGCAGCGGCCCAGTTCAGCGCTGCGAATAACGACAGCCGGCCACCACCCATGGCTGCGCACATCTCTGCGCCGCCGTAATGTATTGATTGTCATGCTGACATTTGGTGCGGCCCGCCGCGGCTCCCCGGAAGCGAAGTAGTGTGCGCTATCTAGGGCTGCCTGGGGTCGCCTCCGGGTCGTCCGTGTTAGTGATACTATTGGAGCCGCGGGTTCAAATACCCGCCCGGTGGTCTCACACTCATCCTTCTTTAAAAATGTCTTGTGCGGCCCTGTGGTCATCTTCACGACCTGGCCCTGCTTCCGAGAAGAAATGTGTTCGGAGAAATAGATCGGTCGGATATCGATCACTTACTTCTGACAGTGTGGCGCTGAGATGCGCCTCTCTGTTGCTCGCATGTCCAAACCGGAAAGAGAGAGAGAGAGAGAGAGAGAGAGAGAGAGAGAGAGAGAGAGAGAGAGAGAGAGAGAGAGAGAGAGAGAGAGAGAGATAAAAGAAGAGGGGGGGGATTGGAATTAGAATTGCGTAATGGTGGGCGTGGACACGAGGGTCGTCTGGGACCCACGGAAGGGAGGGGCGCAGAGTGAGAGAGAGAGAGAGAGAGAGAGAGAGAGAGAGAGAGAGAGAGAGAGAGAGAGAGAGAGAGAGAGAGAGAGAGAGAGAGAGAGAGAGAGGTGGAAAGGTGAAAGGAGGGAGGGAGAGGGACGATGGAATGAGATCACAGGGGCCTGTGTACTGCCTGAGATGGCAAAAGGCAACTAAGGTGGGGGGGGGGGGGGGTCTTAGCCTGAGGAGAGGGGGAGTGTCTGGAGGGCTTATGTATTGAAACTCTGGCGCGGCGATCAAAGGGTCTTCTGATGCGTTGAGGGCAATAGTGTGTTGGGAAGAGGGCTATGGGGCCCTCAGGGCGTGCTCCCCGAGATTACACATACACACGCGTGTACCACGTGACCCAGTTTCTGCTTTACGCGCGCACACCCCGCGCACCGTCGTCCAATGAAAAAGAGAACCAAATACTAAAGAGAGAGAGAGAGAGAGAGAGAGAGAGAGAGAGAGAGAGAGAGAGAGAGAGAGAAAAATGGGTGTTGAGATCGGTTTTAAAGATAGCAAGTGTGCTGCTGGTACTTCCTATGCTGCCAAGGGCTGTTGTAAAAGTTGGCGCGTGTGCGACATATATTTTCTTGCAATGTATTGTTTGCGCCACGTTAATATACTGTGCCGCTGCTGAGATATGCCTTTTTAATTCGCGGAGTGTACCGCGTATGATGATGTGTACCGTCCTTGGTCGTGTCCGGCGTGTGGCTGAGGCAGGAGGGAGGAGGATTCCACTCCTCCCCTTCCCCCCTCACCCTGACGCCGGACAGGAAGGAAGCCTGCAAATATTTACGCGGGTGCCATGGAAGACTCATCTAAGCGTCGCCCATGCACCCTCTCTCATGGAGCGCAAAAAGCATATTTTTTTAAATCTCAGATTTTTTGTGAATTTTATTTTTTGGTGAAGTTTTGAATAGAGATGTTAGTTTGGTCGCGTAGAGTTCGGCCGGTGAGAGGGAAACCTTGGTTGTGCAAGTCCAGCAGCGTGGTGCGACGACCCCCACACGGTGCGTTGGCTTCTCGAGAGAAAAGATTTTGACCTTTGCATTAAAGTTACGCGCTCAACAATTGTTATCTTGATGTTTGTTTCTGATGCCGGCCGCCGGTGCCCAGCGGAGGGTGGGGTGGGGTGGTGGGGTGGGGGGGGGGGAGGGGGAGGAGGATACGCGTTATTCCATCGTTTTTTTTTCTTCCTCTTCCCTCCTCCTTGTCAAAGACGCGACGCGGGTGAAGGAAGGAGGGAAGTGGGGTGAAAGGGGAGAATATCAGCCGCTTCCGAGAAGTGTATCCTCGAGTTTACGATCTCCTGCACTGCCTTTCCCGGAAAGGGCAGAGCCCTGCACGGCCAGTTTGCATGAGGACGTAGAGAACTCATTGGGTCCTCTGAATTTGAGCCATTTCCTGTGGCGGCGGGCGGCACCGAAGTGATGGAGGCATTGTCATGTCACGGTGAGTCACCGGTTTTTCTCTCCGAGATCAATTTGACAAAATTGCAAAGGCTGGTCGAGGGCGGGGGAGATTTCGCAAGTAGCTCTGGAGAGTGAGGATGGTCTCAACTGGAGGGGTTCTGGAAATTGGACCTGGTGGAAGTTTGGCCTGGAGGTGAGGATTCTGGACTTGTGGTCGTGCATTTGCTGCGAGCTCCATCATGAGCACTTGGAGGCGGACTGATTGACTAGGGACTCTTCAGGAGCCGGATGTGCACAGGAACTGCTGCGTTGTGCCTGTTGGACTGGAAGATCTGGCCGAGAAGTGGGTTGATGTGATGAGAGATGATCCGTACTGCCAGCTGCCCCGCCAGGAGTCGCTCTCTCATGACGCAAACCCGTTGCAGGTCTGCCGCACCGTGACGCCAACACATTTTGTTTTCGGCTGCCAAGAAATTGAGGTGGGCGAGTCGTTGAAAATGCAGAGCGACACCGGTCAGCAGGGGGTTGCTGCTGGTGCCGTAACCTTCCGATTCTTCCTTCCACTTTGGTGTCATTCATACATGTGCAATTGCTTCGAGTGTTACGAGTAATGCTCGTTGCATAAACATGATCCCGGCCTATACGTTTGCGTACTTTATTTCCGGAGCCACCCGAGATTATTGTTTGTGTTGTACGCGGCACTTCGCCTGTATGAATGTCTAAAGATTACAAGGGATTTTTTTTTTCAGACTGTTCACGATGGACGCACTGAGAATGAAAAAGTCATAATCATTGTCCGATTTTGGGCGAGAAGAGACTGTATTTTGAAATCTTGACTTTACATTAAATATTTAAGACCCGGTTAAGACACAGGCACCAAATTAACTTCCGTACTTCCCACCAGAAAAGGCCATGTGACCATTTTTTGGGAATCCTGGGGCGCCAAATAGAGTCTAACTCAGGTCCTAAATCTTCGGTATATAAGGCCACTGTTTCAAAACAGCCTCTTATTGACCAAAACTGGGCGGTGATGATGACTTTTTCATTCTGATAGACAGGAACTGTGCGCAGGCAGGTAGCTCTGTGCGCAGGCAGGTAGCTCTGTGCGTAGGCAGGTAACTCTGTGCGCAGGCAGGTAGCTCTGTGCTTAGGCAGGTAGCTCTGTGCTTAGGCAGGTAACTCTGTGCGCAGGCAGGTTAGCTCTGTGCCTAGGCAGGTTGCTCTGTGCAAAGGCAGGTAGCAGGTAACTCTGTACGCCGGCAGGTAACTGCAGGTAACTCTGTGCGCGGCCGCTCCTGGCTCAGTGAGTCGGGATTAGATCGTGGCCAATGGTGTGCGGCGGTGTTGCCATTGGCAGAGTAGCAGCAGCACAGCAGCAGCTCTGCGCGGATCCGGGCCAAGGTCGCCAACAGCAGCAGCAGCAGCAGCAGCAGCAGCAACCCCGACCCGCCAAAGTCAACGAACTGCGGAGAAGCCGCCGCAGCAGCAGACCAACTTTGGAGCTCCAAGAGTGGCTTCCTTCTCGGTTTGGCTGGAAAAGGCAGTGAGGCGCTGCCCGCAGTGCCCGCAGCCGTTGCGTCCGCGTGGGCATGAATTTTTCATTTCGCGTGGACCATTGCTTTTGATTCTTTGTGCACAGCTATGCAAATGAATGAGAGCATACATGGATGACAATCCGTATCGGGAGAGATTTTTTCTGCAGAATTTGCGCGACTGTCAAGGTCGCTTGTTTTGGAAAGTGCTTGCAGGCGCACCGGGAGTGCCGGACCGGTAATGGTCGCGAATCGGTTCCGGAACTGGCCAAACACGTTGGGGACGATTGTATCGACCTTGCTTCGTCGGCTGGGTTGACGCATCTCTAATTGTGTGGGCCTGCACGCCAGGCGGGCGGGGGGAAGGGGCGCCGGGTAAACACGATTTACCGAAATAACCGGGGCTGCCGGGCGGACGGCCGGTGGGGCTACTGTCCACTGTCCCTCAGTTAATGCCACACATTTTGGGCCCTTAATCGGAGGAGCCCGTACACATAATGGGAGTTGTTGTGTGTGAGCCGTCCTCACAGATAGCTGCGTGCGTGTCGGCGTGCGTGACCGTGACGTCACCGAGGGCTGCACCGGCTGGCACTGCTGCGTAGGTCAGGGGCGTCACCACTCGAAACTGCGCGTCTCTCTCTCTCTCTCTCTGTCTCTCTCTCTCTCTGTCTCTCTCTCTCTCTCTCTCTCTCTCTCTCTCTCTCTCTCTCTCTCTCTCTCTCTCTCTGTCTCTCTCTGTCTCTCTCTCTCTCTCTCTCTGTCTCTCTCTGTCTCTCTGTCTCTCTGTCTCTCTGTCTCTCTCTCGCTGTCTGGCTGCCCCGTGTTGCCCAAGCAGAGCCAGTCGACCCGAGGCGAAATGGTATTCAAGGCAGCGGTCGTTGGGTCAGCCTGCCTGCCTGCGGAGCCCGCGCGTTGGAGCCGGGTGGAGCCTCCAGGGTCCTATGGCTACCCAAACCCGTCCAGGCAGGGGTCAAGATACAAACGCCTCCAAAAATTGGAAAAAATGGAAATTGAAAAGGAATGAAAGGGTGAAAGAAAATAAAGTGAAAAAGATAAAAAGTGAAAAATAAAAAAGAGAAAATTGAAAGGGGGGGGGGGGGACTGAAAAAAATACTCTAAAACTGTACAGAAAAAATTTTGGCTGCTGATTGAGAGCCGCTTTTGGTTGGCTTGGAACAACTCTTTCCACGCCTACTTTAAGCTAGAAACTACGCATGGAGTCGCTGGCCGTGCCAACGACCTCGCCACTGCGCAGACGGTGGCCGCGAGTAATTCATCGCACGCACTCGCGCCAACTTGTTGATTATCTCGGTGCGCGGCGTTGTAACTGTGTAATGGAAATTGTTGGGTTTTTCTTTTTCTGCCGGTAACAGTGTTTTGTTGTGTGGGTAGCGGATCATTGGCTGCGGGGTCAAAGGGCATTACGGAGGGCATTATACGTTTTTTATTATTTGATTACGCGCGGTCCCGCGCCCTGGATATTTACGATTCGCGCGCTGTGTGTGTGTGTCTACGCCAAGGGCACATGCGCCGCCCCGCGTCTGAATGTAAAGGGCATTTTGGGAAAGCGACCGCGATTCAAAGCACAACAACAACAAAACAGAAGCGAGCTGGTGTGCATGTGTGTGCGTGAATGCTTTACCGGACCGTCTGCATGTATTACGCTTTAAGGGGGGGGGGGGCGACTTTGAAAGCTCTCAATTGGCGGCATCAAGTGGTTGTGGACAAGCGCGGAGGCGGCGTGTGACCATGCAGTATTGATCCTATTGATAGAGGGGCGATGAGCCGCAATCACGGGTTCGAATACTGGCGCCGCCAAAGTGCGCTTTTAAAGAAATATTTCTTAATTTTTACAGACTTCTCTTACAGACTTTTTTTTAACAATTTGAGACGTGTCGCCCGTTTGATTTGGCCCAGGGCGTTACTTTGGTATGTCGCGCTCTCTTCGTGGTCAAGGGCAATACGGACGGAAAGCGCCCTCTGGCGAACGTTCGTGAGAATAAGAAGGAAAAACACTACTGTCAGCAACTATTAGGCTGCGCAAAGGCTATGCAAAAGTGAGCACGTTGCGCCCTCTAGCGACATGCCGTGCCTCCCTCTCAACTGCTAATTTACAGCCCACTTGTATTCATATTCGCCTTTCATCATGTGAAATTACAACTGACGACCGTCTCTGTCGCGAAAAGCAGGAGGGAAAAAATCGTCCACAAGTCTTTTCTGGTTATTTTTTTCCCCACTTTTTTCTTCTCCCTATTTCATTTTTGCTGCAGCGCGTCACAGACAAGAAAACTAAGGGCCGGGCAATAATTGTCTGGCGTGGACAAGGTCTGGCGTGGACGGGGTATCGGCACACGCACAGGGTGCCTACCCCCTTCTCATTTCATTTGTCCTTTTCCCCCTTTTTATTTCCTTTTCCACTTGTTAATGAAGACGGCTTGGACGGTCAGGAAACCGGGGACGGGGAAATGGGAGGCAAACGAGCACTAATTTTTGCCTGCCTCATCAAACGTCTACAAACACGGTAATTTATTTTTCCCTTTCGTCTCCGTTTATTCTCTCTCTCTCTCTCTCTCTCTCTCTCTCTCTCTCTCTCTCTCTCTCTCTCTCTCCCTCCCTCTCTCCCTCCCTCTCTCCCTCCCTCTCCCCCTCCCTCCCTCCCTCTCTCCCTCTCCCCCCTCCCTCTCTTTCTCTCTTCCTCCCTTAACTTGTCCGCCCCCCTCCTCCCTCCTCTGAGGGCTGCAGCGTTGGCTGAAGGGAGCAATTAGCTCCTGGTCGAGGCCATGAAGGGGAGTGTAGTGCCAGCGCAGCGTGCAGTGCTTTACGAAGGCTTATTTGCGTGACTGCGTGAGAGAGAGAGAGAGAGAGAGAGAGAGAGAGAGAGAGAGAGAGAGAGAGAGAGAGAGAGAGAGAGAGAGAGAGAGAGAGAGAGAGAGAGATCGGGGCTGACTTAACTATACTTGGTGTTGGAAAATAAGAGGGATACAAAGAGGAAGGTGGCAGTGCGGTCCTCAGCTAGAAGCAGCGTGACAATTTTGTTTCTTGTTTTATAAGAAGTGAGTGTGTGTGTGTGTGTGTGTGTGTGTGCGCGCGCGCGCGCAAAGTGACGTGTGCATAGCATTAGCCTGTAAGCGTGCGTGCGGGTTAGGGCGCCGTGGCGAGGTCACGAGATGGTGTTTGTGTGTGTGCGTGTGCGCGCGTGTGTGTGTGGGGGGGGGGGGGTCAGGGCGTCGAAATGAGACATCAGTTTGAGGAGCCGGATCGACTCGTCGCCTGTCTTGCGACTCTTCTTCGCGCTGCACTCTGGTGGTTAAATGGATTTCCTTTCCCTCCGTCCGTGGGCCCCAGTGGGCGCCCGTTTGCGGAGCCTTGTTCATGGTCATCCCAGAGCGGTCTGCTGAAGGCAGCGGCGGCGGTGGTGGTAGTGGTGGCGGCGGCGGCGGCTGGCTGCGGCTGCGGCGGCAACACTGTTCCCAGTCGACTTCCTCTTGCTGTGCTTCCCTACACTGCTGGCTGGCCGGCCCTGCGAGGAAATTTTGTGGGTCGCCGTTGCGTCGGTTTCGCTGTGGACTGTTTGACGTGAATTGGCTGCTATCATTGTCCTGAAAACGTTTGCCGCGTCACATTTGAGTCGTGGGCGCCATGGGATCCCAACCCGGGGTCAGGTGACCTTTTGCGAACGACAGTATGACGGCGGAAGTTGCGCGGGAACTTTGCGGCTCCCCTGGGTTCTGCCGCGGATCGCTCACGACCCCGCGCGGACCCTGGGGGGCGCAGCATAACGACTCTCTACTTTTAATTACCCCAGATATTTTTTCTTATCACTTCACCTCTGTTTTGGAAAGTTTTGTGGGCGCCATCGAAGTCCGCGGGGCGATTGTCTTGACTTTTTAAGTTGAGTAGAAAAGAAAAAAAAATGACGAGCAGGTAACGACGAAGGCGGTGAAATGTCACCCTCGGCTGCACCAAAGTCACCTCACCTCACCTGATACCGCTGCGAGCACGGCGGGGTCGATAGCACAATTATGCCTCATGCCAGGCCGTGGCGCCGTGCCCAGCGGGCCGTGCCCTGCCCTGCTGTCCCTCGCATAGTCAGCTCGTCCCCTCGCCTTTTGTACACATACACTTTTCTGCGCCCAATTGAGTGTGTGTGTGCTATTATTTATTTCTCATCTCTCGCACGCGAGGATCATCCATTTCGTATATGTTCCGGACGTGCTTACATGTGGTGTGCCGGAAAAACTAATACTGGATGCTGCCGACTTGATGCTTAAGCTTCAGCTAGATTTAACTCTCGTTGGGCAAGCAGTTGGCAGGTAAGGTTAACAGGTTAGATTTACAGGTCAGTTTAGCAGGTTAGGTTAGCAAGTTTTTTTTTTAAATTCCCGATTATTTCTTTTTTGTTTAATTTCAGAGTTTTTAGTTAAACTTCCCAGTTGATTTTTAAAAAATGCTTCGGAATTTAAAAAAAAGGACTCTCCACCTTCACAACTCCCTCCTACTAGGGCTCTCGCTTTCTTTCTCCAGCTCTCTTATCTATCTCCTTGCTCTCTCTCTTTTCTCTCCTTTCTCTCTCTTTTCTCTCCTTTCTCTCTCCTCTCTCCTCTCACTGTCTCTCTCCCTCTGTCTCTCTGTCTCTCTCTCTACATCCAAGAATATAATTCTTGATCTAAGAATATTTCTTGATTTAAATCTAAGATTGGCTTGATTCAAGAAAATATTCTTGAATGCTTTAGCCTAAGAATCTCTTTCTCTGGGTGTACGTCTCTTACACACGCACTCACTCTATATGTAGGTAATAATTCAGTCGGTGAATCCCACGTGACCAGGATCTGCCCCCCCCCCCCCCCTTTCACCCGGAACATTGACATGAGAGGGGGTCACATACCTGTGTAAGCGCGGGGGAGAAAGAGACAGAGGACGCAATGCAGGCATATCTGTGTGTGTGTGTGTGTGTGTGTCCATTCATTGGCAGGTGGGCTGTACGGGGGTGCGCGATTCGGCAGCTGACATGGCCCGCGTCCGGGTGTGCCGCTGGTGCCGGTGGCCACATATGGAGAGAGCGCCGCCGAGGCGCGGTGAAGGGGAGAAGATAAATGAGGGATTTCGGTGTCCGGGATCGCGACACGCCAGCTAATGGCACTGCTGGGTAAAAAATTAAAAATGGGAAAAATGATTTTCAGCGCTCTTTTTGCTCTGCAGCCTGGTATGTGTGAGCATACTGAAAGCGCCTGATGTGTAGGCAATCCCGAGCTCTGCAAGCGCGCGTGTGGTGCGGGCTGGCCTATCCTGTCGATCGCAGGCGCTCGGACTCTAAAAGGTTATGGGGGAATTTCGGTCGTGACGCAGCTGCTTTTGTTTGGGAGTGTACCCGGGTCCGACCCGTCCTCCCTCCCTTCCTTCCTCTCTCCCTCCCTCCCTCTCTCCCTCTCTCCCTCCGCCGGCCACTGTCGCACCGACCACTTTTTTGCCGCCTCGGGTTTGGCTGCCAAGGTTGGCTCGCGACCTGCAGAGGCAGTCAGTCGCCCCGGGGCGGGGACGGCGCGATTTTTCATCCCAGCGGATAACCGCGGCGCGTGTGGGGGATCGTCTGCTAGCCGTCGTCTGCTGGCCGTCGTCTGCTGGCTGTCGTCTGCTGGCCGTATTTTGCCACTAAGAGAGCCTTACAAGCCGGCAGGAGCGATCGCACCGCGAAAACTTTCTGGTCCGCTGGACCTGGCCGGCCGGTGTAGCATGTGTGGGAGAGAGATAGTGAACGAGAGCTCGTTGTCCGGAGAGAAATGGAAAGCGTTGCATCGTTCGAAAAAAAAAAGGAGGAAAAATGTGGATTGCCGCGTACTTTTAAACTCCACACGGTGCATATTTATTTTGAAACGCACTGCTCCACATTTATTTTCTTCAAAAGCCGTATCAGAAGCAGTGCTCTTGGCTGCGCCATCTTTTTACCAGAAAAATGTCCTTCGTCCCATTTTCTAAATAACACCGGGTTGCACGCCACGGGAGTCTTTGGCCAAACCTCTTTGACAGTGCCGAAAGTGAAACACTAAGAGATGCGGGAAAGGGTCGGGGATCGATGCCGGTTCCGGCTCATGACTTTTCGCCCGAGTAGTGCAATGTAGGTGAGTTCCAAAGTGCGCAACCAGAACGCCTCCTCCCCCCCTCTCCCTTTCACCCCTCCCTCTCTCCCCTTTCCACACCTTTCGTCACGCGAGAAAGGACTCCCTTGCTCGCCTTTCGATATACGAATGTTGGCTGAAATCTAAGATATCCCTCACCGCCGAGGAAAGACACACACACACTCACACAGACACACTCACACACTCTCTCACACACACACACACACACGGAGGGCCCCGGTATACCGACGTATGTGGTCTGCACTCTGCACCTCTCGGTCCGCTGCTCTGTGTTCGCGTTCCCCGCTGGCGCCGCACTTTCGCCTCTCTGCTGCGGCTATTCGAGTCGGTGTTTTAGAAGGTGAAGGAAAAAGAAAGATGAAAGGGTGGTGGGGGAAGAAATTTCTGTTTCATGGGGTTGGGGGGAGGATGAGCCCGTCACTCTTTTTAGAAGCAGTTAATCTGGTACTACGTGGGATTTGGTGTTGAGGGGGAGTACAAAAAAAAATGCGAAATTTACAAAGAGCTCCCCCCCCCCCAAAAAAAAAATAATAATAATAATTAATTGCGAAACATATTCTAACTAATCTAATTCAAATGCACGCTTGTGTACCCGCCCTCGGAAGACCCCCCCCCCCCTCCCCCGCTGAGGTCTTGCAGACGGGTTACCGCGGCCGCTATGGAAGCTTCGCCGTGACTCGCGGGTAAACGCTGAGCTCTTTGCAGTAACTCGATGAGACTCGCTGCCGCTCACGAGACATGTCCACATGCCACTTGTTGCCGCACGAGTGAGCTTTGTCAGGTATGTGACGCACGCCGTTGCACTTGCTGCTCTGCCGCTGTATATGCCGTCGCTTTTCAAAAGGAGGAAGACAGAGGAGGAGGAGGAGGAGAAGAAACGCACACGACTGTCTGTGGCGGAAATTCTTTTGTTTTGCAACGACGACAACTCGCGAGGTGCACTGGATTTGTTTCAATACGAGAATCGTCAACTGCTGCGGCCGACTCACCTACCTACCTGCCTGCCGGCCGCGAGGTGTGATTCAGTTACCAGCTGGGCGTGTTCGGTTTTTACCCGCTCCGCGCAGGACGACGCACTGTAAAAAAAAAAAAAAAAAAATCGGTATGTAAAAACGCAATAGAGTACTCCGGAGAAGCTCAGAACGGAAGTGAGAGGTCGTAACGAAGAAGAAGAATGCAGGGAAAGTATGAGAAATCGAGTAATCGATACCCCACTGCCCTTCAAAAAATCACGCGATTTCTCATTATTTTCTCGGGGATTCTTCTTCTTCGTTACGATTTCGTACTTCCGTTCTGAGCTTCTCCGGAGTACTCTATTATTTTTCACGTGCGGTACGATCGAGGGTACAATACTCGCCGCGCTGCTGCTCTGACCCGACATGGTTTTTGTGTTGACGTAACCAGCGGAGCAGCTCGTCACGGGACTGCCTAGAAAGCACTCGCTTATAAGGCTCCGCAGTTTACCGCCTGTAACCTCTGGAATAATAACACTCCCGGAATCAAACTTGGCGCCGCCAAACATACCGAAACATCAGAGAGAGAGAGAGAGAGAGAGAGAGAGAGAGAGAGAGAGAGAGAGAGAGAGAGAGAGAGAGAGAGAGAGAGAGAGAGAGAGAGAGAGAGAATGATAAGGCAGAACAAAATGTGGTTGTTTCCGTGTTGCTGTCGCCATCAGCTGGTGCCTACGACTGCAGCTGGTACTGGCTGGTAGCCGATGAATCATATGGCGCCGATACTGGCGGCTGCGGGGCGCGCGTGGAGTAACTAGACACACGGACGGACAGACAGACACTTGCAGACAGACAGACAGACACTTGCAGACAGACAGACAGACGGCGTTGAGATTCAAGGTACCATTCGTGCCGCTCCTGCAAGGCTGCTGTTGGTGGTGGTGGTGGCGCTATCGCGTCGGCGGACGCGGCTGTACCCGCGTAATTGGTGGGATTGGGATGGCGAGTTACCACCTCTCTCTCACTCTCTGCGGACGGGCGTTTGTCCGAGCTAAAGCGGATGGACTTCACTTCCTTCCTCGCTACGAGAGAGAGAGAGAGAGAGAGAGAGAGAGAGAGAGAGAGAGAGAGAGAGAGAGAGAGAGAGAGAGAGAGAGCGGGGAGCCCATCCTGATGAGGTACGGTCGGAAACCGATTCCGGGGCCTGCGGCCTCTGCCGTGGTGTTGTGCCACCCCAGTGCCAGTGGTGGCCGCCCAGTGGCCGCCCAGCACCGCAGCGTCCCTTTATGCTTCACTTGTCTGTTTTACGGCGCCGGCAACCTTTCCGGGGGGAGGGGGGCGCCTTTTGTCTCACGTGGACCTTTCCGTGGTCCTAACCTCGAGATTCCCCCCCCCCCCCCCTGGGCCTGAGCAGCCCATCCTCGTCCCGGATCCTCCTCGTTGAGGCAGCAGGATGGCGTCATGCCGGTCATACCCGAGGCCGACGGCCCCCCGTCGTAGCCGTACACTCCGCGCCAAAAGCAGCGGGGTCTCTCTCTCTCTCTCTCTCTCTCTCTCTCTCTCTCTCTCTCTCTCTCTCTCTCTCTCTCTCTCTCTCTCTCTCTCTCTCTCTCTCTCTCTCTCTCTCTCTCTCTCTCTCTCTCTCTCTCTCTCTCTCTCTCTCTCTCTCTCCCTCTCTCTCCTCCCTCCCCCCCTCTCTGCGGAGAGCGCCCGGCGTGGTAGGCAATCCCGTTGGGCAGTGGTGCTCGGCGGGCCTGCCTACCTCCCGGGGGGCGCTCTGCAGTAAAGGTGGGGAGAGTCCGGGGCTGCCGGCGGCCGCCGAGGGCCGGGGCACCACGTCTGCAGTGGAGAAGCCTCTTTGGCAAGGCTCGCTAATGGTTTATCGACAACCAACCGGAGCGAACGAAAGAGAGACAGAGTTAGAGAGAGACAGATAGGACGCACACGCATCCCGCCGAGCCGCCGCCGGTGGAGGGAGGGGAGGGGGAGCCTCCCCGTGACTGACTGAGGTATCGTCGTCAAGTGTTGCGACAAGTGTTGTGTTCGGCTTGTCTAGTAAATCATGGCTCGTTGCCCCGCGGCCCTGCGGCAGGTGGAGTGAGCCGGACTGCTGTCCGACCGCAAGTGTCGCCGCGTTCCTAAACGCCAGCCCCTTAGTCCGTGACGGAGCGGCCAGAGTTTGTTGTGTCTAGCCGCGGGGCGGGGCGGGATGGGCGAGCGGCGAGCGGGCATTGCCTTGGTTCGAATCTCAGCTGGAAAAATTATTGCTTTAATTTTCTGACCAGCACTGTATCTGTGGGTTCAAAAAACAGCTGATTTAAAAAAAAATTGAATCGAATTTGTGTGCGAAGTTATTTTTTGTGACTCTAATTTTGATTTTTTTGTGACTTGATTGTTTTTGTGAATATTTTTGTGTGACTAGAATATTTTTGTGTGACGATTTTTTTTTTGTGTGTGTGTGATTTCGTGATTTGAATGTTTTTGTATATGTGCTTCCAGGCTCTCTACAGGCCGGTGCAATGACCGTGGGATGAGGGCACCGCGCGCCCTGCCTCCCCCCTGCCGGCCCTGCCCCCACCATCAGCCTCCTCACCCCCGGCCACACCCCCGGCCACGGCACCGGCCACGGCCACGGACGCCATGCTGGCGCGGCGGAACTGGCTGCTCCGGCTGTCCATCATCCTCAACGTGGTCATCCTGGTCTACTTTGGCTCGCACTTCGCCACCAAGAATGGCGCCGTCGTGCTCATCGAGGAGCTGCAGGTTCGAATCCCGGCTGCGGCTGCTGTGTTTTCGATCATTTTTCTTTTTAATATTTTTTTTTTCTAAAAGTTCTTCTTTATATTAGGTTTTTTCTCAGAATTTGTCGTAATTGGAGGTCGTGTTCTCTCTCAGGCGTCCGGGAGGAATTTGGCGTCCATCGACATGCCTAACCCGGCGCAGACAGACGGCCCCCAGTCCAACGACATCAACCCCCCGGCCGTGGTGCAGCCTGTGGCCGGAGCGGTAGCGGGGGCGGCGGGGGCGGCCGTGGTGGTGGCGGGCGGCAGCAACCCTGACGAGGGCATGCCGCCGCCCGCCCTGCTGCCCCAGGCCGCGCCCCCCGCCCCGCAAGCTGCGGACCCTGCCGTGCCGGCGGTGACCCCCGCCAAGGCGACGAGCACCACCAACGGCGAGGTGCCGCCGACGGAGAAGAGCCTCCAGGACGTGATCGCATGCCACGACCGGACGGTGGAGCCGCGGACGGCGCAGCGCGGCGACTACTGGGTGCTGTACAACTACGTGGTGGCCACGGAGAGCTTCCGCTGCTGGGAGTCCATCACGTACACGACGCACGCCGACTACACGTTCCTGGACAACCTGTCTCCGATGCTGGAGCGGTGGCGCGGGCCCGTGTCGCTGGCCATGTACGCGCCGGGCACCGACTTCGCGCCCACCCTGGACGCGATCCGGTACGCCCGCGACTGCGGCTCGCCGCTCGTGGCCAAGCTGGTGACGTTCCACGTGTTCTTCGGCGCGCGCCACGTGCCCCGGACAGTTCCGCGGCCCGAGCGCGCGCTCTCGCCCCCCGCCAACTGCTCCCGGCCCGCGCCCTGGGCCAACGTGACGGCGTCCTCGCTGTACAAGGCCTCCAAGGGCCTGCTGTACCCCGTCAACGTGGGCCGCAACATCGCGCGCGAGGCCGCCGCCACGCACTACGTGCTGGCCTCAGACATCGAGCTGTACCCGTCGCCGGGGGTCATCACGGACTTCCTGGAGATGGTGCGGCGGCAGGACAAGCCGCTGGCCCGGCCCAACCCCAAGGTGTTCCCGCTGCCCATCTTCGAGCTGGAGGCCGGCGCCATCCTCCCGGGCAACAAGCGAGAGCTGGTGAGTATTGCCGGTGTTGCCAACAAACCTAACAAAACCAAAACCCCCAAAAAAAATGTGGTCGGGGGTGCTGGAACTGCTGACATGGTCCTAAATGACCCCCTACGGACCCCCTGCGCGGCGAGGTGCAGGGCGTTACGGTGTCGCCGGGGGTGTCGGTGCAGCGGTGCCGCGCGGCCCTATATTGATCCTCCTCCCCCCCCCCCCTCCTCCTCCTCCTCCCGCCCCCCGGCCTCCTTTCGGCCACTCGCTGTAAACAGCCCTTCTCCTGTGGCTGACACAGCGTAGCATGGCGCGCCCCGCCGTGGTGTGGTGTGGCATCGGAGATTTTTCCCTCTCCCCTTCAAACATCTGACGGGGGCTGCCGCTGCCGGCGTCTGCGAGGGTGATTTTAGACCGTGGCGTGGCGCAGAATTAGAACCGCCACCGCCACTCCGGCCATAATAATTGGGAGGGTGGCTTGGAGCGAAAGGCTTCCGCTAGGAGAGAGAAGGGGCGGGGCGGGGGGGGGGGGGGGGGGGAGTCGGCCCCGTCCTCCGGCCCCGTCCCGTCGCGCCTCAAGGATACTTGAAGGTGGGACTTAGCAAAGTTTGAAAGGCGTCATAGGGTTGGGCGGGGCCGGGGCGTACCGAGTTGTGATCCAGCTATGATTACCGACTTTGAAGTCCTCCGCTTTGCTTCTTTCCCCTTCCTTGATTGGCCCTCCCCTCCCCCACCCACCGCAATTAGGAAAAGAGCGCAGGGCGCTGTGCGGGTACTTGAACCCGCGCTCTGCGCCCCCTCTCGAATGCTTTAGTCGGCTCACAAAGCACCTCTTTCTCCCCCTCCCTTTCCCCCTCTCCCTCCCTCCCCCTCTCCGCCCGTGCCCCTGTGTCTGTGTACCCTTGCGGGCTCCCGCCCTGTTGTGTATTCGCCTCCGTCCCACTAGTTTCTCCGCTTTGTTTTGTTTCGGCGCGGCACGCGTCCCGCCCCGGCCCTCGCCCTGCAACTTTTGCTAGATTATTCATTCCGCCAGGGCTGCCATTTCCTCTCGCCCTCCCGCGATGTCAGCGCTGCCTGCCTGTCTCCCTCCCTCTCCCTCCCTCACCCTGCATCCCCACGGCTCGTCTCGCTGCCTCTCTTTCTCTCTCCATGGCCGCTGGTGTGTTTTTGAAGTCTGGGGATTTAAATGGAGGGGGGTGTTCCGAATGCAGCCCGGTGTTCTCCGTGGCCTGTGTGCGCGCAAGGTGCGGCTGCGGCTGCAGCTGCGGCTCGGCTGACGGGGGACGGCTGCGGCTCTTACCTGACGGGGGACGAGTGAAAATGATCTCAATGCGAATGTGGCGACCCACTGGGAACTAAGTTTGTCTGTCGCGTGACGTCATTCGGCTGCCCCGTCACACGCTATTTGCCCCGTCTCTTTCTATCGCCCTTCGGCCTCTCCCCTTTCCCTCTCGCTCACACCCCCTCAATAATCGGGGTGGTTCCCCTCCCCCACCTCGCACTGAGGTCCCCCCCCCCCCTCATCCCGGCATCTACCTCGCATGGCGTGGCCGCCCAAAGCCCTGCGCTGCGCCCTGCCCTGCCCTGTGATTAAAACTTGCACCGTTTGTCGGTTACGCCGTCGCCGTCGTGGCAACACTGCTGTGAAAGAGACGAAGGGGAAAAATTTTGAAATTTAGAAAATAAACTTCGAAAAACTTTTCTTAAAAAAAGTGGGGAGGGGAGAGACTTGCACCTCTGTCAGGCAGGAATGCCAACCTTGGGATTTGCACAATCGGCGTGTGGCGTGGTGTCGCTTGCGATGCTCTCCACCGCACCGGCGCGGCTGGAGTTGAGCGTCATCATGACGATGTCGTCACCTCCACTCCGCTGCTCGTGATCGACTCCTTTGCTTCAGACGAACTCGTTTCCCACTTTGCGAGGTATCACAGGGAGGAGGCGAGGGGGGGGGGGGCGCCTTGTAAAGTAGAAAAGTGAGTAAAAGTTGAAAGAAAACATTTCAAATTTTTAAACTCTCACCTTGGATGTCTTTTTTGCTGTTTCAGGTGACAATGCTCAAGAATGGGACCGCCATTCCTTTCCACAAGAAAGTGTGCCCCGGCTGCCACAACGTCCCCAAGTCCAAAGAGTGGATGCTGGCTCCGGAGAGTTCAGGTCTTCACGTCTTCCACATAGGAAAGCGGCTAGGCTACTTTGTGCACTGGGAGCCGATTTTCATCGGCACCAACAGAGATCCTCTCTATGATGAGAGGCTTTCGTGGGAGGGGAAGAGTGATAAAATGACACAGGTGCGTTTTATTTGCAATTTTCTCAGGAGGTGTTTTATGTTATCTCTGTTCTTTCGCTGATTTAGAATTCTTGTCTTTCTTTTAGGGATATGCGCTGTGTGTTCTCAATTATGACTTCCAAATCCTTGACAATGCCTTTTTGGTGCACAAACCTGGAATAAAAACTCTGAAAAAAGACCCTCAAAGAGCAATTCTGGCAGGCAAAACTAATGTGCTCATCAGAAGAGTCATCTTCCCAGAGCTGAAAGTACTGTATGGTACCCGCAAGGGCTGTGCCGTCTGACATCACTCCGCGGGTAAGTACTCCCTTTATTTAAGTGTTCTGGAGTTGCTGAATATGTTGAGATGTTGCCCTCTTAATGGTTTTCCATCATCTGCTATAGACTTGTTTTTCTCTTTTGCAGTTTCCTGGATGAATCGCTACAGGAAGAGAGATGAAAACTTCTAGATTTTTCTGAGCTCTGCCTAAGACTCCTTTGAAGTTTAAACCACATAGTGCTATTTATTTATTTGAGTTGTCATGATGCAAGTTTCATCAAAAGTTAGTGTGTCAAAACTAGAGAAATCCACAGTGTTGTGAAAATACTGATGCAGCCTTGTGTTATGAACAAATCCTCTTGTGGTGCATCTTCTGGAGCTATTGTGAAGCCTGACAGTGAAGAAGAAGAAATTCCAGTGTTGTGATATTCCTAGCATCTGTGTTTGAAGAAATGTGAAGATAGTTGAAGGATCTCTGAATTCAGCAGGAAAACTGTTATTTTTGTACTTTTTTTTTTTTTTGTTAACAAAAATGGTGAATAAGAAAGATGGTCATAAGTTTTTATGTCAAATCTAGATGTGTGCAGTTGGGAGACGTCTGAGGAGGTACAGTCATCAGACGTTAGCCATTTTAGTTCCAGTCACATTCTCTTCTCTTAAGAAAAATGAAGATGAATGGTTACCAGTTTTCTACATATCAGTCTCATCATATTGATTATTCTGGTGTAGAAAAATGGATAAAACAGTGCCTGCAGTTTAATTGATTTTTACATAGAAAATGATTTAGAATGTATGATGTACTAGTTTAAGACGTAGTTTTAAAATGATTCTTTGACTGACATGTGGTTCTGGTACCTTGAAAATCAAAATATCCACCTTCCTTAAAAATTGTGCTATCTATTAAGTATTATCTGTGACTTTTTATTCCAATCACCTTGTTACATGGCTAGTTTTTAATTTGTTCATTAGTTATTAGATAATTTTTTTCATTGTAAATCTGCACATACAGGTAAAGGAAACTATCTAATTTGTTCTTTGGATTCATTTTTCAATTTTGGTTATCTAAAGGATATGATCAAGCGTTAATTAACTGCTTTTTTGTAAATTGATGGGTTGATACGGGACACAAAAGATGACTGATTTATTTCTTACTGTAAATTATTGTCAAATTAATCTTTGTAGTATATATGTAGTGCAGTGTAATGTTATGTTGTAATGTGGTGTTCATTATTTTTGTTTATCCATGGCAGAAGAAATTACATCATCATTAAGCTGCATGTGACACTTTTACTGTGGGACAATACTAATTGCAGACGTCGCAGAGATGTATTACCATTTATAACACTCACAGTGAAAGTGTTGATTTTAAAGAAACCTGTATAAAGCTGCTTTTCACCCCATTTTGTGTAGAAATTTTTTATCCAAATTAAATTTGCTATATTTTTCATAAGTCAGATAGTTTCAGTTTACTTTCCTCATGTTTGTTATTTGCAACAGAGTCATTGTAGTAGCCTTTGTTATTATATATTTTCATAAATACTTAACAGCTGCCTGTATACTTGTTTCTCCATATATTGCTGGCTTGGGAGAAGATTGCATGGTCTTGAATCAAAATTAGATAGTTTGTAATGTTTGAGGGGAAGTGTTCTTTTTGTTGTGGTGCATATCAAATTATTTATATTTTGTATTTGCCAAGTTTCCTTTTTGCATGCGACATAATTTCTAAACATATCACGTGATTGTTTGCTAAATAGTCTCATATCTGAGAGTACTTCTTGATGTGCAGCCATATGTAAATTCTCTTAAGAGTTCAAGAATAAGATAATAACTATTAAATGTGCAGGAGAATGGTCTTTTGCTGCTACACCTTATACAACCTCTGGTATGACATTCTCATATCTTGTTAATTTAAGAAATATATATGGAAACAAAATGCACCACTCCAGACCCCCTCTGTTTTCTATGTTCAAACTGATTCTTTCTTTCCCTCTGAATTGCCCTCTGCTATTCAGTATTATCAACAGCAAAGGTTACTTCAGTGTGCTCTGTCATGTGGCCACTCTTCTACAAGTTATGGACTTAAAGGATTTTAACGTCTGGTAACTGTGAACATTGCATTTCCAGTATTCTTGCAATAAGTATTTTTCATCTGAACTATGCAGCTGAATTAAGTTCAGACAAAGGCCTTTATCTTCATCTCCTTTAAAAGACAAACTGATTACTGCATAGAACATATTTTGTATACAATGCATATGAACTTGCCCTAACTTTCAATTTAGCCATGTTGAAAGTGGAGCTGTTTCATCTAGTCCTTAGTCCAGTGCAGGATTTCAGTCCCTCAGCCCTGGTCACTGGTCAGGGCAGCTTGACGATTTTTACTTGTTACTGTTGTGCCAGAAAACTCATTGTTATTATGTTTTCTCTCCGTTGCCACAGTCCTTCCCGAACTACTTGCTATAATCTTGTTCTGCTAATGTACTGACTGTTGCCTGCTGTTTTAGTACTTAGAGCTGCTTGTCTTTTTTGTTTTAAATATTTGAACATCAAATTTAAAAACACTATGAGGAGTACCAAATATCTGCCTGTGCTTGGCAACTCAACACAGCCACCACCAACAGCATTGATAATCATTACATATATAGTTCCAGTAGTTTCCATTCACTGCCGCACTTTCTTCTATTTTTTACTTGTGATCTTGTCCTAAGTGTCTTTTTAATTCAACTTATGTATTGTCAAAGTGATTCGCCCGATTATTTAGTAGACATGGCTTTAAAGTCGCAGTTTGTACGCATGACATTTTGTGTGGATGACACTAAGCTTTGAAATATATCAAAAAATTGTTCAGGTTGTAAAAATACTGTTTGCTCATGCTCTTCTGTGCACTCTCACGATGGTGCACTTTGGCTTACTTGCAGTAGTTTATTTATTTGGAATTCTTAATGTGTTTCACTGGGGTGTCACATATCTTATCCAAATTCTTGTGCTGTCCTTGGACGGAGAGAGCTGTCCGCTATCCCCAGTAGTTAGTGCTCATTTTGTTTGTGTATTGTTTGCTCAATATGATTTTTTTTTTTTTGTAGTGTGACTTAATTTAAGCCCATCCAACTTTGTTAATGTTAAAGTTGCAGTTTTGCTTTTTTCAGCCCTTGTTGGTTTCCTCAAAGAGTTTGTGTTGAAAAATGATCAAGTTGTCAAACACCAATCTTCTTCATTTAAAAAAAAAAAGGCCCCAAGATATGGTGTTGTATCATTTTACATCTCTTGCCTTCCTCACATATGTGTTTCAGGGTTAGTTGGAAAAATTGTTCTTATTTTAGAGTTAAAATTGAAATGTGTATAATTGTGTAGATAAAATTTCATATTTTTGTACTTCCAAATTATGTTCTTTTACTTCAGAGTACTGTGTGTACTTTTTTTTTCTTCATTTAAGTTATGGTTGCGCTTAAAGTTAGGTAGCCAAACACGATGGAACTGTGAAAATAACTTAAATTCAAAATTCAAGGTGGTATTGAAGTGTCATATGCTGTTATAGAATACTGCCTTGTTTTATGAGTCTTCTAGGAGGTACATGTGAGGGTGGTCTCATTGATATTACATGAAAATTGCATACTTTAACCAAGAATATCTTCTAGTATGTACCTTTTCTGTGAGTGCCAAAATGATGTAAGAAGTAGTAAATTTGGACACCTTTCCATTTTAAAATTATATCCTTTGTTAATTGATGCCTTCCATTTTAGTTGACCAGACCAACGACATTCTCAATTGCATCTGATAGTGCATTGAAGATGTCTATGTAGCCTTGCAAGCTTCACAACTCTGTGTCACCGTTCTCATGATCTGTTATTCACAACATTTCCTGAGATGACCATCAGCTGTCAATAAATTTGGATTTCACTCCTGTTTCTACCTTGAGCAGAGGTGATAGACATAATTAGTGTTAATATCAGTTGTGGAGCTTGCATAATTTTAGCAGTGTTTTGAGAGATTTTTGATTTTTTTATGTTCCTATATGAGAATACATATGGAGCTTTTTCCATTTTGAATGTTATTTTGCACTTAGCTGCAAAATGTACAGCTGATATTTTCTGTACTGGTATCCTGTCATGGATTTCTTGTATTTGTAGCTAGCTAAAGTAAATTGTTAATTTTGTGGCACTGTTACGTTTGTTTCCTTTCTTATGTATGAGAAAAATTGCATGACTGATAGATTGTTCTCTTTTGTGTTGCAAAGAATTGTGCATGTGCTCCAGAGTGATCATTTCCAAAAAACAAAAAAAAACAAAAAAAAAGTTGGAAAGTCTATTTTACTCTCTTCTATGAAAGTTTCGGATATTAGAACTTATATTGTAACATTTTCTGTTGAACATGCATGAGCTCTTAATAATTCTGTTGAGACAAGATAATGATGGTCTTAGTTTCAAACCCACAAAGTTCTATTGACATCTCCATTTCTGTTTCTATATTTCAATGTGATGCAATTAAACTATTTAAAATAAATGTATATTTCTCTACGAAGTTAAATTTGAGCTTTCTTTCATGAACCTCTTACGTTTGGTAGATACACATGCTTTAATAGGACCAAACAAGAAAATAAATTTTCTAAAACAAGCATTTTATTACTAACCAATTTGTAGACAGACAGACAATCAAAGCAGAATGAAAATCCTTAAACAGTAGCTTAGTCTAGTTGACAAATGGCACTTACAAATAATAATATACTGAACAAAAACATATTCCTCACTATCTCCTTCCTCACTTCACTTTGATAAGGTCGGGGTCGTGGCAGTGCACATTTTAATACTCACTTCTTTCCCGGCAGAAAAATTGAGAGACAAGACTTACTGACTTAACAATCACAGTTCTTTGGACCTTAATTCTAAAATAATCTCCTTGCCATTCACAAATAGGGCCCCAACAAAGTTAAACCTTCAGATAATTTCTCGTCTCGTTCAGAACAATCTTGTCGGCCTCAGGTTGTCTGGTCGGCGTAGGGAAGGAGCGCTGAAACAGAGAAAGCGGCAGAGCAGGTAAGTGAAAAGAAAAGTAACGAAACAGTTCGAGGCGTTACTCCCTGTGGAGAAGGGAGCGTGGAGTACATCCGTCCCGCCACCACCTGCCGCCAGGTGGCGCGGCAGATAGCCCGGAGCCCGGACACCACCCCGTTTCCTGATCTCCAGATTACGCCTACAATTAAAGGAAACACGAGACTGACCATCCAGTGACGTTCTCGGCGACGTCGCAGCCGCCCAGCTCCTCGCTGAAGGCGTTGCCCTCGCCGCAGTTGTACCGCCGGGGGCGGCCGTTGACGCAGGCGAAGTAATGTTCGCAGTCCGTGTTGGAGCGCAGCAGGCGCAGCTCGGCCGGCGGCTGGCCGAACAGGGTAGGCTCCTCGGGGCAGCGGAACTGCAGGAAAGCTGCAGGAACGCCGACACCAGACCAAACCCGTGTTCAAATACCACTCGCATTGTAATAGATTGTTTTTTTTTTTAATTTTTTGGCGCGCTGCTGAGTAGGGCAGGCTTGAATGAATGAATGAATGAATGAATGAATGAATGAATGAATGAATGAATGAATGAATGAATGAATGAATGAATGAATGAATGAATGAATGAATGGATGAATGGATGAATGAATGAATGAATGAACGAACGAACGAATGAATGAATGAATGAATGAACGAACGGATGAATGGATGAATGAATGGATGGATAGGGGTTACGTGAACCTACCCTCGGCGTCACAGCTGGGGACCTGGTCGGGCCAGTCGCAGTGGTAGGTCTCCGGGTTGAAGGCGAGCCCATCGGGGCAGTCGAACACGTACCCCCTGCCGGCGGCACAGTTCTTGAACTGGCCGCAGTTGGCCGCGTCGCCGAGGGCGTAGTAGCCGTACTGGTGCGGGCAGTCCTCGGTGGCCTGTGCCGGCTCTGTGAATGGGGTATACGGTCACAGTGTAGAGTAAAGTCTTTACCAACTCGGCAGGAACTTGTCCGAAAATTTTCGTGTTTTTTTATTGTTTTTTTTTTAGCGTGTACTTACGGAGAGCGGAGCGCGTGAGGCACTGGACCTCGTTCGGGTAGCTGCAGGGGTACTGGAACGGGCTGTTCTTGTCGTTGAACAGGAGGCCGTCCGGGCAGAGCTCCTCCTTGGCGACGCCGTTCTCGCACTTGTAGTAGGCGTCGCACTGCTGGGGATTGGCGAAGTAGCCGTTTCTCTCCGGGCAGCTGAAGCCCGCGCCGCGGACCTGCTGTTGCTGCTGGAACTGCTGGGGCTGCTGCTGGAACTGCTGGGGCTGCTGCTGGAACTGCTGGAACTGCTGCTGGGGTTGGCGGAAGCCGCGGTACGCGTTCTGCTGCTGGAACTGCTGCTGCTGCTGCTGCTGCTGCTGCTGCTGAGGCTGCAGTTGGTTGGAGAAGGGGCTCTGGAACAGCCGCTGGCCGTGCGCTGGAGAAGAGAGGAGAAGGCGAACGATGGAGAAATTACTATGCGCAAAGTCGTAGGAGCTGCCGCGTGCTGTCGCGCCCTGTGCTTGGATAAGTTTGGAAGCTCTTTGGCGGTGTTATTTAATCTCTCTCTCTCTCTCTCTCTCTCTCTCTCTCTCTCTCTCTCTCTCTCTCTCTCTCTCTCTCTCTCTCTCTCTCTCTCTCTCTCTCTCTCTCTCTCTCTCTCTCTCTCTCTCTCTCTCTCTCTCTCTCTCTCTCCTCCCTCCCTCCCTCATTGATAGCCGATGCACCGGTCCGGAACCACTGTTTGCATTATGGAGCCCCGGCCGGCCCTCAGCACGGGAGAGCTCGCGGCGGGAAAGAGAAAGAGTCAGCCATTATGACAAATTCGGCGCACAATTAGTCGTCGTCACGGCCCTCCCCTCCCACGCGGTGTGCGCGAGGCCTGAGGCGGCGGGGCCAGCGGGGTCGGGTCGGGTCTGGCAGAGCTCACCGGAGCCAAACATATCAAATATGAGCCGGCAAATGAACGCAGAGCAGAACTGAGCAGAACCGAGTGGCGGAGGAAGGGGGGAGGGGGGTATTTTCACCGATGTCATTATTACTGCTGTGTGGAAGGCCCCCTGGCTGTGATGTGTCGTGCGATAGAGCGCGTATCCGCAGGGACGGGGGAAAAGGGGGAGGCGAACGTCGCACAATTATCGCGCACCAGCAGACACACACACACACACACACACACATATATATACACACGCACATCCAAACAAATCCAGAGGGAGGATCGAGAGAAAAGTGTGTATACGCAGACGCGAGCGAGTTGTTGTTGTTTGTTGTTCCTCCGCTCTCGCGCAGGTTCGCATCTCGAAGGCGGTGGCGCATCGGCAGACTGTCTGCGCCCTCTGCGCGCTCCGCCCCGCTGCTGCTGCTGCTGCTGCCTCTAAAAACCGTTCCGTGTATTGGAATTTCTCGCAGCAGGGCTGTCGTGTACCACCACCGCCGCCTTTGCTACGGAATATGTAACGCTCGCCAGGTAGCTATATCCCGGCATCTGCTGCTGAGGCCACAGAGACGGAGGGGGGGGGGGGGAATCGCGGGTTCAAATATTTCGGAAGTAGACAGACAGACGGGCCGACCGGATCAGTGGTCTGATTGAGCGCCGCCGACATGTGAGTTGCTGTGCCGAGCCGAGCCGGCTCTGCGGTCTGGCCAGATCCGGGTGGCGAGACAAGCGGATCACACCACATCGTCATGTCGCAGTGTCGCACAGTCACTCGGGGTGGAGCAGGCAGCAGGCGCCTGGCGGGTAGGCAACAGCGGCGGCCGCAGGACACGGCTGTGCGCGCGTTGCCTACCCCGCACGGCGCTCCGCTCCGAGGCCGCCTGGGAGTAAGCTGTCTCTTTCCTGTCGGATTTAAGTGTCTTTTTCTCGTCTGCACGAGACAGGGGGGGGGGGGGGGGGGGCTGGAGAGGTATCGAGGAGCAGGGCGGAGCCGCGAGTGGGTGTCGCAACCCGTGTCCTCCGAGCAGCTAAAGCTACCTCCCAGCCGCCGGCCCGGCCCGGCCCGGCCCCCTGTCAAGTCGCTTTGTGTGCCCCCGGCTCTGCCACACACTTGCTGCATGAAATTTGTTTGCCGCGTATGACCCGCACGACTCGCGTGGGCACGGAACAATAACTCGGCCTTGGCACACATCACCGTGCTCGACATTTTGAGAAAGGGAGTGGCCAGCGCCGGCCATATAGCGCGCGCGGATTTCAACCGGATCATCCTGATTCGAGCCGAGTTTGTTAACGACATTACCCGGAGTGCGCGCCCCTGTCCTACTGCGGTCGTGATTAGTTTAAAACTCGGCACCGTGTCCTGAGCGTGTGAGTGAGTCACTGCCAGCCCCGGCCGGCCCTGGCCAGCGCCGTCTGCTGCTGCGCCGGGAAAGGTCAGAGGATTACCGCCTTGCACGCGCCGGCACAATGATACCGCCGCCGCCGGACCCGAAAGCAGGAATAAAATCCGACAGAAATAAAAGGACAGGACGCTCTCAAGGAAATCAACAAGTCTGCCACCGGCGGCGCGAGGACCCGGCAACGGCAGCGTTGTCACTAGGGACTGCGCAGCGGGTGATTTTTTTTTTTTTTTTTGGGGGGGGGGGGGGGGAGACTGACGACTGTCGCTAAGCTTCCCCGTGGGCCGGGCGTTCACTATCGAAAAATGCGTTCCAACCAATTACTCCCTATTGCGCTTTTACTAAACAGCTATTACGTCCCAAAATGTCAGTTTTTGAGACGATTTTGCACCAAATTCGACTAAATTCTGTTGAATCACGCGTAAGAGCACGGCTGGGTGAGCCGACTAATACACGAGCCCCCCCCCCCCCCCCCTCGAGCTGCCCGCAAATCGTGCGGTGTGTCATACTGTGTGCGGTGAGTGACAAGTGCACTCGAATGAGCT
Source organism: Odontothrips loti (assembly GCA_038380765.1). Taxonomy (NCBI): domain Eukaryota; kingdom Metazoa; phylum Arthropoda; class Insecta; order Thysanoptera; family Thripidae; genus Odontothrips; species Odontothrips loti. The sequence continues at coordinate 6,513,406 of CM076258.1, read as the reverse complement.
TGGCTAGAGTCCCTTAATTCCCTCGGGATGGTCCAGTCCAGTCCAGGCGGCCTCACATGTCGTCTCCCGGAGCCAGAGCGCCTCGACATACAAATCACCTCCGGCCTGAGCCGGAGCCAGGGGCGTAGCAAGACTTGGGTTTGGAGGAGGATATGCCGCGCTAATTGCCTACATTCGGGCGTTTGTTATGCAGGTTGCTTTGCCTACCCCGGTCGCCGGATTTGGGTGACCCCCCCCCCCCCCTGGCTACGCCCCTGGACTGCGCCGCCTCGCCCATCCTCGCCTCACTCGACAACACAACAACGTACCCAAGGTCTTCAGGGCACCGATTGCCACACCTCAACGCCACCGGTATCCTTTCGTCTCACCGCTAGACAATTTTGGAGATTTTTATACACAGGATTTCTCCTTTTTGATATTTTCAAAAAAAAAGGAAAGAAAGAAATTTAGAACACAATCCTTGATGTTCGGAAAAATTTATGAAATTTCAAAAGAAAAAAATGAAATTTTGGGTGTGGGTGATGAACGGTTCTCTCATTTTGTTTCAACTACGTATTGAGAACTTTTGAAACTGTGATTCAAAGTAGCTTCGCGCAGCAAAGAGCGAGACATGTCTTCGCTTAAGTGCGCGAGTCTTGCCTCCACAGGTCACACTGCGGGTACTGCAACACGGCGATGACACAGACGGCGCACGGCAGCACACATGGGCATGGCTCTCCCGGAGGTGGTTTTGACACTGGCTGCTGGGAGGCTACACTTACCGAGGCAGGCGAGCAGGGCGAGGCCCAGCGCTCGGGCCGGTGTCATCGCGCTATACAGGTGCCGTGCAGGTGCTATGTAGGGGCCGAGGGGGCGCGGCGAGGCGAGGCGTCTTGCGGTCACCGCGGCTAGATCGGGAATGAGAATGAAGTGGACACCGTTTGACGGTAGCCCCCCCCCCCCCCCCACGCTTTTGCATGGGCCTCCCCCCCCCCCCTGTCTCTCTCTCTCTCCCTCTTCAGCTCCGTACTTTATGACTGGGCCTCCGGGTGGGAGAGAGATGGGCGAAGAAGCGCCGGCACGTTTGTGTTGTTCCAGACAGGCGGCGGTGGGGGGGGGGGGGGGGGGGGGGGGCGGCCCGGCGGGGCCGCAGTGCAGGCAGCACACAGGGGGTCGCCTCCCCCAGCATCTCATGTCTCATTAGAAGAAGTGCGGGGGGGGGGGGGCTCCCCATGAACCGCAACGCAAGGGCCAACGCCTTGTGAACAACCAAACTCACCCTACTTAAGGTATCTGCCGATAACCGTAACTCCACCGCCTGCCTTGTGTGTGGCGCAGCGCGCAGCTACGGAGCGGCGGCCGGGGGCGTCCCTTTGGCGGCGGTGAGATGAGAGATCAGAGGGACATGACAAGGGAGCGTGGCGCGGGAGTTTGCCGGGCGAGTCCACACAACGCTCACCGGGCAGACACGAGGGCGGGTATGTGCCAGGCGCCGGGTATGTGCAGCGCCCACTCCGGCATCCGGCAGGAATCCATGTTCACCTCTCATGTTGTAGACCCCTTCCCAAACTTTGGCCCGTGTGATTAATTAGAATAATAATAAACAACATTACTCGGCCACTTCAGTTTGCAGCTCTAATGACCGCCCATGTTGATTTTCCACTTTCTGTCTGCACGCCTCCCTCCCCCCCGTCTCTCTCGTTTGCCGATTCGCCGAAAGTTTTTTTCTCTTTGTCTCTCAATACTTTTTTACTGAACCCCCTACGGCGGCTAGCAACAACGCAGCAGAAACTCTTTCTCTCTCTATGTGTGAGAGCCCAACACGGGTATGGTAGGGTGCAGTGCGGTCCATATGGACGTCTATTTCAAGTTTCAAACACGTCCCGACTCTCATCCGACTCTCTCTCTGCTCTGTCTCTCTCTGTCGCACTGTTGCAGCGATTGCGACCGGCGTCGGGAAACAAAGCTGCTTAATGTGCTTCACCGCCTCTTTCCGCACCTGCTTTTTTTTTTAAAAAAAAAGAAAATGTTATTATCTCAAGGCACAGACAGTTCAGGCGTGAGCTGCTGCTTTATCCTCTTACAGGAGGGGATCTGAATGGCTTTAGCAGCCCACGTTTCCGAATACGACTCTGGTCGCCCGGCCACCCCGCCCCAACTCGACGGTATCGCCTAAGAGGGTTGGGCTGGGTGACGGTACAGTCCGAACCAAAGACCCCCCTCACCCTCCGGCGGCCAGCGGACCGGTAGCCGGCGCCCCTGCTCGGTCTCGCCCCCCCCCCTCCCCGGGGGGTAAGAAGAGACCAGAGCACGCGGCCCACCGCTGACACTGCCCCCCCACAGCGCACGCAGGCTGGTCGTTTCCCACGGCGTATGCACCACATGATCGAATGACAGATAAAGAAGAGAGCTACGGTGCGGTCTTTGAACCCCCAACCCGCGGCCTGGCACCCCGTGGCTGGGCTATGAGGGGTGCGTTCTGCCTCTGGCTCTGCCCCCCCCCCCCCCTCGGCTCTACAGGTGTTTTTGTGTGCGTGTGTGTGTGCGGGAAACGCACCAACCCTCAGGCGCGCTCTCGAGACCGAAGAGTGAAAGCGGAACCCTAGTGTTCTCACAGATACGGTAAAGTGAATGGATATTGAAAACTGTCAAAAAGGTTGCTTTTTATTTGAATACCACATGCGAGGCTTTTGATTCGTGGTTTTTCATGACTAGACATACTCTGTTAAAAATTTAAATGGAAAAATATATTTTTTCCTTCTTTTTTTTTTGTTGAAAAAGGTGAATGATGAAGAAAACAGAGTGCCCGAGGAAAACAACACTGTTACACGGATATGTGAAAATAGTGATTGCTGTAACACAACACAGAGTGCACAAAGGGTTCGTCCGCGATGTCGCGTCGCGAGGGCAGACCTGTGGGCGCCTGGTAGGTAGGCACCCTTGACTTCTGCATGCACACGTGTCGTGCGGGCTGGCCTACCCTACAATTCGCAGGCGCTCGGCGTCGAGCCGTACACTGTTAGATTCGGACGTACATCATGGACGCTACCACAGCAAAATGACATTATTCATCTACAGCAACTGGGTCGTCAGGCTCATATGACTGCAACCTCTTGCGAAGGTCTTTAATCTGCTCATTCTTATTGGACAGAATCTTCTTCATTGTGGCATAAGCTGCTGTCTGACTGAACTTTCTCTCCAATTCCTGAATATTAAAAACCATTATGTATGTCAAACTTGAGTTGTCGTGCACTGAGATATTTTATTTGTAATTAACAATGAAATCACCTGTTCTGCCAGTTGAAGTTGTGCCTGGACTGCTTGCAGCTGCTCACTAGTCTGCTCCCACTGTGACTGAATTTCTTGGCGCCCTTCTTCAGTTTCTCTGAGGCTGCAGGTCAGAGCACTCAGTTGATTTTCTACCTGTTTCACAAAATTATTTTAAAAAATAAATCAATATTCTAGGAGCCTTATATTCTGCCAATGCTAAAGAATGCCTTGACCTCTTCAATATGGTTGTTTTCCAACTCCTCTTTTTGTGAAAGACTGGCATTCTGAAACTGATCCATCTGAACCTTGAGTTCAGCAACACTGCGCAATAGCATATTGCGCTCTTGTTCAATTCGATGAACCTTCACATAATTTGTAAAAAAAAAAAAACATAATTTAGAAATCACAACAATGGTAGTATTCCATAGAGAAAACGAAAGGATTTCAAGTCCAAGTTGCCCAACCTGCCCTTGAAGCTCATGAATTGTGTTCTGATGTGAAGTATTTTCTTGGCGCAATACATCATTTTGCTCCCGTAAGAGCTGAGCAGGTCCTTGAGAGCCTTCACTGACCAAAGGTTCCAACTTCTCTACGCGTCTGGCAGCAAAGGGTTGGTCCTCACCCATCTCCCATGCTTTTACCTTCTCCAGAAGCTCTCTGTGGGGAAAAATTAATATATTTCCAAATTTTTGTACATTACCAACAAAGTTTAAAATGGTGGCAGTTATAACTTACTGATTTTGAAGCTGATCTAGATCCACTTTCAATCTCAGGTGCCATTTTTCTGCTTGAGAGCACAGCTGCTGAATAAGCAGTACATTAATGTGGGCAAAGCTGATGAGCTCTGTCTCCATGTCACCACGCACAACGTCACCCAAAGTGGTCAGCATTTCTCGTACTTCCTCTGATGTATATGTAGCTTCTAGGAGTCTAAAAACAAAGCAAACAAATTTCAGGGAGGGAACAATGACACACTAACACTATACAAACAATTTTTTTTTTTTTTTTTTTTTTACCTAGAATCAATAACATCCTGAAATGCAAACTGCATAGCTTTCATGTTTTGAGCACGTTGGTAACGAGCAAACTGGCTGTAACGCTTCAGAAGCTCTTGGTGAGTTTCATTCAAGCTAAGATCAGCCTGGAATATGCATCAAAGATTACCAAGGAAATAAATCAAAAGCTGGACTGAAACAGTTAGGTGGATATTTGAATAAAAGAAGATCACTTTTCTTCGAAGTTTCTCTAAGTAAACCTAGTTCCTTGATGGCGCAATCTAAAAAAAATCGCACTGAATATTGAATGGCAGCGCCAATGACTCCCATAGTATGTGGGGATTTGGGTGCGTGAGAAAGAATGCACGAAACACCAATGATGAGGTATCAAATTTACCATTCTGTTGGAAACTGAAATCCTCTTTCAGAAATAGTGTCGAAGACAACCCGGAGAACAGCTGTCTGACAATCCACAGAGAGAAAATAAGGGCAGAAATCATGCAGAAATGTTCACGACGTCCAGGGGATCACGTCGCGACGGCTCAAGAATTTGTTTACAAACAAACGACACTCACCGCCTTTCAGGGACACCAACCTACGGCTGCTATGACTGTCCAATAAGAAAACACATTATAGTCGTAAAAGAGATTCCGCTTTGATTTCTGTGCAACTATTTTACAGTAAAATAAAATTTAAATAAAGTTCATGGGGTCGAATGGGTGTCAGTGGCCTTCACATGCTACTGGGCTTGGTATTGGGTTGGCTAACTTGTGGGACGGTGATCGTCAGTTGTTTTTGTTTGCGTTCTTTCGTCTGCTACTGAACCTGTCAAAATATTTGTGAATTGCAATTCAGTCAGTGTTAAATTTCTTTCAGTTTCTGACTGGTGTTATCATTTTTGAGGAGCCAAAATGAATCGGCTATTCGGAAGATCCAAGTCAACTGACCCAGCTCCAAGCATCACGGATTGCATTGCTGGGGTTAGTAAATGTTGTGTTTTGGTCTTTGATGCCTTTTCAGCTAATTTTTATTTTCATTTTTTGATTTTTATATTGAAGTTCCAGTACTTGCAGACTGTCACAACATATTTTTGTTCTTCTAATTCTAGGTGGATAGCCGTGCTGAATCCATCGACAAGAAAATACAGCGCTTGGAACAAGAGCTTGTGAAGTACAGGGACCAGATGAAAAAGATGCGAGATGGACCAGCAAAGAATGCAGTGAAGCAGAAAGCTTTGCGTGTACTGAAACAGAAAAAAATGTATATCTCAAAGTAACCTAAGGGTTTGTTGTAAATTTCCTCTCAGTTGACTTTAATATTATAAATGCTAAATTTTTTCTAGGTATGAGTCCCAGTCAGAAAACTTGCGAACACAAGCTTTCAACATGGAACAAGCAAACTACGCCACTCAATCTTTGAAAGATACTCATACTACTGTTGTTGCAATGAAAGCAGGAGTTAAACAGATGCAGAAGGAATTCAAGAAAATAAACATTAGTGAAATAGATGTAAGTATTTAAAATATCAATAACTGCACTATAAGATGTGGTCTGTACTACCCCTATCATCTATATTGTCCTCATGTTTCTGTAGGATATTCAAGACGATATGGCAGATATGTTAGAAATGTCTGAAGAAGTGCAAGAAGCATTGGGCCGATCTTATGGTACTCCAGATATTGATGAGTCAGAGTTGGAGGCAGAGCTTGAAGCACTTGGTGATGAAATTGCATTGGATGACGACACATCCTACCTAGACGATGCTGTCAAGGCTCCTGCTGCTCCTGACCGTGAACCAGGGGCTGACAGTGTTGAAGTTACAAACAAGGTTAGTTGAAGCATTTCAACCAAACATGTATAATCTCATTGACCTCCCATACGTGTACATTGTTCATTTAATTTGTTTTCGAATTGCAGGATGGAATTCTCGTTGATGAATTTGGTTTACCAAAAATTCCACAATCTTCACAAATATAATGATTTTCTTAAAAAGTTGCTGTAATAATAAATATTGCTTGTAATATTGGCCATTATTGAATCTGCTTATTCAAAGTTGGCTGGTACCTTACCTTAACTTTCAGATTATTTCACTGCTATTTATAAGCTTGCCATAAAATTGTGTGGCTCAATTTGTCCTTAAGTTTATTTATTTTACCCTACTGCAGCACAATCAATGCAAATCTGAATTTTGTATTTGTGAAGCTCTTGTGATAATTTTATACTGTTAATCATCTTTATCATTACCACCACAAACTCAACTGCTTTGCCTGCTAAACGAGGAGACTGTTTCTCCTCTACAACTCATAACTTTTACACAGCAGGAAATCAATAATTGGAGTGAGTTTGTGTTCGCCTCCTCATGTAAATAATAAAAATAAATTTAAAAAATTACAAAAGGAGACCGCAGCTTTACTTAACACCCCACTACACCCACAGCTGCTTCGTGGTCCTTTCGCTCCACGTCGCAAACAAACCCAAATCTTTACCATGGGGACAGACAGAAATTGGAGTGACTGCGGCTCTAGAGCGGTTCTGCCGCCCTGCGGGGGTAGGCAACCCATTCAGCACCCGCGTTCGCTCGGTGGCCTAGCACTCCAGCAGCCCGAGAGATGCGCGGGGTACTCGCCCTTTCGTCGTGTGGTGTGGAGTTCGATGGTCTTAGCTCCTCCACCAATTCAAACTTGAGGCGTTGACAAATTCAAATGACATCCACTCCCTCGAGTCCCTATCCACTCGGTCGAAAGCGCCTGGGAGGAAGGCCGTGCTGCTCACGCCTCGCTGTTACGGGCAGCCCTTTGGGGCTGTCCGCAAAATATTCCAACCGAAGGAACTTGGCTGCTCCGAGGTGAAGTCCCGCTGTCCGGTCTCGCCGCGCGCTGGGCAAGACAGCGCGGCACTACTTGATCAGCAAAAGTCGCGCTGCCGGGCCGATGCGTTCGCCGGGCCCGGGGGTCCGGGCCGAGCCTAGGACGAGCAGTCACGAACCCGCCGCGCCTGCGATCAGGTCACGGTAACCACGAGACAAACCGCGAGCATTCTGTTAACCACTGTGCTGAACCATTGTACTGAACCACCGATTCGGAATACAAACCAAGTGAGGTCTCCTGATCAAGCCTACATTCTTCTCATCGCCCAACCAACCCCCCCACTACTCCAGCCCCCTCTCCCCCGGTCGCAACATCGCACCCTTGCGTCCGCGTTGCCTACCCTCACGGCGCAAGCACCGCGAAACCGAGCCAGCTCCAGCCCAACCCATCCGTGCATTTCAGATTCTAGGAAAGCAGAACGAGAAGAGCAAAGCTGCCTTATCAAAACTGTTGGAAACGAAACCCTTGAATGAAGGGAGTTGTGCAGGCGCGGATCCAGGGGGGGGGGCCACGGGGAAGTGCCCCCCCCCCCCCCTTCGGGCCTATCGGCGCCCGAAGGGCGCCTGAAAGGTGGGCAACCTGCGAAGCCTCTCCGCCTGTAAGTAGGCAAAAAGTGGTGCTTTGCCCCTCCCTTAGGCCGCTCCTGGATCCGCGCCTGGAGTTGTGTGCATCCGGGCTGGGGTCGGACGCCCAGCCCGCAGACTACCTTCAAGTTGCCGTCGGTCTCGCCAGGCGACTGCATCCGCCAATTACACATCGTCATTTGGTCTCGTTTGAAGTCGCGCTCTCGCTCTCTCCCTCCCTCCCCTTGCCGCCCACCGCTTCGCACCTCTCTCCGTCTCGCTCTCTTCGTTCTCATTTCCTCCGGCTGCCTTTCACCCCTGAGCTGGCGCTGCCTGGCGCTGCCTGGCGCTGCCTGGCGCTGCGGCCCTGCTCGTATTCAGGACAGGAGGGCTAGACCTCTCCGTAGAGCCGAAGCCACAGCGAGACGGGAGCCCGGAGCAACCGCAGCAGCAGAACTAGTGCGCCATCGCCGAACCATCCCTTCCTTTGTCGCCTTCGGAGCCACGGACCGGCCACGGACTGGCCCGGCCAGGGGCAGGAGGAGGAGGGAGAAAAGGGGAGACTGCTGCTGTTGCTGTGAAAGCTCGTGTCGGGCCTGGTGGGGCGGCGGGAATGCGCTGAGCTACACTTCTGCTCTCGTCGCAACGTGAAAAGGCCAAATGTTGGTTTAGGGGAGGGGGCGAATCTGTGCATCTGTACTCATTCTGGCAGCAGAGAAGAAAGATATCGCATCGTCTGTGCTGTCGTCTGCCGTGGCTGGCTGTGGCTGCCACTGCTGGGCTGCCCACGCTCCCGCCGCGCTGGGACCGCACCGGACCGGACCGGCTCTCTGGCTGATTGACCAGCGTTTCCTGCTTCCTTTGGAGAGGTTCCGGTCCTGGCGGGTCCGGCGGGTCCGGGTCCCGGCGGCGTCGCCCTGGACGGAGGACGCTTGTTTTGTCTCCGGCGGTCCTCTGAGGCTGGCAGCAGGGCTAGGAAACTCTGGGCGAGAGGGGGTTGTGCTAAAATGTGCGTTGGGCGAGCCACGTGACCGACCTGGTCCAATCAGAGGCCGTTGTTGCAGAAGAATCCAACAGCCTTTTCTCGCCCAACAACGAATTTTTTTTCTTCCTTCCCCCAGCGAGAGTTTCCTAGCCCTGGGCTGGCAGCGACAGCAGACGACGAGGTGGAGCGGCCAGCAGCAGCAGCATCATTCAGCTATCCGAACTGGGCGAACCGTAATGTCTGCCGGGAGTTGACAACTTATGCACGACGTACCGTTTACATGCCTGCTCCAGATGTGTAAAGATCAGGCGCGGGGGGGGGGGGGCAACGGGCAATGTGTCCCCCCTCCTCCTCGCCTATCAGCGCCCGAAGGGCGCCTAAAAGGTAAGCAACCTGCGAAGCTTTTCCGCCTGTAAGTGTAGGCAAAAAGTGGTACTTTGCCACTTTGCCCCTCCCTTGGGCCGCTCCTGGATCCGCGCCTGGTAAAGATGGGTGCCAAAGTAATCGTAATCGGCAACTATACATACGATCTGACGGAAATTCGTTTTCTTAAAAATGATTTTTTTCAAAAAGCCATAGGAAAGATTTGGAATTGCGGATAAAGTGTGTATGCGAGAACGGCTGAAATAATCGCCCCCATCACAGCTATGTGTCGGCTATATTGAAATTAAAATGGTATCCAGCCCTGCGCCGAAATTTGTCAGAAGAAAGAGAGCCCCCCCCTCCCCCCGCGCACACACACACACACACACACACACACACACACACACACACACACACACACACACACACACACACACCTCCAGACTAACCATCAGTCGTCAGACCACCAGAGTGACTCACGTGTTTTTTTGTTGTTTTTTTTCTTTTAAAGGTAGGGGTGCTTGCGGGCATAGAAAGACAGCGTATGGGTACGGCTCCGCTACGGCGAACTTATCGGGCAGGAAAGCCACCCGTGGCACGCGAACAGCGGTGACGTGAGCGGGAGGGACCCCGCGCCCCGCGCCGCGGGTATCTTGCCGTGGCGTCATTGTCATCGTCATTCTGTTGGCCACCCTGAGGCACCGCTGCCAACTCTGACGAGCCCCGATCTAGGCGTTTCTTTGAAAACGTGTAATTCAGAAGTGGTGAGGAAATCAGTCACTGCACGTCACGAGTGCGTCAAGAACCACGTGACGACACTGTAGCATTTTAATTAACGTCGTTCACGGCGTTGAGCAGACGACGCTGAGGCCGGGGCGGTGGCGCTGGTGCCGCCGGTGGCCGCTGGTGGCCGTAGCAGTGGCGCTGCGGTCGGCTCTGATTCATTGTTGTGCCTTAGCTCTCGCTGGCGATCTCGTCTACTTTACGGAGGGATATATAACCCCGCGTGGCCTCAAACTTGTAGCCTTAGCGCCGGTGGTCCGATCCCACGGGTGAACGACGGAGCGGGTGCCATGCATCGGCGCTCCTTCATTCACGCACGGAATGTTTCATTCCGAGAGCTCCTCTGCCGGCTCGGCAGTGTTTGCCGTGTGAGCCCGGGTCTGAGTGGTAGCGGGGTAGGCCGGCGAAAGCCGAGAATACGGTTAAAACCGTGAAGCGCATGTCAGTAGCTGGCAGCGCTAGCACCCGTGGGCCGATCGACCACTATTTTGAAAAACCAATGAAAATTTTATTTTGATTCTGTGATGTACATGTTTTTAGCAGATACCTAAAAAAAAAGCTAATTTTTTTTCACAAAAAGCTAAAAATTAACAAATTAGAAAATAACACAAGTTTGAGGCGTCAGCTACAGCTATTACTCCGGATAAGGAAGCCGAAAAGACGTAGCGAGTGTGGCAAATTAACCGTGTGAGGCCGCCGTGAGAGGCCCAAGGGAGGGGCAAAGGACCACTTTTTGCCTACTTACAGGCGGAAAGGCTTCGCAGGTTGCCTAACTTTCGTCATCTGCTTCCTATTCAAATCGAGATTCAATTATTTTGCATTTAAATATAAAACGGTATCCTCATGGGGGTGGAAATATCGAAAAACAAAGTTGACGCTCCGAAGCTTGAAAAAGTCCGTAATGCTCAGCTCCGCTGCCTTCGTGCTCAGAACCGAATGTGGACATGTGTACGGTGAGCAGAGCACGTTGTGCCGGAGGCTGGGGCCCCGATGGGCCGCGGCGCGGGCTCGCCTCGCCCTTGACCGCGGAACTGACCCGACTTGACCCCAAACTCAAACCCCCGCGGCCCAGAGCCCAGACCCGTTGCTGTGGTCGGGGTTCGCGCTGCGCGCCCTGTGTTCTGCTCCCCGCCGCGCGTCTGGGCCGCGTCTGAGCGGCGAGGCAGACGAGACGCCCGGACCGTTACAGGCCATCCGTAAAACACGTAACGCTACCCGAGGCTGGGCGTCACGGTCTGCCCCTCCGGCCTCCGGTCCCGCCACCCCTCCGCACCGCCACCGCTCCCCCACTTAAAAGCCGCCATCCCTACTTGCCGGCCGTTAGTTTCCTCGCCACGTCTCCCGGGTGCCCGTCGCCGCCGTCAGCATCACCGCCTCTACCGCCACCAACAACAACCACACCACCGTCATGGTCGGGAGCTCGACGTGGTGGTCGCTCGCCGCTGTGCTGGCCGCGTCCTGCCTGGCGACGACGGCGTCCAAGAATAGCCACCTCCGTAAGTGTGTGTACGCGTGTGTGAGAGAGGGTGTGTGTGTGTGTGTGTGTGTGAGAGAGAGAGAGAGAGAGAGAGAGAGAGAGAGAGAGAGAGAGAGAGAGAGAGAGAGAGAGAGCTCAGGGGCTGGTTCAGGACGGACGAAGACCGGCTGGTCCCGGCGGCGCCGAGGACGGTTACTACGCGCCAGCGGCTCGGGACCCATTCATTCATTGATGCATCCATTCAGTCATCGATCGCCCATTCATTCGTCCATTTATGGAAATGAATGAACGTGCGGAGGACGATCACGAGTGACGAACACGACGCAGAGAGGGAGCGAGAGAGGTGACGAGAGATGCGCGTCGCCGCCCGCCCCCGCCTCGCCCTGTGTTTGCGCGGGCTCTCATGTCTCCGCCGGCATTCGAAGAATACAGCATTCGAGTGCTCCCCAGCAGACGACAACGCAGTCGCGTGTTCATATCTTGTTCTTATGTTGTTATTGTAGCTTGATCGATGCTCTTTTCCTTTGTCGTAATGAATGTGTTGTCCTCTTTCTCAGCCGCGCATGTGTGTGCGTGCGTGGCATCGTTATGTGAAAGTTCTTGCCGCGTATGTAAAGGCGTTTCGTCTGCTATTGGGGAGACGCGGAGCACAGTATCACACAGCGCGCGCGCGTGCGCAATGGAATGAAAATGACACGGGGGCGGGGGCCACACGTGAGCCGATGCGTGGGTTGGACACGCCTCCCCGTGCTGACGCTTGTTAGATCGGCGTCTCTCTCCCTCTCGCCTTAGCTCTGATTCTCATCCCCGCCGTGTGTCCCCAGCCGACTCCTTCCCCCGCTGCAGCCTCTCGGACCGGAAGCTCAACGAGTGCCTACGCGACGCGGTGCAGACCGTCATCCCCCAGCTCGCCAAGGGTAAGCCGCGGCCGTGGATGCGATGATCGCACGGTTGGACACGGGTTCGACTCCCGGCCACCACCCCTCTCACTCGCTCTCCCTCCCCCGCAGGCGTCCCCATCCTTGGCGTGCTCTCCATCGACCCGCTGGACATCGTGGAGGCGGACATCGGCTCCGCCGGCGGGCCCGTGGCCATCTCGCTCAACTTCAAGAAGCTGAAGATCGGCGGGTTGCGCGCGGTGAAGGTGCTGACCATGTTGTGAGTACCCGCCGCCACAGCCACGTCACCCCACCAATCCTGGTGCCAAGCTAAGTTCATTTTTTTTTTTGTGTTTGGTTTTTGTTGCTGCCAGGTACGATCCTAAGACGCTGCACATCACCATGAGGGCGAAGTTGGGGGAGCCTCTGCGACTGGAAGGCGAATACCGCATCAACGGCAAGGTGCTGGTGCTGCCCATCCAGGGCGAGGGCCGGTGCAGCCTGAGGCTCGGTACGTAAGGCCCCGGCACGGCCGCCTGGCCTGAGCTTGACGCTGACGTGCTGACGTGCGTGGTGTGGGCGGGCGAGAGCAGAGAGAGAGAGAGAGAGAGAGAGAGAGAGAGAGAGAGAGAGAGAGAGAGAGAGAGAGAGAGAGAGAGAGAGAGAGAGAGAGAGAGAGAGAGAGAGAGAGAGAGAGAGAGAGAGAGAGAGAGAGAGAGAGAGAGAGAGAGAGAGAGAGAGAGAGAGAGAGAGAGAGAGAGAGAGAGAGGGAGAGAGAGAGGAGAGAGAGAGAGAGAGAGAGAGAGAGAGAGAGAGAGAGAGAGGGAGGGAGAGAGAGAGAGAGAGGAGAGAGAGAGAGAGAGAGAGAGAGAGAGAGAGAGAGAGAGAGAGAGAGAGAGAGAGAGAGAGAGAGAGAGAGAGGGAGAGAGTTTGAGTTTGAGTTTGAGAGAGAGAGTCCTACGGGAGTACCAATGTACCGGTTTTTAAATACAGACAATCCAGAGAGAGAGAGAGAGAGAGAGAGAGAGAGAGCTGCGACTTAAAGCCGTACATTTTTTTGGAGAGAGAGAGAGTTCCACAATAAAGGTGCAGAGAGAGGGAACTCGGAGGAGAGAGAGAGAGAGAGAGAGATTGTTACATATAACTTTTTTGAGGAGGGAGAGGCATAAGAGCGGTTTTTATAGTTAAGCCACTTTAACTCAGTGATATAATTGGATATACTACAGTCCCTTCTCAGGTCAAATATCAGCCTGGCACAAGCGTTCTGGACTCTCTGTAATTTAATGGAACAGGTGACAAGCATCTGTGAAGTTACTACGATACCAGAGTCTAGGGCGGGAAAAACGAGTGTTTCCACAAGCTTCTTCCTTACATTTTTTGGAAAGATGTCACAATGTTTCTTTATGCCATGTATGGCTGCTAGAGCATTTTTGCGCACAGAATTGGCCTGCGCCTCCCAGTTCAGGAATTTGTCCACCATGACGCCCAGGTCCTTAACAACTTCAGAGTAGGGTATTACAGTACCATTTACTATAACAGGGGGGACAACAGGAGGCAATTTATTCCGCAGTTTGTAATTTCCAATTATGATTACTTGGGTCTTCCCAGCATTTATTGCGAGGTTATGGTTTTTGGCGTATTGTACTAGCTTTTCCGCTTCGCCGTTAATTATGTTGACAGCATTTTCTATTTCCGATGGCTTAAAAGAGAGAGATGGTAACAAGATTGGTAAATATTTTGAGTCATTTACATAGAGGGAGTACAACAGAGGACCAAGAGAGAGAGGAGAGAGAGATAGGAGAGGAGAGAGAGAGAGAGGGGAAAGCGAGAGAGGAGAGAGAGAGTAAGGCTGTAGTGGACTGTGATTGGCTTTAAATCCCGATTGAAGAGGAGCGAGTTCCTGACCAAGAGCTGCGCATGTACAACTTTTTCCAACACTTTTCCGAGCGTACAAAGTAGACTAATAGGTCTAAAATCCTTCACCTTATTAGCACCCGATGTTTTCGGGAGGGGCTTGACATTTGCAATTTTCCAGGTGTTGGGGAAACAGCCGGATTGGAGGGAATAATTCAAAATATGGAGAATGGCTGGGGAGAATTCAACAATACATAGTTTTAGCATCGCTGCCGATACATCGTCTATCCCCTTGGCAGTGGGGCTTATACCATAAAGTGCTTTTTTAAGGTCCTCAAAGTATACATGCTTGAAGTTAAAAGGCTCGTCCGTGGGGAGAGGGGTGACATTTTCATACATTTTTATGGATGCTTTTAACAAGAGCAGTATAGTGAGCATTAAGCTCCTCAGAGCTAGGGAATTTACATGCTTCTCCATTGTTTTGATTGGTAACGCCCAATTTTTTGAGATTTTTCCACAAAGTTTGGGAGGAGAGAGAGAGAGAGAGAGAGAGAGAGAGAGAGAGAGAGAGAGAGAGAGAGAGAGAGAGGGAGGGAGGAGAGAGAGAGAGAGAGAGAGAGAGAGAGAGAGAGAGAGAGAGAGAGAGAGAGAGAGAGAGAGAGAGAGAGAGAGAGAGAGAGAGAGAGAGAGAGAGAGAGAGAGAGAGAGAGAGAGAGAGAGAGAGAGAGAGAGAGAGAGAGAGAGAGGAGAGAGAGAGAGAGAGAGAGAGAGAGAGAGAGAGAGAGAGAGAGAGAGAGAGAGAGAGAGAGAGAGAGAGAGAGAGAGAGAGAGAGAGAGACAGACTTCCGCCTTCTCAACACCTTGACGCGCACCTCACCGCGCGCTTTTATCCCCGCCTCTCCTAAAACCCGTGCGCTTGCTTCTGCTGCAGACGACGTCACCGCCGACATCGTCATCGACATGCACGAGACGCCACGAGGCAGCCAGACGCACCTCGTCGTCGACAAGTTCCAGCTGTCCTTCGACACCAGCCGGCTGCACATGAACTTCGAGAACCTCTTCAACGGCAACAAGGAGCTGGGTGAGTGCTGGGGCTTACCGCCTCCAAGTTAATGCGCGTAAAGCTAGTAATAATGATAATAAGAAGCAGAACACAAATAAATAATAAACTGTGTGCTGCAGGCGACAACATGAACCGCTTCCTCAACGACAACTGGCCCGAGATCCTCAAGGAGCTCAAGCCGTCTATCGACGAAACGTTCGGCGCCGCGTTCCAGGCCATCGCAAACCGCATCTTCCAGAAGGTATCCGTCGACAACATCTTCCTGCGCTGAGGCTGAGAGCGAGCCGTGGGCGAGCCGAGGGCGAGCCGAGGGCGAGCGGGCCGCTTTTCCGATTTGAATTCTTACTCATTTCGCGCGCTCCGCCGCTCCGCCGCCGTCTGCCACCTGCCACTCCAGTCGGGGACGCCGGCTAACAGGGGGCTTCCGCACGGCTGGAGCCGCCGGAGCCCTCGTTAGCCAACACCGAATGAGCCCAGTGTTTTTATGTTGTTTTTATGTTAGCGTTAAGTTGTAGAGATAAGTGAAAAATGTGCAATATTGATTTTTGTGCTGCGCAGAGAAAGAACGGGGCGTGGTATGTGTCGATGATAATCAACTTTGTACTTGTTTTCATTATTATGAAACAAACCTCGTGTGCGCGTGTGCCCGGTACGCGCCGCCCCCCTTGTTTACTCCGAGTTGGCCTTTTTGTGCTCGCACCTTCCGCCGACATGGTCTGCACTGCAATAAAATTCCTGCTTCACACCCGACGTGGCTCTGCTGTTATTTATCTATTGCCCGGGATTTTCACCCGTTTCTTTTTTCTTTCTCTTTGTATTTCTCGGCCCCGGGGGTTGGGAGGGTTGGGGGGTTGGGGGCCGCCGAGCCAACCAGTCCAACCGGTTGCGCGCCGCCGCCACGGCATGTTGCCCCCCCCCCCCCCTCCCTCTGCGACCCCTCACTAAGTCGGCTGATCCGCTAGGCAGTCTGCAGAGAGGTCAGCGCGGGGTTCAAGGTTCAAATACTGGTTTAACACAACCATCTCTCACCCTCTCTTGTTTGTTTTTGAATATACTCGTTGGAATGTTTCCGGAACCCGGAACACGGGAGTGTCACTTCCTGGAAGAGCGAGCCCAGACTTATTCTTCCCTTGCAGATCCAATCGGTTGAGCCATCTCGAGTTTCCAGCCCTGAGCTGGAGGGCGACGCGGGGGGGGGGGGGGGGCTAGCAGCCGACTCGCTTTGACGGTGGGATTGCAGTGAATCGCAGGCGGCAGGCAGGCCCTGCAATGCGTGTAAGCAGCAGCACAACGTGTGTGCAAGTCGCGCGATGAGATCGACGGGGCACAAAGGTAACCCCCCCCCCCACCCTTTACACCTCCCCCCCTTACCTCACGTTACCATTACTCAACCCGGCGCCTCTCTGCACAACAGGTCGCGCACACATACCGCTCCCTGAGATCCCGCGTTGTCCCCCGCCAAACCCATCCCCCCTTTTTCACCGCCACCCCCACCGAATCCTTTCTGATAGTTGCTGCCGTGTTTATAGCCCTGCCTCACTAAACAGAAGGGGGCGGTGCCAATCACATCACACTCGCGCCCCGCCGCTGGCGCCGCCGGCGGCTGCCGCCCGTACTAATACCCGTGGAGACAATGTGTCTCGACAATCCGCTCTGCGGTGGCAGTCGGCTTGCGCAGTCAGGCATCCCACTGAGCAGCCCCCCCCCCTCATCCCCCCCATCCCCCCCCCCCCGGAAAGCCGTCCCCTGGAAAACTAATGCACAAAAACCGGAGGTGTGGGCGGTCTCCTCACCGGCCAGCAGCGCTGCAGAGCAGGGGCTTAAATTAACTTGTGCGCGTCCAGGAAGGGTTGACCGTCGTCTGCTCTCGGAAAGGCACGGTGAGCGGGCGGCTTGCACACAAGGGTGGATTTAGGGGGGGGGGGGGGGCTTTTGCCCCCCCCCCCCCCAGAGCCACTCCTAGATCCGCCCCTGCTTGCACACGGCCTGTTCTACGGAATGTGACGTTCCCGTGTCCCTCGAACATTCTTTTTTGAGTTATCGTTGGACTCTGTATAACTACAGCTTATATACTGTAGGGGGTCCTGTGGATACGTCGCGGCCGCGCGAGGCTTGAGAGAGCGATAGCGAGGCCAGGCAGGCGGTGGGCGGGTCTGCCCCACAGTACCCCACAGCGGCTCGGCGGCAGGCCGTGGCGTGGGTTGCGGCTGCTGAATCGTCAGCAGTCATATGCGCTACGAGGGTTTCTGTCTGTCCCCCCGGCTGCCGTCAACCTAACGTCAACCTAACCACCCCACTGCGGTTGGTGCGGGCGTGGTGTGAGTCAGTAGCGGATCCAGGAGCGGCTTCAGGGGGAGGCAATGTCATGCTTTTTGCCTACTTACAGGCGGAAAAGTTGCGCCGGTTGCCTACATTTCCGGCGCCCTTCTGAGGCCCAGGGGGCGGGGGGGGGGGGCGACGCCCCCATCGCACCTCCCCTGTATCCGCGCCTGGTGTGAGCTCAAAGTTAGATTTGTTGATAGTGAAAGGTGAACTGCCCGTTGCGGGGTAGTTCGGTAAAGTTATGATATCAAGAGCGGGCAGTGCTTAAAACCCTTTCAAATCTGGAGCAGGGAAGAAAATCTCCGAGGGACCCGTCACTTCCCGCAGAGCAAGTCAAATGAACAAACGGGAAATGCCAGAAAAGAGCGAGCGCCACCTGGCGGCAAACACAAGCAGCTCAGCTAATGACATTCCGTTTGGCGCCGTGGCGCCGCCACCGCTCCGCCGCACTCTTAGCGAAGATGGATTCCTGGAAAAGCTCAGCTCACCTCTGGTACCTGCGCTATCCGCCAAACCTTGGACATAGGGGCTGAATTAGAGAGGAGGAGGAAGAGAGAGGGCGACGGGGAGAAAAAGAGAGAGAGAGAGAGAGAGAGAGAGAGAGAGAGAGAGAGAGAGAGAGAGAGAGAGAGAGAGAGAGAGAGAGGGGTATGTGGCGGGGAGAGGGAGGAGAGAGACGGGGAGAGAGCCGGAGCCGCTGCCATTCAAAGGGCCGGGCGCGGGATGGAGGTCTGCTGTGATTGGTCCACGTATAGTGCGAGAGAGAGTCAGAGAGACAGAAAGAGAGCGTCGCGCATGCGCACATTGTAAAGGAGAGTAACAGAGAGAGAGAGAGAGAGAGAGAGAGACAGAGAGAGGGGTCCTGACGCTTTCCTCGTGGACCGGAGACGGGCCAGCCGTTACTCCGCGCCAGACCGGGCCAGGGGCACCAGGGGCAGCCGGGGACCAAGGGCTCCCAGGACTTGTCCAGGTCTGTCTATCTGTGTCTCTCCTACATGAGGTCTCTGTCAGTCTCGCACCATCTCACGCTCTCCCTCGTATTGCAGCGACCGTCGTTTGTCTCTCTCCCTCCCGTGCGCGGCTCCGCAGCGGAGGAACTCGTCCAGGCCTCGTCCTTTGAGGGTGAGTGAGACAAAGTATACACACACATGCACACACAAGTATCATCACTTTAAGAAAAATTCGTAAAAAAATTCGTCAAAAAAATAAAAAAAAAATACGGTTTTGGGCGTAATAGCTACTACGGCGAGGAAGAGGAAAAAGTCGGGTAACGATTCAGAAGAAAAGACGGCAAGGGTTGTGGCAGTTGAGGGTGGGGATGAGTAGACAAGTCAGCTGAGCCGGACGGAGTAGCTGTTGCTGAGGCTCCCCGGCCATGGGCTGCCTTGGGCCCTCCACGGGGAGCGTCCGCAGCCCGCCGCGACTGTGCCGGCCCAGCCCACATGTGGCACGTTGGGTCGATGTGCCCCCGCGGCCCCCGCAACCCCCGCCGCGGCCCCGACCACACTCAACGCCGGCCGGCGTCTCAAGCATGTCTCAAGTCCTGGCCCCGATTTCTCTAATTTGTTGAAAAGTGATATTATCAATTTTCGTTTTTCAATATTTTGTAGATTTTGCTATCGATTTGTGCGACTGTGTTTATATCTTTCTGTGCTTCTCGGCGTTGTTGCTTGGTTGCCTCCCCTTTGCTCTTCGGCTCTTCAGGAATCCATCACCATGAAAACATTTTCCTTATTTTTTTTGTGCTCTCCCCAGTGATATATTTTCCCAGTGCCTTTCCGTATCTTTTTCATTTTCCAATATTGGTACTGACCGTGTTTTTTGTGCGATATGTGCGTTTGTGCGTGAAGTGTGTTCGTGTTGTGAAGTGTTACTGTGTGTCATTTTCCGTTCACCCCCGTTCCGCCATGGAACACATTTACCGGTCAACGAACATCAGCCCTCACGTAGAATCGCGCATTAACGTATTTCGCGGAGGATCGCCTTTCTCCGACCGGGAGCGCCTGGGAGGTAGGTCATTCGGCTCACGCCGCGCACCCGTGCTTCCGCGTTGCCTACCCTCACGGCGCTAGCGCTGCGCCGCACCGAGACCGCCGGGAGCCGGGACCAGCTCCGTCAACTTACTATCACGAACTGAATTACGAAACAAAAAGCACTGTAGACTATTTGTGCAGATGGTGGACACAATTGTGCAACCGATAATTGCAACTGTACACCCATATTAACGAGTGAATTTCAATTTTGGATGTTGCTACAACCTATTGACGCCCGTATAGCAAAACTTTCTAGGAGCTGTAAAAATAGCAACTTTCCATCTACACCATCTGTACATCACTGTACAAACAGAATATTCAACTGTACATCACTGTACAAACAGAATATTCAACTGTACATCACTGTACAAACAGAATATTCAACTGTACATCACTGTACAAACAGAATATTTTACTGTACACGACATTTTCTATCGATTTTACCCGGCTCAAAGTGTTCTACTCATTGCTTTCGACTCATGAACACCACTCAATCGAAAATGGGTGTACAGTTGCAACTATTGGTTGTACAGTTGTGTACACTATCTGTACAATGAGTCTATAGTGCGCTTTGTATTGGAATTCGGTTTGTAATCGTAATGGTACGTTGACCGTTCTCCCGGGACTGAGCAGAACGGTTTCGGTTGGAAGTCTTGGACAAGGAATTACCCACCCAATTTTTGCCATTTATCATTCGGATCCGCAGAGAGCGCGTTTTAAAGTACACATTTCCGGAGAGTCCAACAGAAAGGAAATCCACGGAATCGTACTGAAATCTTTCGGAAACGTGGGAGGATCTACAGTGCAAACTACACCACGGAACTACAGCTAAACTGCAGTTTATGCACAGAAAACGTTACTTTCAAATGTCGTTTTTTCGCGCGCACTTGGCCTACCGTGCTGAACGCACTGTAACCGCATTCAAACTGCATTTAAGCTGCCACGGCAGCTGACTGCAGTTTGACACTGCACTGTTTGCTGCAGATACTTCCACACGCGTTCCCGTTTTGCCATCCCGTAATTATCGAACGAGATGAGTTGTCACGGCTGTGGTGCGCGTGGTGTACCTGGAGGGCGGGAAACACCTCAGCGCAGCGCACGGCAGCTCCGGCCGCGTGTGTACTTCTGGGAACGCTCCTTGTTCGTGCCGCTGGGCTTGCAGTCCCTGTCCTCACAGCGGGGCTGCCGCCGTGCTCCAGCTCTGATCCGCTCCGCTCCCGACAACAAAGGGCGGTGCACGGTTTACTCGATATAGGAGCATCTCTGGGTGTTCTCCGAAGTTCCCCCGACCGCCGCCCTTCCTGGAAAAGAGTGTCGGAATGATTGTTTGCTGGTAGCGTGTGAGTTTCTGCACGGCTCCCCTTGTCCTCGTACACATCCCTCTGTATACTGAAGGGGAAGGGGGGGGGGGCTAGGACTCACTCGGCATTTCAGTCCCTCATCGAACTCGGGCCCTGGCATGACCTGCAGTGTGGGGGCGGAGCGCATGGCGCATGCCGCTCCCAGTGGGGTTGCATCGGCCGGGGGGCGGAGACCCGGAGGCGGGGGCCGGGGGCGGGGCGGGGGCCGGGGGCGGAGGCCGTGCTGCAACTCCCCCTCGCTCTTCCAGCGGGCGCAGCGTCCGTCATGAGCCCCTATCTGGTGTATAAGGTTCCCATTCCTGCCCCTCTCGGCTCCTTTTGTCCCCTGTCCCCCCCCCCCCCCCTCCCCCGGTCCGTCTCCGATCCCATACCTGTCTCCTCACCTTCGGCGACCACCTCACAATCTTCTCTCTCCTTCTCCCGTCCTCCCTCTTAATTTGCCATCCATCCGCGAGCATGCTCCCCCCCCCCCTCTCTCTCTCTCTCTCTCTCTCTCTCTCTCTCTCTCTCTCGCTCGCTCGCTCGCTCCTTCCGAGACCCACGCAGACCAAGCGAGGGTTTGAATTTGGGTGGGGGGGGGGGAAGGGGGATGGGTTGCCATGGTTGCCACGGCAATGGTCTGGGGAGGCTGGGAAAGGGGGGGGGGTCGGCTGCCGTGGTCCATGCCTGTCTACGGCACAGCCAGCTTGACTGCCAGGCGCTGCTTCGATATTAGCTTCGACGAGTGGCGGAGCGGAGCGTTTACCATGAGGCAGGACATGCGGGGCGGGGCGGGACTCAGCAGAATCAAAACAACCCACGAGGATGGCAAACTCGTCCGCCCCCTGGCGCCACGCACTGCTCTGCTCACTTACAAGGCGCTGAGGTACACACGTCGATATAGCCGTCAGGTCACACAGTCGACCTGCCCATCTTCTCCTCCGCGGGCACCGCTGCACCGCTGCACCGCTGCACCGCTGCACCGCTGCACCGCTGCTGGACCGGCGGCCCCTCCGCCCTCCGCCGCACCGCACCTCGCTGCTGGCGCCGTCCCTGGGACATCATGTCGCTAAACTTTGCAAATGTCGTCGCCGCGTTTTCACGATATTTTGCATAGTTCGCGACATGACGTTCCAGAGGCTCCCACCCGCTGCCGGCTGCCGCACCTCGAGGTCGCCGCCGTCGCCCTTCCGCCGCCCTGCCGGCTCGGCCCCGGCCACATCCTGGGTGGGACGTCCATTCAGAGACCAGTGATCCAGCCGCCCGCGGTGTCGCCTCCGACCCGCCGCCATCGAGAGCCCCAGGATCACGACGTCACGACCACGCTGGATACCGGGGGTGGACTCGGCTGGGCGCAGGCGCCCCAAACTGCCCCAAACGTGGTCACTGGAGATCTGAGTTGGGGTGGTCGCGCCGCTCTCTTCCTCATGTCCCGTCAGCCGCTTGATTCCGCACACTGTGAACTCGGACTCTCTCTCTCTCTCTCTCTCTCTCTCTCTCTCTCTCTCTCTCTCTCTCTCTCTCTCTCTCTCTCTCTCTCTCTCTCTCTCTCTCTCTCTCTCTCTCTCTCTCTCTCTCTCTTACGGAGCACCCCACGGGTGCGACAAAGATAGAGACATACGAGACAGAGTGCGGAATCAGGCGTCAGAAAAGGTCACAGGGGGATCCCGCGGCGCCGAGCCGGGTCTGCCCCGGAGGCATCCCAGGTGTCGTGGTGAGTGTGGTGTGTCTTGGTGCCGTGGATGCGCCGTCCACAGTCCGTGCTGCCAAAGCTGGGTGTCGGCATAGCCGCTGCCGCGCACCGCGCTTTGGCGGCACCGACCGTGCAGGACGGGCATGCGGCAGCCGGCTGGGCGGGGCTAGGCGGAGCGGCTTGCTCTGTCGGCCCAGCCCCAGCGGCCTAACGCCGCGCCACCCCGGGGCGGCAGGGTCTCTGGTGTTTGAAGGACGTCCTATCACCACGCTGCAAACACGGAGGCCGGGGCCGGGGCTAGCCGGGGCCGGGCAGCACCCGCACCGCACCGCCAGCGCCGCCATGTCCGCCGACACCGCCGAGGCCGAGGCTGGCGAGGCCGGGGCCGGACCCTGCGGGGGTCGGGTTGGGGAAAGAGAGATAATTGAAGACGCTTTCCACTCCATCACAACTTCCTCGGGGTCCGTCCTCCTCCGCGCGCCCTCCCCGGCCTCCAGGCCTTCGCCACACCCGCCAGACGCTTTGGTCTTAGGTGGAAGCCGGATAGGGTATTTCGGAGAAACTCAAACCGGAAGTGGAGAAGACGCGCAAGAAGAAGAAAAGCGGAAACAGTATGAGGGTAACCGGGGTAACCGCAGCAGAGAGTATCTCCGCCACGGCGTCGGCCACGAGCTAACTCGAAATTTCTGAAGGCTTAGCTCTCGCTGACGATATGTCACAACTCTTTAGTCGGGTCACACAGCGCAGCAGTACTCCGCGCGGCACGAGGATCCAGAACACCAGGTTGCGCGGAGGAGGTATGCGCTGTGTGACCCTACCAAGTGGTCGTGACATATCGCCAGCGAGAGCTAAGCCTCCAGAAATTTTGAGGTGGCTCGTGGCCGACGCCGTGGCGGAGATACTCTCTGCTGCGGTTACCCTCATACTGTTTCCGCTTTTCTTCTCCTTGCGCGCCTTCTCCACTTCCGGTTTGAGCTTCTCCGAAATACCCTATTGCCGAGGGGCGCATCAGTCCTGAACATGTTGTATACGGCCGTGTGACTGTAATCCCAAATGACTGAATGTGACTGGAGGATGACTTGAGAAATGTCGGAGGTAATATGGAGTACTCCGGAGAGTTCTGAACTTGGTTCTGAATCGGAAGTAAGAAGTAAACGAAGGAGAAGAATCCCGGAGAAAATATGAAAAATCACGTGATTTTTGAAAGGCAGTGGGGTTCCGAATACTTATCACTTCCTTTCTGAGCTTCTCCGGGGTAATCTATTACTGAGAGAGACTATACCGACCGACGTTCAACATTTTTCCTCATTTGGTTCCGCCCCCTTGCTGTATCAGTGGTTGTTGTGTTTGTTGTTATATTGCGTTGTTGTGTTTGTTTGTGGGTGATATTGTGTTTGCTTTTGCCATGTTTGTGTGACGCCGCCGGTCAGGTGACGTGTCCCGGCCGGCGCCCCCTCGTAGCGACATGTTTAGGGGCTGTGCTCTGTGTCCAGCGGGCCCGGGCCGGACCTTCTCCGCCCGACCATTTGCCTCGCCAGGCAGAGATCCGCTCGGATGCTGACAGCGGCGTGCGGCGCGGGGGGACACGAGACACGTATACCCCATATGAGGCCCCCGACCCTGTTTACCGATCTAGGACCGGCATTCCAGGCCACTGGCCACAACTCTCTCTCTCTCTCTCTCTCTCTCTCTCTCTCTCTCTCTCTCTCTCTCTCTCTCTCTCTCTCTCTCTCTCTCTCTCTCTCTCTCTCTCTCTCTCTCTCTCTCTCTCTCTCTCTCTCTCTCTCTCTCTCTCTCTCTCTCTGTCCCACGTGTCGAAGACGTGGGCCCCCAATCTGTCTCACCTAATCAGAGGGCCACGGACCGGGGGCCCGAAGGACAGCAACCCGCATGACGAATGCCTGAATGTAGGCAATAAGCGTGCCACATCCCCCTCCCTAAAACCAATGTCTACCTACGCCCCCAGGGATGGCGAATCATCGGAATGCGATTATTAAGCCGGGAGCGACCAGGGCCAGGGGGTGGCGGCGCCCGCTGTGAGAGATTGAGTCGATAACTTAATGCCGACACACAGGGTGGGGGGGGGGGGGGTTAACTTGGAGGATAGTCGGGGATAGTCGACGTACCCATTCGCGCGGAAATATAACCAAGAAAGCAATTCGATTTCATTGCTTGTGGATTTCGAGCAGCTTCCAGATCGAAAAAGTAATTGCTGTCGGAGGGCGCGCACGCGCGTTCGGGGAACTGCGACGTACCATATCCACTGGAGATCTTGTTTGCAGAACAGAAATACATATTGACGTACAGTACAGCGGAGAGGGACAGGAACCACCACCACCACCAGAGCTCCATTCACATTCACATTCGCGTTCGATTCTTTCATCCGCCCCGGCAGCCCCGGACACAGTCCGCTGCGGGTGGCGCCCGCTGCACTTTTGTGACGCAGCGTGTTGGTTTTCTACGGCGCCAACAAGGGGACGTTCATAAACTACGTGACCAATTTAGGGGGGAGGGCGCCTGTGGTCACGATCCTATCCTTAGTGCATGGTAAGGTTAGGTTAGCCAGGTCACGATAAAGGGGGGGGGGTCAAAAAGTGGCCTAAAATCGGTCACGTAGTTTATGAACGTCCCCAAGAACAACAACAACACACTGCTGGTCACGTGATCTGCTGGGGTTGGGGGCCGTCCGCGAATCACGTAAGGCGATGTGCACGTAGCTGCGCGTTGCGTAATTTTGTGGCGGCGGCCCCGCGTGTGTTCCAGGATGAGGCGAGGGGGCCGCCGCGGGGATGTGGAGCGGCTCTGCGAGCCCAGGGAGTCCAGGGAGTCCAGGGAGTCCAGGGAGTCCAGGGAGTCCAGGGAGTCCAGGGAGTCCAGGGAGTCCAGGGGGCCGCGGGGGCCGCGGGAGCCGAGCCGCCAGCAGCAGCAGGAGACCCAGCAGCAGCGCTACCAGAAGCAGTGGTGCCCTGACCCGGCGCCGGACCAGGGAGGTCGCCAGCGTGTGAAACAGCAGAGCCCACAGAGCCCGCAGAGCCCGCGAAGCCCGCAGAACCCAGACGCGGACCAGAACCAGGCCTACCAACACAGCCAGGGGCCCCAGGTAGCACGGCAGGGGCGCACAGGGAAAGCGCATGGGATTGGCGCATCGCTATGAGAAATTCATTCACGAAAGCGCTAATCAGGGGCTGGCAACACAGTAGGGATCGCCTGAAGCGATGCTTGCCGCATCCGTTCTTTTGTATTTGTTCAAATTCCAGTGCATTTCTACTCCATATCATTGTACAAACTGAAGACCTGGCCTATTTAGGGTGACACATAGCATCCTTTAAAATTGTCAGCGTTCAAGCGTTCTGCCTTTGTGTTAAAAACCTACTAGATCATCTCCTAAGAATAGGGCAAAATTAACGAAATCGCAAACGTTGCCCCCATTCTTTTCGAACATATGTGTATTTCCGGGCGCCGACAGTTAGCCTAGTACACCGCATCAGTACTATAGTCAAAAATAAAGCAAGCACTGGAACTGTGCATAGTCTGGTTTGGACATGCTAGGGAAAGGCGATGGACACATTTCGACCCACATGCAGGCGGCAAGCATCGCTTCAGGCGATCCCTACTGTGTTGCCAACCCCTACGCTAATGTAGCGCTCGGACGGCGCCTCTCTGCTGCCAACAGCAGAGCCGGGACGTGAACCAGGCCTACCAACACCGCGACCAGCGCAGGCGCGTCCGGGAGCGTCGCTGCTCCGTGTGCAGGCAGCGCCGGCGGCACAGAGCCGAACCCCGGCCGCAGGGCCCGCTGGGCTCCGCGGCGCAAGCCGACCTCCTCAGCTTCCTGGAGCTGGGCCCCAACACCTGGTACCCCCTGCAGCGGGTCAGCGGCTTCTACTGGCGCCACAGCCCCCGTGGGCCTTGGTTCTGGACGGAGGGCCACTGGCGGCTACGGTGCGAGATCCCCGACAGCCTCCCTTGGTCCGACAGGGAGCCGGCCAGGGAGCCAACCAGGGTGCCGGACAGGGAGCCCGCCAGGGAGCCCGCCAGGGAGCCGCTCCGACCGGGACGCCATCGGCGGGGTCGCAACAAGTAGTATGTCTCCCGCTACATGCGAGATGCTGACCAGTTGCTGAGTAGCCTCCGAGTAAAGCCTTGTCTCGTGTTCTCCCTGCAGGATGGGCAACAGACTGTACTTCCACAGCGACAGCCAGCACAGCCAAGCCCAGGCGGTAGCAGAGGCAGTGTATAACTGGGGGAAGTTCGACTTTACGCCGACGTCGGCTCTGCGGTTCGCGCCGCTGGGAGCGGAGCCGCTGCCCCCGGAGCCTCCGGAGCCGGACCCCCCGGAGCCGCCGGAACCCGTGCCGCTGCCTCCGGAGCCTATCGAGCCCCAGCCTCCGGAGCCGGAACCGGAGCCGGAGCCGGAGCCGGAGCCGGAACCGGAACCGGAACCGGAGCCGGAACCGGAGCCGGAGCCGGAACCTCCGGAGCCTTTTCCTGAGCCTCCCCCCAGCCCCCCTAGCCCAAGCCCGCCGGAGCCCTCCCGCAGCCCAAGTCCAGAGCGGGACTGCGGCCGGAGCCAGGACCGGAGCCAGGACCGGAGCCAGGACCGGAACCAGGACCGGAGCCAGGACCGGAGCCAGGACCGGAGCCAGGACCGGAGCTAGTACCGGAGCCAGGACCGGAGCCAGGACCGGAGCCAGGACCGGAGCCAGGACCGGAGCCAGGAGGACCGGAACCAGTACCGGAGCCAGGACCGGAGCCAGTACCGGAGCCAGGACCGGAGCCAGGACTGGAGCCAGGACCGGAGCCAGGACCGGAGCCGGCCCCGGAGGACGACTTTGTCGTGGACGGGAACAATAACTCGGGTCCCGAGACCGACGAACCGGGGGAACCGGAGGAAGGCGGGGTCGTGGCGGCGGCTGCGGAGACCCAGGCTGGACTGGACTGTCCGCTCCGGCTTCCACTGCCTGAACCTATGCCGGCCGGGGGCGGGCGGGGGAAGGGCGGGAGGGCGGGAAAAGCAGATAGTGGAGTGGGCGATGAGAGGTCGGATTTCGGCGAGGGGGACGCGCCGGGTGTTGCTGCGAATGAGGGAGGAGCCAAGGCCCAGACAGCCGTGGACAACTACGAGACCGTGGACTTGGGGGAGCCGTTCGTGGTGGTCGGGGAGCGGACCCCGCCAGCAGAGCAGGGCACTCAGGTAGCCGGGGACAGCTCCGAGGACGAGGCCGTGTGGGAGCCGTACGTGGTGGTCGGGGAGCGGGCTCCGGACGACTCCAAGACCGTGGCCTTGTGGTCCGCGCACGGCATCCGGGCGGAGGACCCCGAGGCGGTTGCCTACCGCGCCGATGCCGTGTTCCTCCACCTCCGAGGGGCCCAGATGGACGCGCCGCCCCCCGAGGTGATCGTGTTCCTGATGACGGTCCTCCGGGGTGCCTGGGTGTGGGGGCCGTCCAGGATGGACTGGAGACACCTCGGGTAACGCGTCGTCCACCGTGCGTGGAGTTGCCATCCCCCGGCGTGCCGAGCCGCCGCTAACGCTAATTGGTTCCAGGGGCGGCCTATACTCGGACCTGTACTTCGTGCGCCTGCTGCTGCCCGCCATGCCCCCCGCGGTGTACGTCCGGCTGTACGGCCTGGTGCGGGATCCGCCCGACCCTCCCGAGATGGAGGTGGCCGTCAACGCCAACCTGGCGCCGCCCATCTACGCCGACGCGGCCATCCGGGTCCGGGGGGCGCCGTGGAGGGTCCGCGTTCGCGTGGAGAGGGCCACGGCCGTGCCGCTGAGCCAGCAGCTTGCGCTCACCGACAGCCTGCTCAACTCCATGGCGCGCTACCTCGCCGCCGTACACTACCCTCAGCCCGGGCTGCTGCGGACGCAGCCGGGGGCCGAGCCGTGGATCTGGACGCAGCTAGACACGTGAGTGCAGCGTGCAGCACGGCACGCCTCGGTGCAGACGAACCCGGTTCACATGCCTTTCCCCCGCAGATGGCTGAACAAGATGGACGAGTGCGCCAAGGACCTCCCCTTCGGCTACCACAAGATCGAAGCCGCCCTCTCGGAGTGGGGGCATTTCGATATGGACCTCATGTGCTTCCTGCGGGACTGCTGCCACACGCTGAGGTGAGCGGGGAGCGCCGGGGAGGTAGGCTAGCGGGCCTGGCGCCCGCGGCTGCCGGGCTAGCCTACGCGGCAGGCGCTCCTACATGAGACATACACACACCCGCTCTCTCTCTCTCTCTCTCTCTCTCTCTCTCTCTCTCTCTCTCTCTCTCTCTCTCTCTCTCTCTCTCTCTCTCTCTCTCTCTCTCTCTCTCTCTCTTTCTCTCTCTCGTTTTTCCCCGCTAATAATTCTTTTGTGAGAGCGGGTTCTTGTTGTTGGGATTTATTAGTTCGTGTACGAAAACCCCAATAATTTCAATTTCAATTTCTGCCCTTCAGAATCTTGGTGCGGGATGCGAACCCCGCCGTGGCCTTCTGCCACAACAACCTGACGCTGAGCAACGTGTTCGTGGAGCCGTTCGCGCCTGTGCTGCAGGTGGACGTCGGCCACCTGCACGTCGCC
Organism: Odontothrips loti; assembly: GCA_038380765.1. Lineage (NCBI taxonomy): Eukaryota > Metazoa > Arthropoda > Insecta > Thysanoptera > Thripidae > Odontothrips > Odontothrips loti. The sequence continues at coordinate 6,484,382 of CM076258.1, read as the reverse complement.
GGGTTCCAGTTCGCCGGCCCCAACTACGCCACCTACGATATAGCCAACCTGTTCAACGAGATGGCCATGACATATCCGGCCGGCGACCTGGCCGGCTTCACGTACAACGCCAACGGCGTCCTCTCCCGCAACAGCCAGCGCGCGTTCCTCAGGTGCGGGGGCGGGCGGGGGCCGGCGGGGGCGGGCGGGGGCCGACGGGGGCGGGCGGGAGCCGTGGGGCCACACTCAGCCTAACCGTTCCCTCCGCTCAGGACGTACCTCCTGGCGAGGACCCCGGCGGCGCCGCCGCTGGCAGATGTCGTCCGCATGCTCAACGAGATGGACGTCATGATGGCGCTCAGCCACTTCTTCTGGTCCGTGTTCGCCATGGTGCAGTCCAACCCGAATGACGACGGCGACCACCGCTGGGAGGTATGCGTCACACTCTCAAAAATACATGCTTGATTTAAAAGCCTACATACGTTGTTTTTTTTTTAATTCAAGTAAATCCCACAAGATCCATTTTTGAGAGTGCATGTTCGCATTTTGCTGGAGTGTTGCATGGCTTTGCCCGCATGAGGAGTCCAGAACCGCTCTGTGTGGCCAGGCTGTGGCGGCTCGCCGGTTCCTCATGTTTCACGTCATGCTGGAGCGGCTGGTGGACGACCGGCGGAGGAACAGGACCAGGGTGGCCTCGGCGCGCCGTGAGGGGGAGGCAGACGAGGCCGCTCTGGCCGTCAGGAAGGCTGGCCCCGGCGGTGCGCGCGCCTGCCCCGAGGACCCCGATGGCCACCCCGTGGCCGTGCTCCCCGTGCTGTCGATGGAGTACTACCTCCGACCCATCACCGGCACCGCCATCGCCTCCCGGGTGGTGGACAGGATCCTACGCGTCGCCTCCGCCGCTGGGGTCCCCGGCGGGAGGCTGGGCGGGGGGCCTGGCGGGGGGTCCGGGCCACAGCCGGACGACTCGGACTCGGATGACGAGGCAGAGGCCAACGCCAGGCGCACGGCGGAGAAGATCAGCTTCTACGCCATGTTCGAAAGGAAGGGCGGTGATGAAGGGAGCAGCGGAACTGGGGCTGGGGGTAGGAGAGGGGGTGGGGGCAGCGGCGGCACGGGAGGTAAGGCTTCCGGAATGTGATTGTCTTAGTGTACAGTTAGGAGGTAAGGAATGATTTGTGTTTCTTCTCTTACGTTTAGTGTTCTTCAAGACAGAGGTCTTCACAGCTGGCTTCTTCGGTTAATAGGGGATCAGTTTGAGTAGGATTTTACGTCGTTGTTGCGGTGCTGTGTGATGGCATTCGCCAAGCGAATATTATCCCAAGTATTTGATGTGTAGTGTGTGTTTGTTGTCTTCATATATTTCGTATTCATATTTGTAATTCTTTTGCCGAACTGAGAAAAATCTTTGGCTCCTGGGCCAAAGGGCAGTTTTGTGCGTTCCACCTGGACCCTACATCTAAAACGTTTAATCCGTAGGTCTAAACTCTATAGACACGGGAGCAAAACTCTAGACACAAGTGTTAATCGTTTAGTGCCTGGCGCTAATCGTTTAGTGCGTTCCCAGACTTTCGGCCTGGGGACTAAACGTCCTGTGCCAAGAGCCAAAATTTTTTCTCAGGGCGCGCTTTCGTCGCTCATGGCATATGGGACTCCTCAGAGAACGGAAAGCCAACCATCGATGTGAGAAATTTAACGCCAGAGCCGTGCTGTACTGGGCTGCGTGTTTGGCGGTGCGATTAAGAAATCAGTCGGAGAAAATAAATGCATTGCTGCGGCAAGTTAATTTTTCGGTCTTATAGCGCCTGACGCGCCTGACTGACAACATTGCAACCAATAGACTGCTGAAAGACTCGGTCACAAGACGGGGGAATTCCATGTGCCTAACTTGTGCTTTAAGTGTTGTGTAATTTAGATAACATGTTTAGATGACGCCAATCGCGTCCCTTTAAACTTGTGTTTTGTGTTTAGAAATGTCGAGTCTGTGTCTAATTTTTTTAAACTGGTAACCGTGCAGTGGCTCGCTGCCGTGTTGCTGTTTTGCTATGCAATGACTTATCATTACAAAATGTTGATGTGGTATTTTTTAGGCTCGAATCGTCCCGAGTTGTCCTCTGTATAATTATTGACGGTATCGCCGATTCCACGGCTCATCTCCCAGTAAGCGTAACCTGTGATCGTCGTCAGAACTGGTATTGCGTTCATGGCAGTGGCATGACACTCCTATATCACTATTGTGATCCTAATCAAACTATTGATGTAAGAAATTTCTATGTTGTGTGATTATGTGTTAGTGATATCGATGTATTTATCGATATAGATATTTATGTGTATTTTAGTACCGTCGTCCAAGTTCACGTGTGAACAGCACGCAGCGAAACCATTAAAAGTGTTATACACGTTTCGGAAATGTTTGGAAATGGTTTTGAAGGAATAAGAACGTCTACGCTGTCAGAGAACTCTTTAATAATAATAAAAACATACATCCAGAGCTCAGTTGTTAATCAGTTTTCCCAGCAAACTCAAAATAACACATCGACGTGGTGGCTAACGGCGGTTACGTATTGGTGCTCGTGCTCACGTGGTCGCACGTGGTCGCACGTGGTCGCTCCGTGGTCGCTTCGTGGTCGCTCCGTGGTCATTGCTGCCACAGCCGGCTCTGTCGCTCCTGCTCCAGGAAGCGGTGCAGTCTTCTCCGCGAGTGCGAGTGCAGGGCGTGGCGCTCGAGGGACAGCTTGGCCGGGTAATACAGGCCGCAGGGGCACAGGAAGTTGAGGTGCGTGGGCACGTGCCTACTATAGCTGTCCTGCAGCCGGAACTGGGCACCACACTCGGAGCACTGGAACGGCTCCCCGGGTGGCGTGGGCTGCTTCCACAAACCAATCTAGCAAAAAATAAAAATAATAACCCCGAAATTTCCGATGGTGTAGACTTTTCACCAAATGAAAGTCCAGTACTACCAACCTCCCGGCGCAGGTGGTACCACAGGTGCTTCTCCACGCTGCTCTGGCACAGGAAGGAGCGGTCGCAGACCTCGCAGTGGTACGGTCTCACGTTGGGGTTACCCAGGATGCTGTTTGAGGGCTCCGGGAACGCCGCCTCGATCTTCCGCGCCAGACTGTCGCCTGCGCGCGACGAGAAAAATAAAATAAATGAAAACCGAGATTGGCGAGTCTCAGTCAGCGTCCATGGCGCCTGGTGGGTAGGCGAGGCAATCCCGACCTGCGGGCCGGAGGTCTGTGAAGTTAGCGACGAGCGGATCTGCGAGCGTGCGAGTGAGCTGGCCACGAACCGCAATTTATGATTTTAAAATGGGGGGTCCGTTGACCGTTGGAGACAAAACCTATATCGCCACGGCCTGCGCCAGGACCCCTGCCTGCAGCTCCGGTGATCTTACGGGAAGCAACACTGCGCTAGAACCCGCTACCCGGCTAGCGCCAGACGGAAAAATAGTCAAATTTTGAGTTTTTGGGGCAAACACGTGGTCGTTAATTTTGGGCGCATAGTGTTCGGACCGACCTCTAGACGCGGTTTCGTCATGAAAATGGTGCCTCATGGAACTCATGAACCCGGTAAGCCGAGAAACATGTCCACACTCACAAGGTAGGCAGCCCAAACTACACGTCATGTCTAGTGCTGCAAACGACAAAACCGCAGTCGCTTTTGATCTACCGAGGGTGCTACTGTACTTTTTTGGACCACCCCTACCGGTCTTTATCAGTCAAATCAAATTTAGGACCAAAAAAAAATCTGGTGAAAAATGATAAATATTGTTATTTTCATTTTTAAGAATTTTGACGAAAAACAAAATTTTGTTTTTTTTTCTGTCGCAGTGTGTTAGGACTGACCCCTACACGTTGCTTCGTCATGACAATGTTGCGTCATATGGCACTCATGACCCCGGCAAGCCGAGAAAAATTGCACCCCCAGAAGCTGGACACAAGGTGTAATTTTGGCTGCCTACCTTCTGGGCACAACCTTGCCTGCAAGCACGGATCCAGGGGGTCCAAAAGGTCAATTCCCCCCCCCCCCCCCCCAGCGCCCGGAAATGTAGCCAACCGGCATAACCTTTCCGCCTGTGCGTAGGCAAAAAGCGTGACTTTGCCCCCCCCCCTCCCTAAAGCCGCCCCTGGATCCGCCACTGCTTGCCTGACACGGTGAAGGGCAACATCGATGACTTGTCTTACCTGGGGACTTCGCTGGCTCTATGGGTGGTGTCCTGCACCGCCGATGTGGTAGTATTGTCACCGACATTTTTTTTTCAAAGTTTCTCTTACAAAAAGAACTTTTAAACGAATATATTTGCGATGAAGGGGGAGGAGGGGAGGTGCAAAATGAAGAGCAGATAGTAGTCAATGTCAGCCACAAATGCACTCACTCACCTGACTGGGACCTTCTCTGCTCTGCTGCCCTCGGCACAGACCCAGACCTAGAGGGGTGGGGGTGGGACCTGCGGCCCGCCGAGCTCGCGACCCCCGACACCCCACTGCAACATGTGCTCGCCCCCCCCCCCCCCCCCCCTTCCCCGACTTTTTGCTCTCTCTATCTCTCTAGCCGGCCAAATTGCACCACCCAGACGATTGCAAGTAACGAACAACGCCAACCCGTATGTTTGTGCCAGTGGTCACATGTGTCACTACACGTGTCACCACACGTGTCACCTCTACACCTTCACAGCTACACCTCATGTCTAGTGCTCCCCCCCCCCCTCGGTTCATCCTTCACCGCAACAATGGCGTTGTGGCAGCGAGATTATTTGGCCTTGTTCCCACTTTCGCCCGACCGCCACACCCCTCTTCTCCTAAATAAAGCGATCAGGATAACACTCCTGTAAAACCATGTAAGTTGTCTTCAGCTACGGAAGTTGTTCTAGAATGGACTCAGTATCCGCGTTTTCTTCCGGAACAGGGGCGCCTGTACATCTCGCATCTCCTGCAGTATGATGACGCTCAAGATAGCTGCAGATCAGAGCCATAAGGGAGCATCTTTCATAGAAATCAGAGACCTGTTGGTGTATCTCTACTTTATGACAATTATTGGCCTGATCACTCTGGGGATGTATACCGAAAATTCATTTCATCTCACCAGCGCACTTGCAAATAGTTTTGTTCATCAGCCTTACTATTGTGATGATGAAAGAACAAACATTTTTAATGTGTCTTCCACCGATGAATTGTGGTGTTACTTGAAAAATCGATTCATTGTAACACTCAATGATCAACCCTTCTGGGGTAAAATTGGCACCAGCAATGAGGCATTCCTGTTGAGACAGCCTAGAATCAGGCAAGTTCGGGTGAGAGAGGAAGAGTGCATCATACCTGTTGCAAACCGTGGTTGCTACACTGAATTTTCAGCCACCACAGAAGAGAAAAGCTCATTCGGCATTGGAAATGGCTCAGCATGGGTCTATCATTCCCCAGAAGAAATGGAAGATTTCTGGATTAGTGGATTAATCTCGGATTACAATTCAGCTGGATATTTTTTCACACTGAATAGTCTATCAGAGTTATCATTTTATGAGAAACATGATTGGATTGATGAACAAACTCGAGCACTATTCATAGATTTCACACTCTACAACATAAATATAAACCTCTTTGGTGTATGTCAGATCATGTTTGAATTGCCTCCAACCGGAGGAATCATCCCTTCATTCTTGTTTTCAACAGTTAAACTTATCAGATACAATGATGCATTTGATCACACGGTCATGGCATGTGAAATTGTTTTTGCAGTGTTCTGTATATACTATTCAGTTGAGCTACTTTATGAATTGATGTATTTCAAACTACGGTTTTTCAAAATGCCATATAATTACATTGACTTTCTCATTCTGGGACTTTCTTGGGCAAGTGTCTGGGCACTGATCTACCGATACATCGCAACTCTCTCAATCCAACACAAAGACGGAATGAAGAGCATGCAAAACCTACCAGACTACCAACGTCTCAAGTATTTACATTTGACTGTTGAAAGAATTACTGCAGTCACTCTTTTCTGTAGTTTCCTAAAACTCTACAGGTAAGCTAAATAATATTTCTTTATATTATTATTTTTTGAATGAAAGAAATATACCTTTTTTTTTTTTAGGTATAGTATCATAACAAAAATTGTTACAGATTTCTCCATCTTGATACAATTCAACAAATCTATACAACACTGAAATACTGCCTTCAGGACATGGCCAGCTTCTGTTTTCTGTTCTTTATAATACTGTTTGCTTATGCAGAACTTGGTACTCTTCTTTTCAGTAATTCTGTTGAATCCTACAGAGCCCTAGACAAGTCCTCTTTTACATTACTAAGAATTCTGATGGGTGAATTTCATTACCAGGAAATAACTACAGTGCTAAGTCTAATTGGTCCCCTTTACATAGTCAGCTTTGTTATGTTTGTGGTCTTTCTTCTTCTAAATATGTTTCTAGCTATCATCAATGCTACCTATTCTGTTGTTTCCAGCAATGTGAAGGTAACAAGGAAGTCAGAATATGTACCATTCATAAAGCATTGCTACTATGTCATTTTAAAAAAACATCAGCCCGACTCAAGGGAGAAGTTGAAGAAATTAAGCAACACTGACAAAATTACACAGCTCATGCAAAAAAGTGGATTTTCTGAATTAGAAATTGACACTTTTTTCTCAAGATATACTGTTGATAACAATAGAGAAATTTCTGAACATGTTTTCCAGAGAGTTGTGCATCAAAATGTGGGAATACAGCATCTCTTGAAGTTAAAGGAAAGAACATATAAGATCGACACATCTGTTCGTGACATACTCAGAAGAAAGGATTTCTTCCTTCAAAAAGTTGGCTATCTGATGAGATAATGCTGTCACGGAAATCACTGTCAATATGTATTCCTATTTGAAAAAACTGAACAAATTGACAAAGACCAAGTTACAATAAAACAAGTATATTTCAAGGATGTATGGCATACTAAAATTGGTAAAGGAAAAATTACAAGGTTGATGTTCAATCAAACAGTACCTTAAAAGATGGTGTATCTGCTTGAAATGGATGTTATATGTAAGAGAAGTGAAAGTCATAAAATATACCACAGTCTATTTGAGACACCCATATTCGAGACCACCCATAACAAATTTGTTTTAGAACAATTTACTGGAAACAGAAAAACACTGCTCTGTGCCACGATGAAGAATCAATTCTCTAATTATATACAACCAAAGATAAGGTAATAATAATACACAATAATACAAATATCACAACTTCTATAGCCACAAAACATTGCCACATACCTCCTATAAATCATCAAAGCAGTTGGTTCGGTCTGCTATCTAAATCGAAAAGAACGCAAATCTTGCTGAAAATATTTTACAAAATTTTACACTTTTGATTCAAACCAACCAAAGATCACCACTAGTTTTCTGCTCAAAACTATGACTACTCTTTCCAACAATCAGTGGCAAAATTTAGTTGGTTCTACTCCACTAATGCTACTGCTACACAGCCCACAAGAGGATACGCAAATTTTACCTTTGAAAGAAAACACTATTAAGAGAGCAAGATTTCCACTCAAAGTTGTAACAGGAATGATGTCTCTACAATACAAAGAACTGTGCAGTGGATCGCTATTTTACAAAAGGGAGGCATCCATCTATCCCCAGCAAGCCAGACAAAATTTATGAAAAATGATTGATCTCAACAACTAAATAATTATCCTACAAAACCAATTAACACCTAATATGCACATAATGATCTGGTATAAAATAAAATGTGATCAGATGCCTGAGTGGATCTTTTGATCTACTCCACTGGCTGAAACAACTACTACTATACATACGATCCATTTCAAATGGGAGTCGCTCTCATCATCCCTTCATGAGCATAAACAGGGCAGATTACGGCACTAACAAACAGGTGGGAACAAATCATTAAAAATAAGAAAAGAGCCTTTGAGATAACTGCATCAAGGCAAAGCAATGCTCTTCTAAAATATTCACACGCACAAATATTTAAAGGTTCTGCAAATGAAGTACTCTAGTCGGACACCAAAAGTGAGATTAACAACGTGCTTTCATTTAACCATTGTGGCTCATCCATGAGATTAATTTGTAGAGAAGATAAGCTGCAACTGAAGCATACAGCATCTTCTCCCGTTGTTGCATCTGCAAATTGTCTAGTTCCACTGCCATGACGCGTCGATTCAGCTTAGCCAATTGCCTTCTCAGATGCATGATTTCTTCTCCAGTAGTAATACTCTCTCCACCAGCAGAAGGCATTGGAGTCCAATCCCTGAATAAAGCACAATATATGAGCACACAGAGAGCTTCACAACATTTGTGCACAAAAGTAGTACAAAATAAAACGTATGCATACCTCTGGAGGAGACTGTGGTCATGTTCATTGTGCCTACTCTTGAAGGGTGTAATTTGGTTCGCTTCAGAGATAGATCCAGAATCAAACTTGCCATTCATCATTTCACGCTCTGGAGGACTGTTGCGAGAGAAGTCATCCACTGACGGAAAATAATGTTCATCCAGAGTGATGGTCCTCGGGGGAGTCTGGAAAAGTTGTAAGTTAGAAATGTGGACGGACAAAGAATACAGAACTTTGCCGAGTACTAACAATAATTGTCAACAACAATTACCTGGACACGAACAAATGGCTCTGGTTCCGGAGCCATAACAGCATTTTCCATCAAAATTTCTCTAGGTGGTGCCCTCACACCCACATGCTGCTCCTCACCTAAATTACGAAAGTAATTTCTTTGATAAAATAATTACAGTTCTCACACTACAACACTCACACATAAGTTGCTTATACATACCAACAACAAGAATTCTATCTGGGACCTGCATGTCAAATTTTTCATTGAGCCATGAATTATGACGCTGATAGTCATCCATATCACTATCACCAGAAACACGTATACTCTTGGGCACTTGCATTTTCTGACTGATGTCAGCAGTGAACGTCGGGTCATAGAAATGATCCAATTCACCCTTGAAATGGGTGGGACTCACTATTTTAGACATGGTGGAGTGTCTCAGTTAAATCTGAAACAAATTTTTGTGAAGTTTATCAAATGCAAGAAAGACTCGACCTATATCAGACAGCAATGTATCAAGAGATGACATTTCTTATTTTCTTTTGTTCTAGTGAGCATCACAAAATTAAAGTTCCTTCAAAGACATAGGTTCCTACAAGGCTTCTCAGATTGTCTCCATGGTTCGTGAATGACCCATCCGAATGAGTCAATAATTCTGATAACAAAGTTTGTTTTTCAGACAATTCTCAGATAAGCTGTCTCCTAAAGCTTGATACGGACTGCCAGCTACAAATTTCCCTGGGAACCATGTCACGAAAGAAGAAAATACGTTAGAACGCGGAAATGCGATTACCGTTATTTCTAGCCTGTCAGCAGGGAGAAAGGTACCTACAATAATTTACATAAGAAATTATTCTGATGTTGCAAACAACATTTTAGGTTAGGGGTTGGTCTCACAGGTTTCTAAATTGCATTTGAGAAGTTAACAAGTCTATTAATATCATTAAATTCTCTCTTTGGCATGACACTGATCATTTAGATGGCGAAACAAAGAATGATTTCATTGAATTTTAAATAGGAACGAACAAATTATCAAATTTTAGTTGGACATGTCTTTTGTTCACAAACATAGTGCTAAGCGACACTTCAGAAAATAAATTGGCGATGTGTAATGTAAATAAACTGAACAACTTACCAGGAAAATTAAACACAAATTGGAAATTTCAAACGAGTCAAATAACGCTCTGCATCAGCGTTCTCAAATTTCTCTCAGCTGTCTGGATAGCAGAGCGCCTGCCCAACGGTCTCAGTATCAGATTCCGAACCGCTCCCCCTCCCCCTCCACTAGATTCGAAGGGGAGGGGAAGTGAGACTGAGAATAAGCAGTATACTTTGTCTGCACATGTCCGAGCATGACAGAGGGGAAGCGCAGCGCAGAAGCAGACAATAGCACAGGAGTGAAGTGAAGAAAAGAGGATAACGCTCACAGAAATACCTTGAACTACGTACATTTTGCCCGGCGCCTAGTGTCGGTGTTGGTGCTACGAATCGTTCCCTTACAAAGTTAATTCAAATAATACAATTTACCCTCGCTGAAGGTGAATATATGTATTAAGTAATGGTTTGTGCACTGATGGGTGATTTTCGCTGTCTGTGACCTAATAATTTTGTGGGGAAAAATTCTTGATTGGGGATTTGAAATTGTAATAAAAATATAAAGACATATTTCAAATTGTATTTGATTATTACAAGCACTGACGGCGCCCTCTAAGACCTCTTCCTACACAGTAAATTCATAAAGAAAACATCATGTTGCTTCAAGACAAATAAATGAGTGAGAAGGAATGCAGACAGCTGGGAAAGTAACTCATGAGGATTTTGCTACTGCAACAACTAAGGTACACAGTGTCATACTCTGTGTGAACAAATTAACATGCCTGTTGCCCAACAGAACTCGAGACTTGATTTTCAAAGTGGCTCATTGTGTCAGGAACACCTAATATTATAAACATGTGGTTTAGAACAAAATGAGGCCGAAAAGAAATGAAAATTAACTCCATTCAACGTCAGGCCTTTGGATAACAGAATGACACTCGAGGAGTTACTTCGCAAAATCTATCAGAAAGGGCAAATTTGTGACAAAATGAGGAAATCTTTTCATAAATACCCTGAACACAACCCATGACACTTTTATTTCATTCCTGCAGAGCACAAGTAAAAATTGGGGATTATGATTTGGACATTTAATTATGTTCACAGTGTATCAAGGTACAAAGGTTTTGAAAGAGCTGTCAACTAAAACCCATCAAAGTAAAAAATTGAACCACTACCAAACGAATTATGATATTAGAATCAGTTCCGGTCAGCCGCAGGCAATCGGCAATGAGGATGAGTGCGTTGTTATCTTTTCCAACGCTAAATAGTAGTTGTCATTAGAGTTATCACTTAACAACTTATTTAATTCCTTCTGCAACTTCTGCTTAGTTGTGTACAAAACAAAAATTTGCCTGTGAATAAGCCAGGCAGTGGTGAGTGGTGAGCTTCTTCGGCAAGGGGCAAGGCGAGGGCAGACGAAATATACTGGTTATTCCCAGTCTCACTTCCCCTCCGCATCGAGTGGATGGGGGCTCCGTAAGTGAGACCGACACTTTTCGGCACTTTTCAGCGTACGCTGATTGGTTGGATTTGCCGCCAAGATTCAAGTTGACGTGCCGGAAAAGAAAAGCAGAAAAGGCAGAAAACCGCGACAAAACGTCCGAAGTCAGCTGGAGAGGTTTCGAAGGTCTGTGTCATCTTGTCTAAACGGGGGGTGATGCTGGAGCAAACTGTCGTTAGCGCAGGCTTGAGTCTCCTTGAGACCTATTGAGACTGCAGGTTTGGTGGTTCGATACCCGCAGACGGCCCCACGCACTTCCCCGCGCTGATTTTTCGGCCTGACTGCAAATCAAATCACCTCGACCACGTGGTGTCACGTGCATTGCATACCCCACCTCCTTACTCAGGTACTTCCCCGCATGCGTCTAGAGCTGTCAGAGAAAGGTATAAGGATGGAAACAGATGAGTGGGCCGGCGGCGGCAAGCGGAGCCGAGCCGAGAAAGCTGAGCCAGCCCACCCCCACCACCACTCTCTCCCCGGTTTAGGCTCAGCGCACCGGCCAGTGGCTGCGTCCACGACCGCTTCTCTCTCTCTCTCTCTCTCTCTCTCTCTCTCTCTCTCTCTCTCTCTCTCTCTCTCTCTCTCTCTCTCTCTCTCTCTCTCTCTCTCCCTCATTCGTCAGCCCCGGAGGAGCGCGTAAAGGGAGCGCCGCTTCGCAAGCGTCCGCCCGCGCGCACTGGGGGAGTGAGAGAGATGGACAGAGGAGGGGAGGCGAGGAGGGAGGGAAGGGCTGGGCTCTGGGGCTGGCTGCCCGGCTGCCCGCGCCCCGCCCCACCTCGCCTCGCCCCGCCCCGCGCCCCGCCGCCTGCCGCCCGCCGCCCGCTTCAGTTGCCGCCGAGTTGGCGTCCGGGTCTGACGCTCGTTCATGCCGGTCCTCGTTCCGAGCTTGCGTGTGTGAAGCCCAGGGGCAAGGGTGTAAGAGACTTGATTTGGATATGTGATGTGATAGCCTGGTAGCGTTCGTAGATTCCGTCCTTTGCATCCGTAGCTCCAAGCGTAGCTCTGCCCTCGTAGTCCGTTATGGCCTTCGTCTGTCTGCTGTAGCTATTCGTACCCTGTTTTGTTGTCCCCACTCATCCCTTTGGACCTAGAGACGCCCGGTGCTTGCGCCGAGCGCGAGAGCCGCTTTTATGTGTTTGTGCGCCTGCCTCGTCTCGCAAAAGCTGCGCTGGTTGTGCTGCCTGTTGACGGTGGTGGTGATCTTGTGCTTGGCGGCGTTGTCCGTGTTCGGGGCGTGCAGCCTGGGCCTGCTCGAGCAGCAGACCAAGTGGTGCTGCCTGTTCTCCACCAAGGATGTGAATTGTCTCGGGGACCCCCTGCGGACCTGGAGCACGGACAGGGCACCCCGGCCCCGGTCCGAGCTCTTCTGAGGGAGGAAAAGGTAACAGTTGAAAGTGAAAGGGAGAGGGAGAGGAAAGCCGTAAGTGCCTCCGGCAGTCCCGGCGCGACCGCCTGACACCGCTCCCCGCCGTGTTGCTGCTGACAAAACGTGACGTGCCGGGTGTCCGTCGACGGCCGTGTCGTGCGGGTGGGTACCGGGACCAGACCGCGCAGTGGCGATCTCTCTCGCTCTCGCGGCGTGTGGCATCGCTCCGTCTCGCTCTTCCTGGGACAGACCACGACGTCGACGACGACGACACTCATGTCCGCGGCCCGGCTCTAGCTCCGGCCGTCGACGGCCTCCCCCGTTTCCCGCTCGGCGGCGGCGCGGCGAGTGCTGCTCTTCGTCCGTCGCGGGTTATCGAGCATCAGCTGATAGCAGCGCGGAGCGGAAGACAGCCTTGGCAGTGGCGGCCACAGCCCGGACCCAGACAGCACGGAGTCAGGGCGGAGTCAGGACCCCGTCGCCGCGTTTTCCGAATCGCCAATCGAGCGTGCGGCTGGTAAACAAATCCGAGACGAGTGACGACGCTGGGTGGCAGTGACGGTCGGTATTCGAACCCGCGGCTTGGATCTGTGTTGTGGTTCGGTTCGGATGGGACGAATCTGTGGGAACCCCACGCTTTGCTTCTGCACTTTGTCGCTCGCGGTTGACGTCAAAAGAGACGTCGCCACCCACACCAAAAAAAGAAGAAATAAAAACCTAGACAAATCACTGCAGTCCCTTAGAGACCTCTGCGAATAAGTAGCCTTTCTTGCTTTGCCAAGACCGTTTTCACAAGAACGCGTAGGATGTGTAGACTTTTTCTATTCCTACTGAGTTTAAACTGCGTGGACCACGACACCCCTAGGCATGGAGAAATTTACTGTTTTTTATAGTAGTCATTTTTTAAATAAAGCCATATGTGGATCCTCCTCAGTTAAATAAGCATGACTCATTCATCCAATTTATATATTTTTATTTATAGTGCGGCTGCATGCTGAGAACCCCCGGTGAGAAATGGGGTTTGGCTTAAAGTAAGACACATGTGGATTCCATAGTTAAAGAAGCATGACTCATTCATCCAAATTATATATTTTTATGTATTGTCCGGCTGCATGTTGAGAATCCCAGTGAGAAGTGGTGTTTGAACCCAGGACGGCAATGGGAGCCTGTGTCCTTTGCCTACATGGATGAAGGGTGGGTCTACCTGGCCGCTCCGTGCGCCCCGCTCCCGCCTAACGGTGTCTGGCTGTGTCCGCAGGGGGGCCGGTGCTGGACATGGGCCCCTGGTGACACCCCGGGTGACCGCAAGGACGTCATCGCCCACCCCCTGGCGCCCGCTGGCGCCGCTGGCCCTCGCCGAGTCGACACCTCGCCGACGTCGCCATGCCGGGACTCGTCATCTTGCGGCGGCGCTGGAGCGTCGGCAGCGACGACCTGGTGGTGCCCGGGGCGCTGCTCTTCATCGTCCACCTGGCCTGGTGAGTCCCGGGTTGGAATACGCACAAGGGGACGTTCATAAACTGCGTGACCAATTTAGAGGGGGGGGCAGCCTATGGTCACGATAGGTTAGGTTAGCCAGGTCACGATAGGGGGGGAGGGGGTCGAAAAGTGGCCTAAAATCGGTCACGTAGTTTATGAACGTCCCCCAACGGCCGCGGCTGCAGCGCAGTCTGTTGCATGAGCACCATGCAGTACGCCTTGTCTTGTAAATGTCTGTCCGAGCCGGGGGCGTCCGCAAACCTCGTGACGCCGGCTGACGCCCTCCCGGACGCCGCACGCCCCTCCTATGGCGCGTGCCGACGAGCACCGCGACCGGAAGCTGTCCTCCTCGCGGCCCGGAAGTGCCTGCTCCTGATGCTGTCTCGCTCACGTGTTCGCCTTGCCGGCGCGGAGCACTCGATATGCCACTTGAGATAGCAGCTCATCATTTATGTGCTGCGCCCGCATTGCAGCAGCAGACGCATGCACACGCGCATACACTACACACACGCGTCCTGCTTGCCGTATCGAGCTGGCCTCTGTCCCGCTGCATGACTGTACGCGTCCCGGACCTGTCCTGTCGCACCGCTCCCGCCGCCGATAACGACCTGACCCAATCCTGCGGGACCCTGTGGCTGCCGCATGGCTGACGCATGGCTGCCAACGGACGGGGCGGCCGACGTATGCAGTGCCGGCTGCTACTGAGATATGCCGGTGCTGGCCTAGCTCCGCCCGCTGCGCGTTGGACCGGACCGACCGCGACCCCGGGCGTCGACGGGAGGCCTCCGTGGTCACCGCGCGCCGCGAGGGACACGGGCAGCTGCCGCCGCCGCCGCCGCCGGTACTCGAACCCGGGGAAGCCGCAGGGGCGAGTGTGGGACCAGACCGGCACCAGCACCGGCGGTCGCTATCGGTGTTGTTTTACTATACCGCCTCCGGAAGACCGATATAACGTTGCACCAGCGGTGTGTGCAGGGGTTTCTCCCAGGCGGAAAGGGCTGCAGCTTTTCAACTTGTTGTACTTAGGATGATGCTATGTGCAGAATTCCGGAAATTTTCCGACACGTGTTAACGTATTGAAATTCACCTTCTGGGCCCTCCGGTCCCCCCTGGGACCCCCCGTTCCCCCCGCTTCGTCGCGGGCTCCGTGCTCTACATATTCAGTCAGTGTACGGACTCGAGGCGGGTCCGGGTCCGGGGCCCTGCGCGTGGATGTTATTTGGGCGTGCATTACTGCGAACCCTGCCCTGCCCCTGCCCTGCCCCTGCCCTGCCCCTGCCCCTGCCCTGCCCCTGCCCCTGCCCTGCCCCTGCCCTGCCCCTGGCCCTGCCCCTGCCCCTGCCCCTGCCCTGCCCTGCCCTGCCCTGCCCCTGCCCCTGCCCTGCCCCGCCCCGGCCCGCCCCTGCGGGCGGTGCAGTAGGGCATTGTGTCGCACTGCCGCATGAACGGCTGGGCTCTGTTGTGCTGCGCGCGGCTTGTCTCTCCTAGAGTCTCTCCCCGCTGCTGCTGGGACGCGACGACCCGCCTCGCCGGCGCACCGTTTCGGCTTCGGCGCTCGCGAAACTATCTGAATTTTTACGACGGGCTCCACCGGCCGTTACAGTATAACGCCCAGCGGCCGCGGACCGCCTTGCCCCGCCCCGCCCCGCCCCGCCCCGCTATGTTTAGAGGCCGCCGGCTGCCGGGACAGGCGTTGCGCGTCGTTACGGTTTGGCGTTTAAGGCGCGTGTGATCGTCAATAAAGGACGTACTGCCGCACGACGCATCTCCGCGTGGCTTTGGCCGACGTCTATCTCTGCAACGGTCGATACCCCGTCCTCGAGCGACCGACGGCGGCGGGGGTGGGTGACTGCCTCCGGGAAGGACTCCTCTTCCAGGGCTTCCACGAGTCCGGACCGGAATACCCGGATAGTCATGGGAAGGCCACGGAAATCTGTGGGTGCTCATAGAAAAATTTGAAAATCTCTACATTTTAAAATACTCTAAAGATAATGTTGGGCCGCCGAGAAAGTTTTGAACAAGCTGGCCCGTCCCTTCCGTCAACCTCGGTGCCAGTTCCGCTGCGCTCCACCGGCACCTCGGTTCGACAGGGGGACTTGGCCAGCTTGGCCGGCGGCGTTTGCGGGGGCCCTCGGCCCCCGCCTCAAGTCTCCCTAGAGGTGCCCGATAGCAGATGTATTTGTTACGATTAAAATCGTTAACCTGAGCCCGTCCCTGTGCGCGCCGCGATGGTAATGGTGTGCGCGCAGCGGCCAACCCTAACCTCAAAAACAGACATATTTTCATTAATCAAAAATGCGATATAAATCGAAAATTGTTGCCAACGTACGTGGTTCTACGTTTAGAAAGGAGTTTATCCTCCTAATTTGAAGTTTTCCTATGAACAATAAGTCGGCGTACACACGTCCGAACGAACGAACATGACGCATCAGACTATATGCCCGGCTCCTGCCGTTTCTAAAGAAACGTGTCGGGACGGGCTAAAAAGGGAACTTTGTGTGGGAACGGTCATAAAATTTTCCAAGTTTTTCTGTGGGAAAGTCATGGAAAATACTTCAGGAAAATTTGTGTACGTTGGGAATCCCGTCTGTCGGAACGATCTGATATGTCGTCTGATCATGACTACCCGTTTCGATGGGCGTTACGTTTCGTTCGTGAACAGTCGTGAGTGTGCGGGTGGGCTAACCTGGACGCACCTATACGGCCGTGACTGGCGGAAAAGTATCGGAAGTACGTGGCCGATAGGTGCACCGCCCACCCCAGCTCCGTCAGGGCGGCGGCCTCGGCCCGTCATGTCTTCCCCCCTCTGAAATCGTCTGCTCACCTCTAACCCAGATTCCTCGGCGGCGGCGTGGGCGTGACGGCGGTCACTGGTGGCCCCGCGGGGGCCCTGGAGGCCGAGGGCTGGCGGCGCGCGGGGGCAGCGGGGGCGGGTCGGGCTGCTATCGGGCTAGCGGCCCTATGCCAAGGGCCCCGCACGGTGTCGCAGGGCCGGGGCGGGGCCGACCCTCACCTGGTATCCGCCGTATCTCCGCAGTGGGTCGGCCAGGCTTGGAGCGGACGTCGAAGAGGGGTGGCGGCGGCGGTGGTGGTGGTGGCGGCGGCGGCGGTGGCGGCTCAGAGCAGTGCGCGGGTCGTACGTCTCCCTCCGCCCCGAGTACTAAAGCCGTCACCGGGGCAGTGTGGCTGTCTCCAGGCGCCCACCCGCCTGACACGCCGACTCCCCCCTGCGCTCCGTACAGGATTCGTGTCTACGCAACAGAAACGCGTTACTCACTGCATTTATGTCGAGTTTGGCGGAATTCCCCCCAGAGCCAAAAAAGGGGCAGGCAGCGGATACCCGGACGCGTCCGGATCAGTCGAAAAGTATCTTCTGTCTCTGTCGTTCCGATGAGACAGAAAGGCACAGGAGACGCATTCGGACGCGTCTCGCCCGTTTCTCGGCTCTGGCACAAGATAGTCACGGATGGCGCCTGCTGGGTAGGCAACCGCGACCTCTCCGCGCACGCGTGTCGTGCGGGCTGGCCTATCCCGGCGCTAGCCAGGCGCTCGGGCGGTGAAATAACGCGTTTGGTTCAGAACAGTACAGAGCAGAGTGGTCTGCCGCTCGTAATCAGGCCGCGATCACGATGCTATCTGCAGTCGTCCGGGACTGGGTCAGAGCCGGGCGGTCGGAGAGTTGCGACCAGCCGGGGACCCGGACACCCGGCCGGCAGCGGCAGCCGCCTCGAGGAGGAGACGTGACATTTCTCCGGACTGCGGCACCAGCACCAGGTCGCTGTCGAAAAAGACCGAGAGCCGAGTCCGCTCCGCTGCTAACTTGAATATGGTAGCCCCCATTCCGGACAAAACGTGACCTACCCCCCGGGCCGGGAGGAGGGGAGGGGATGCTCTCGCGCTGACGGGAGGCCATCGTAGTCCCCCTCTTCCTCTCTCTCTCTCTCACTCTCTCGCTCTGCTCTGCTACATTTTGGCGCAGGCGGGTGGCGCCGGCGCCGACGCCGACGCGCCTTGGAACGGAAATGAGTCGGTGCGCAAAAGTTTTTCTATTTCCAAGCAGATCCCTCCACTCGGCCACTGCCGCGGGTCGAGAGTCCTCTGTCTGTCTGTCTGTCTGTCTGTCTGTCTGTCCGTCCTTCTATCTGTCTGCTGCGCTCCCGGCCGCCACGGCTTCGGCGACCGCCACTCGGCTTCCGGGCCATTTCAAAGGAAGATTTCTTTGTCCAAAAAATTTTGCGCGTGGATAGGCGAGGCGGCCGCCATAGCTTCCGGCTGATCCGATTGGTCCGCGGGCTTCCCGTCGGTGCTGTTGGACAGAGGCCAGCCGCGACCAGGTACCTTCCTTATCCATGAGCGGCCTGGCCGGCAGACTGGTTAAGATGCAAATGGTCGTGTCGAGTGGAGACGGCTGCAGTGTCGTGTGCAGTTGTAAGGTACAGTAGTGTGCGGGTGATGGCAGTTCCAAAAGAAATGCGACCTTACAGCGCCCACCCCCCTGGGCACAGAATGAGCACGGCCGAGCTCCGACCTGGAACCGCTGACGCAAGTAAACACGCGTGAGTCAGTGTGGCGTTCCGCTGCTCTGTTCCGTCAGGTGGTTTCGCAAGAATGGCCGTACCCACCACCACCACTACCTCCGCTACCAGGCCAACTCAGGCCGTACCCACCACCACCACCACCACTACCCCCGCTACCACTACCGCTGCACTGCGCTTCTGACCGCTTAGGGGCTCTGCCATGATTATTCTGACAGCGAGTGCACCCAGTAAGGGCCCCCTTCCTTCGTCCGCCGCGTCCGCCTCGCCAGAACAGGTTCTTCGTGACCGACGGGCCGACGGCTCAGGGTTCTCCGGCCGTGTGCAATTATATAGCAACGCCGTTTACCTCGGCGCTTATCTGCTAGGCATTCATGCAGAGCAAGGGTAAAAGCATGGGGGGGGGGGCAAAGAGGAGCGATTTGAGCGCACTCTTAGAAAATTGTCTTTCAGGCGGATATTTCGTGACGACGTGGTTTTGGCCAAATTGTGCTTGAACTTCAGTGTACCCCCCCCCCCTCCTCCTCGTCCTCATTTATTCGTCGGTTGTCTGTCTGTCTGCCCGCCCCTCCCTGCGCTGACGGCTGTGGGCTTTCTGGGCCGGTCGGCCGTGTGGAGTGGTGTCCCGTTTGTTCGACAATCGGGAGAGCGGAGAGGGCGGTTAATTTAGAATGTCAGCGTCTTGAAGTCACGCCAGGCGAGAGAGCGCGCCTTTGAGTGGGGGTGGGGGTTGGGGGGGGGGGAGACAAGCCCTGGCAGCCGGGAGGAAGGGGAGGGGGTAGTTTCACCGTTTGTTTGATTCCCAATGTCACGTGACGCTCGGGGTTCATCGTCCGTATTTTCCGCTGTGAGACGCCTGAAATTCAAGTCGGAGGGCGGCGGCGGTGGCAGCAGCAGCGGCAGCAGCAGCAGGTGACGACGGCATTGAGACCGAATGCCCTCCATTCGACGATTCCTTCGAATGGAAACAGAGAACTGAGGAGCAGCAGCAGCGTAGGCAGTGGTTTGTGTTGCTGGTGCTGCTATGCTGTGAAGCCGTTCTGTGTGTGTGTGTGGGGGGGGGTCGGTTTCCATTTTCATTCGACAAGCGATTTTATTTCTCGATTCCATTTCGCGGTCCGGAGGGCTTCTCTCTGGATGGATGCGAGTGGGGGCAGGGTCCGTCCTCCACGGCTGCCCCCCGCCCCACGGGCTCCTACCTGTCGAGGGCCCCCTGTGTCGTTCCCCGTGACGGCTGACGGCGACATGGTGATGGAATTTTACTGGCGCGTCGTCAGCCGGTTGCAGACAGGCTGGCGCCGAGACCAGAAGACCCGCCCTCCGGTACCCTCGGTCTGCATCAGGTACTCCGAGTCGCGTGAGCCGCCGGTAGTGGGTCACTGTGTCGAATCTGAAGCAGCAGCAGCAGTAGCTGCAGTAGCTGCCAGGGTTTTGGCATCGCAGCCGGAGGGGTGGGGCCGTCCCCCCCCCCCCCTCCGGGGACTCCTGTCCATGTGCCGCGGCTGCCCCGGCCTGCCAGCTCGGCGCGTCTGCATCTACCGCACGCGTCGTCGTTATGAGATACACGGCGCCCGATACTGCATGCATAATTCGGCGCCCGCGCCTGGCCAGCCGGGAGCCTCGTCACTCATAAGGGATATTCCTTCATGAGCACGTGCCGTTGGCGGTCTATCATCCCGGGGGTAGCCGTCCTCATCCTAGGGGTAGCCTTCGTCGTCGTACTCATCCCGGGGGTAGCCGTCGTCGGCGTTCTCATCCGGGGGTAGTCGTCGGCGGCGTCCTTCTCCTCCTAGGGTAGCCGTCGTCGTCGTCCTCCTAGGGGTAGCCGTCGTCGGCGTCCTCCTAGGGGTAGCCGTCGTTGTCGTACTCATCCAGGGGGTAGTCGGGGCCAGCCTCCTCATCCGGGGGGTAGCCGTCGCTGTCCTCTTCCTCCCTTAGGGGCAGCCGCCGACATTTGTCCTCATCCTAACCGTCGTCGTCCTCTGGGTGAGCCGTCGGCGGGCTGTGCCGAGAGGGTTGTTGCCTCCGGTCCATGGATGCGGCCGTGTCCGTGTAGTCCATACAGCACGTCAGTGTTTACTCGGCGGCCGGGGCGGCTGTCCCCCTGCTGGTGTGCCCCCAGCCCAGCCCCAGCCCAGGGTCTGTGACCTAGGTCCTCCAGTCGTGCCCATGCCGGTCTGGTCTGGGGTGGTGACCGCATCCTGGCCGCAGCCCTTCTCCCCCCCCCCCCCCGCCCTCCCCTTATCGATTGGGTGGCCCCCCCCCCTCCCCCGCACTCCGCCAGCCCCCGTCCCGGCGCAGCAGAACCCCAGCCAAACCAAAGTATCTCAGCCACAATATCATTTCCTTATGCACAAATGTGATCGTGGCTGTGTTGTCGATCATAGCTCGTTTAAATTGGATACGGACGGCAGCACGCGTTACAGTGGTCGCCGCGGCGTAAGCCCCGTGTCGGCCCCGCGGGTTCAAACACCGGCGGGTGCGAATCCGTTTTTCTTCCTTACCTGGAGCTGCGGGCAGGGAGGGAGGGGGACGCAAGGCACTCTGCACGACACGCATGTCTTGTGTGGCCGCGGGCGGGACAGCGTGACTTGCTGCTGGTGTGGCGGTGTTACAGGAGAGAGAGAGAGAGAGAGAGAGAGAGAGAGAGAGAGAGAGAGAGAGAGAGAGAGAGAGAGAGAGAGAGAGAGAGAGAGAGAGAGAGAGAGAGAGAGAGAGAGGGACAGAGAGAGAGTGAGAGTCAGAGAGAGAGGGGAGAGGGGAGAGAGGGAGGGAGAGGAGAGGAGATGGGGGAGAGAGCGGAGGATGTCTGCGCTGCGGCAGCAGCTTCCCGGCCTCCCACTTTGACCTTTGCCCCCACTCACCCCCACCCCCTATTCGTGACAGCGAGAGGGCGTTTTAGCCGCGGATGGATCGCCGTGTCCACTCGGCCCGGCGCTGCGCTGCTGGGGGTGTTCGCTGCTAATTTGGTCCATTCGTTCCGGGTCAGGTGGTGCCGAAATGCCGCCGGCTTGTGCGCGCCGAATTCCTGCGGGACCCGCCGTGGAGAGGTGTCGGGGTGGACGTGACGGGGGGCTGAGAGGGGGCAGGTGGGGGGGGGGGGGGAGAGAAGAAGAAGAAGCAGGAGTCGCTTCATGAAGCGCGATTCATCACGGCCGTGCCGATGGGGTGGGGGATGCCCTGCTCTGCCCTACCGTGGCGTGGCCGAGCCGACGGATCGGAAATAATGAGAAATGAAAAGGTTACCGATATTTTTTTATATTTTTTTCTCCATACCCCCTCCTCTTCCCCCCTTCTCCTCTTTCCTCGGCTTTGTTTTATTTTTGTTCCTTTTCGCGGGTGTGGGGCACTATACTACTGGTGCTGGAGCGGTGTGGCAGTGGTGGTGGCAGGTGGGGGCGGCAGTAGTGGCCGCAGCGATCCCAGCACGTCCGCCCAGCCCCGCCGTGCGGTGCCGTACGTCCCCCGGATCCTGTCTGTCTGCCAGCGCCCGCGTAATTTGTCATAGCCGTTGCTCTCAATTATTAACGTGCAGGGGGCCTGAGGGCCGGCCGGGGCGGGCTGACTCTAGGCTGACCCCGTTACCCCGTGCCTCCCTTTGGCTGCCGTCCACGAGACACGTGACGCTGCGCTCGAGGGCGGAACACTGTAGGCCGTTCCGGGGAGATTGTCATCGCTACCCGGATATGCGATTTGGAAGAAGCGACTGTGACGCAGTGCAGTGCGGGAGAGATTCGCTCCGTGTTGTACCTCGAGACTCTTCCGTTTCTCGGCGTACGGGGGGATGCAGTAAGCATGTGTCCCCTGCGGACCCCTCCGGACCCGCGGGCCCGAGGCCGAGTGAAATATGGAAACGGTCCGCCCGCGCTGGCTGGGCTGGGCTGGGCTGCGTGCGGGCGCGGCCCGCTCTGTCGCTCTCCGTCCTCGTCGCACCCCCGCCAGGGGTGGCCCGGTTGGGGGCCGGGGACGGTGCGTGCGACAGGGATGGCGATACCATGGCGAACGCGCTGCCCGTGTGTGTGTGTTTGTGTGTGTGTGTGTGTGTGTGTGTGTGTGTGTTGCGGATTGTGCCGAGCGTTTCGCTGGTCGTAAATCATTCTGTGAGTACGCGCGCGCCGCCGGGGATCGAACCCTCGAACCCGCGGCGGCCGTTTATCTGTTTATCTGGAACAGTGCGGGCCGCGAGGTGCGGCGGTGTGCTGCAGCCCAGCCCGGCCCGGCAGGTGTCCGGCAGCTGTCCCGGCAGGTGCGGATCGGATGCGGCTGGTGCCATTAGTATTAATTTCTCCCCCGATAATCGCGATGTGTGAGTCGCGCGGCGGGTAGATCGCTGCGCGGGGGTTCGAATCCTGGCGGTGCGGCTGAGCGTTGCATCCCCCCCCCCCCCTCCGTGGTTTTGTTGTGTTATCGCTATTGGATGCCTGTAATGCCGCTGCTGTCGTGTGGCGGTGTCTTATCCCGCGCGGCACTGGGTTCGAATACCGCGCGGGGTCCCGGCGTTTTGTGATGGAAACGTCCCGACAGTCTGCGCGTTGGCAGGTGCACCGCGCCGCGCTCCCGCAGCAGTGTGTGGGAACCTGATGCCCCGGTCAGGTCAGGGCACCGGCCGCTGTCCGTCTGCCCGTGTCGGCTCGGGGCTGGCGGGACGCGGCACGGCAAGGGTTGGCGTGAAGGTTGAGTGAGGGCACGCGATGCGGCCTCTGCCAATATTGACCACCGCCACCTGCCGTAGCCCGGGCCCCGGGCCGGGCCGGCGTGTGCCGAGAAGAGGATAGCCAGCCATGCGATTGTGTCGTCGTGGGGAAACGACTTCAGGGTTCCGACAGACAGTCGTTGAGTAATCCGGGTAATCCGAGTAATCCAGGGTAATCCGGGGTAATCCAGGGTACTCCGGAGTAATCCGAGGTATTCCGGGCCAGGGAATCCGGTATAAGTCGGGGTAATCTTAGGTAAACCGGGGTAATCCAGGTTATCCGGGGTAATCCGGAGTAATCCGAGGTATTCCGGGCCAGGGAATCCGGTATAAGTCGGGGTAATCCGAGGTAATCCGAGGAATTCCGGGTAATCCGGGTATCCGGGGTAATCCGAGATAATCGGAGGTAATCCGGGGTAATCCGGGGTAATCCGAGATAATCCGAGGTAATCCGGGTAATCTTGGTAATCCGTAATCCGACAGACACGATTTTTAGGAGTCGTTACCCCCTCGCCGAATCCCCGCCGCGCTGCGCCGGCCACCCGGTCGTCCCCGTTTGCTTTTCTCTTATGGTCCGTGTCGACGAACATGGTTATCGGGTGCATAGCTGTGCAGGTGGGTGGAGTGCAGTCTGAGGCCAGCATCGCACTATGACGCGTTCGACGCGCGAACACACCCACGCACGCACACCCACGCAAATGTTTTGCGAACCGCCCGGGGGAATTTAGGAGGGGGGGGGGGGGGGGGAGATTTGCATGAAGAGACGCCGTGGACTTTGACGACGAAGAGTGGCGGACTTGTCATTATGCTGCTCCAGCACTACAGACAGGCCCCACCCCTCCCTCTTCTGTCCCCTTCCCACGCTTCTCCCCAACGAACCTCCCCCCCTCTCCCTCCGCCTCTCTCCCTCCTCTCTCCCTCCCTCCTCTCTCCCTCCCTGCTCTCTCCCTCCCTGCTCTCTCCCTCCCTGCTCTCTCCCTCCCTGCTCTCTCCCTCCCTGCTCTCTCCCTCCCTGCTCTCTCCCTCCCTGCTCTCTCCCTCCCTGCTCTCTCCCTCCCTGCTCTCTCCTCCCTGCTCTCTCCCTCCCTGCTCTCTCCCTCCCTGCTCTCTCCCTCCCTGCTCTCTCTCCCTGCTCTCTCCCTCCCTGCTCTCTCCCTCCCTGCTCTCTCACTGCTCTCTCCCTTGCTCTCTTTCCCCCCTAGTTTTCCGATTTGCCTCAAGGCGTGATGTTGATGCACAACGCAAACTGCTTCCCGTGTGTGGTGACAGCCGCTTGATTCCGCACACTGTGAACTCAGACCTCTCTCTCTCTCTCTCTCTCTCTCTCTCTCTCTCTCTCTCTCTCTCTCTCTCTCTCTCTCTCTCTCTCTCTCTCTCTCTCTCTCTCTCTCTCTCTCTCTCTCTCTCTCTCTCTCTCTCTCTCCCTCCCCCCTCTCTCTCTCTCTCTCTCTCTCTCCCTACCCCTACCCCCCCTCTCTCTCTCTCTCTCTCTCTCTCTCTCTCTCTCTCTCTCTCTCCCCCCCCCTACCCCCTCTCTCCCTCCCACTCCATCCTTTGCACAAGCCAGCCGTGTGTCCCAGACATCAGATCCTGCGGTCCCGCGTATACCCGGAGAGGAGCTCCTTCCCACCCCGTGGCCGTGTACTGCTGATTCGCGAATTCCGTCCAGTTACAAGTCGTGTCTGTCTGTCTGACTCTGAGGGACGGACGGACAGGCAGGCGGGCTGAGCTGCGCTGCGCTGAAACCATCTGCTAAAGCCCACTTGACTTGTGTCTCTTCCCCTTTCGCCCGCTGCCACTGACTCCAATTCCTCGATTGCCTCCCCCCTCACTCTGTCCCCTCTCGCCTCGCCCCCTCTCCTTCTCTCCCTCTCTCCCTGCCACACTCACCACTTAGTGCTTTGTGCCGCCCGCTCTCTGTCGCTCTCACACCCCCGCGACGGGCCTCCGCACCTCTGTCTTTTCCTCACACCCCGCGCCAGCGCGCCGGTTTCATCTTTTTATGCCTCTTCGTCTCTTCTTTTCGCTGTTCTTTTTGCCCTCGTTTTCTCCCCGGCCTGTCGTTCTTTCGGTATGGCCGCCACACGCCGGCAGCGCCTTGCCACGCCCCGCCACGCCCCGCCACGCCCCGCCACGCCCCGCCACGCCCCGCCACGCCCCGCCACGCCCCGCCACGCTGCCGAAGGGCCCCATTTTCCTGGCGTTTTTCGATTGGGTGGTTCGGCGCAATCCGTACCGCACATCGCCCGCATTTGGCGCCGGTATAGCGGCGGCAGGCGGAATCTGTTTCTGTACGAGTGGAATCTCCCACCGCGTTCTCAAATAAGAGCGCGGCCCCCCGAGCGGGTGTTCGAACCCGCGCGCTGCTGGCGCCGGCAGAGATATACTTGAACCCGCGCGGCACCTGGTGACTATTCAGCGTTGGCGAGGGGAGACGGGGGCTGGCTAATTGCGAAGGGCGCGCCAGTCGGTCGGCGGCTGCTTCCGCTTCCACGGATCTGGTTTGGTTCCGGCTCCGCCGAGCGCGGCATTGCTATAGGAGCGGAGCGGAGGCAGTTTGTCGACTGACGGCGTCCGATGGTTAGCGCCAGGGTGTGAATGGTGCGCCGGTGGTGGTCTGTCGCTGTGTGGTCCCCGTGGTCCCCGTGGTCCCCGTGGTGTCTGCTGGTGTGTATGTGTGTCTGTCTGTATGCGTGTCTGGATGTGTGTGCCCGTGTGTCTGTGTGCAGTGGGCCCGTTTCACTCATCAGTACGTTTTACACTCTCCGGACAGAGCGGCAGCAGCAGTAGCGGTTGTGTTGCACAGCCGTCGCAACACCGGCCCGGATAGAGTTGACGTCATAAATGTGTTACGACTCCGACGCAGCGCGTGTCGCGGCCCTCTGGCCCGGCAGCGTAGCGGTATATGCATGCGTGCCATTGTTTGACACCAGGTGGCGCGGCGCGCGCAGAGCGCTGATGATTTTACCGCGGAAGATGCGAGGGGTAACAACAGCAGGTAGCGGTCGGGTAATCCGGGGTAATCCACGTAATCCGCGGCTATCCGAGGGAATTTCACCGGGGTAATCCGAAGTAAACTGGGGTAATAGGTAAACTGGGGTAATCTGAGGTAACCCAGGTAATCCGGGTCCATGAAATCCTGGGTAATCGGGGTCCATCCGTAATTCGACAGCCACCATTTCTTAGGAGTCGTTACGCCCCGGGACGATGCTGTCGTCGCCGTCCGAGGTGGAGCTCCCTCGACCACCACCAGGGGTGGAGCGGACACGACGGGGGTAGCGGTCCTGGCCGGACCGGGGGTCGCCGCCGTGTCCGAACAGCGCGGCGCGGCAAGGAGCCAGGAGGGCGGAGCGGGGCGTGGCGGAGCGGAGGACGTCCACAAATCAGGAAGCCGTGGCGGCCCGCGCCATGTCCTCACCCGTTCCACCACTGGGCGGCGGCGGCGGCGGCAGCGGCAGGGGCGGCGTCGGCGTCGGCGGCGGCGGCAGCGGCGGCGGCGGCAGCGGCAGCGGCGGCGTCGGCGGCGGCGGCGGCGGCAGCGGCAGCGGCGGCAGCGGCAGGGGCGGCGTCGGCGTCGGCGGCGGCGGCAGCGGCAGCGGCGGCAGCGGCAGCGGCGGCAGCGGCAGCGGCGGCGTCGGCGTCGGCAGCGGCGGCGTCGGCGTCGGCGGCGGCGGCAGCGGGCGGCGGCAGCGGCAGCGGCGGCGGGCGGCGGCGGCAGCGGCGGCGGCAGCGGCGGCGGCGGCGGCGGCAGCGGCGGCGGCAGCGGTGGCGGCAGCCCTTGCTCGCCCGCCGGCCCCTGCCTGGACCGCGAGGACCGCCGTCCTCATCAGCGAGCCAATCTACTCGACGATTCAGATGCAAAGATCCCCCATTTCCCGGCCTAATTAACGACAGGTATGCGCCGAGCAGGTGCCCCGAGCTCTTGCTCCGTCTCGCTCCCACCCGCAGCCCAGCGCGCTTCTTGTCGTCACCGCTGAATGAAAAAGGGGGGGGGGGGCGACACTTTTTCGATTATTGGGAAGAAATCTCTCGTTACCTCGGAAAATGGACCGGTTCCCACCGCTTTGGTCACTTTTCACCGCCGGGTGCCACTGGCGCCCCGCACCGCACCGAACTTAGGTGGCGTCCAATAAGATGTTGACGACGTCGTCCCGCATTTTTCCCCTCCACCGGCGGCAGTAGTGCAATTGGAGCGGGAGGTCTCACGTTCCCAATGTCCGACACGGTCCACTCCCCCCCCCCCCCCCCCCCACACACACACGAGCCCTGCCCCGCTGCACACGCGTTGGAATCCCATGGCACATGCGCGTACCCCCGTCCCCCACCCTCTA